>OZ025292.1:388022356-388622356 GCA_964019185.1 Maratus speculifer | reverse complement strand
GGCCCGGGCCTGCCCCGCGGGCCGGGCCGGCCGAATCGTTCCAAATTTTCTAACGGGCCGGGCCGGCAGATTTAGAATAGTTTTTTCAACGGGCCGGGCCGACAAACAACATAAACGGGCCGGGCCGGCAAAAAAATTGAACGGGCCAGACGGGCCGGGTCGGGCAGAAATTTTTTTTTTCGGGCCTAACGGCCCGTTCTGAAGATTTAAGCAGACATGATAAAATATGAGCTATTTTCAACGAAAATGGTTTTAACGAGAATAAGTATAAATGTGGCCATACTAGTTTGACAGCATCAATATAAAAATGCACAGTGTATCGGCATCGGAGAATTACATTATGTGTAACCCGTTTTGATATTTTTTTAACTGACTCATGCCGGTCCGAAATCACGCTTGCATTATTTTTCTACATATAGACTGGACGGACCGGTACTAGACTTAATTATTGGCAGAAAACATAATTTGTAAAATTAACAGCGATAAAGAACTTATGTTAGCTTAGTCTTTGGATATATACTTCTTGATGATTTTTAAATTAATTTCTCAATAGTGCGAAAGTTTGACATATTTTCTGATTAATTTTAAATTGTAAAAGTATAAAAGTGATAAGCCTTATTATTGAAGGGATTTGGAATCGAATAGCGTTTTTCATTTTTGGTAAATAAAATACTTGTATAACCTTGTTGAGATATAATAATTTCTCAAATGATTGCAGGTTTTTCTCCCTTCCCTTGCTATTGCTTCCAAAAATTCTATTCAAAATGCTAATTATGACAGTATTTTATTTGTTTGCAGTATTCTTAAATTGCTTGTATCAAAAAAAGGATAACGCCATTCGATTATATAGTTTCTGAATAAAGATATCTGCTAATCTTATGCGTTTTTGAGAAAAAAAATGAATTTAAGAATGTGATTTGGATTTGAAATCTATAATAAAATGATATAGAAATATACTTATAAATCCTCTTTTATAAAACAGCTTCAAAATTAACGATGTTTTTAGCTTTCTTTCTTTTTTCTTTTATTCTAAGCCATATTAATTTTTTAATGAATCTTTATTCGAATGTTAAAAACCTAAGAATCTAAGTATTCATTAACGTTGTTAATGTGTATTTGCTGTAAAATGTACTGTAAAATCATTCCATAGATATGTATCCAGTATTCTTTAAAGGAATCTTAGTTATATGATAAAAATATGAATTTTTTTGAAATCGTAGAAATTTTAACGGGCCAAAACGGGCCGGGCCTGTTTTCGCTGGTTTTTGTAAGGGCCGGGCCGGGCCTAAAATATAAAAAATTAAACGGGCCGGGCCCGGGCCGAACTTTTGAGTTTTGCAACGGGCCGGGCCGGGCCGAAATAACTTTCCTACGGGCCGGGCCGGGCCGGGCCTGGAAATTCCGGCCCGTGCAGACCTCTAGTCTCTCTATAACGAAACTCCATACATTGAATTTCTCTATATAACGAATTTTTAGTAGGAACGGTCCCCTTTTCGCATGATTACATTAAAACAGTCTCTGTATAGTGAAATATCTATCTCCATATAACGAATTTTTTCATAAATTGGTCTTAATTTATTCAGTTTTAAAAAAGCTTCAAAATCATATGGAATCAATTTTCCATCACTTATTTTAGATTTATCATCAGTGCTGAGTTTTATTATTACTTCTTTCCTTGTTCTTTAAATCCAACGAATTCATCTCACCTCCCACACACCTTTCCACATCCTTCTCAAAACAGAGTCAATTGGATTGATACACACATATAAGAAAGGAATCAATGAGAGGCTTTCAAATGGAGGAAAATGTTAACTACAATTTTTCATTCCTTGCTAAAATTTAAGCTTTTTTTTTTTTTTTTTTGAGAGCGTAACAATTTTAAAGTCAAAACAACAAAAAATTACAGATTTCTTCGTCTGAAATTAAATAAATGTCTGTTCTCTTTTTTGAAACAGCTTAAATAATTAAGAAATAAAATGTTAGGTTAATATTTACTTTTAAACATTTCAAATTCTTAATTCAAAAGATCAAAAATAATATTTGTTCAAATTTTATGCATTAAATACGATTTTTAACATCATTCTCTATACATCGAATTTCTCTAGATAGTGAATTTTTTACTGGAACGGTCAATTTTGTTATATAGAGACTCGACTGTATTTAAATTATGATGCAATTATCTTATACAAATGTTTAAATTGTATAAGCAAGAAAAGTTATTTCTATATAATTTGTATATTTAAGATAAGCAGTGTTATAATAAATTAGATATATCTGAATAAATAAAATTATGTAATATGGATTAATTTATTTTTAAGAATCATAATCTACTTGAACTCAATGCTTTAAAATCTTATTTTCATTGTAACAAAATTTTAATAATTATTCTAGACAAAATAAATATTTTGTATTAAAAATTTATATTACTTTTGACTTGGGCTGGTCTTTCATTCTTCTGAAGAAAGCCATTCAAGACTTTAGCTGCAACTCCAAGACTTATTATTTTATTCTAAAACAAAAATAGAGTTTTGTTTTAACATAGTGATTTTCAAGATTAAAATTCATTTTCTAATTCATATATGGGTGATTCCATAAAAAATGAGCAAATCAGCTGTGGCTGACACATTATGAATTTTAACATAAACCACTATATAAGTATAGCAGCTTTATTTATGATTAAGGACAAAATAATAGATTTCTGGATTGTTTATTTAAATATCAAAATTTACATTAAAAGTTGGCATAAAATTGAGGTTCTGCCTACATGTTTAAAATTTCTATTTTGATTATTACCATCTGGTAGGTTAAAAACAAACAAATATGGATTTTTTAGTGATGTAGAATACATAAATATTTTTCCAGAAATAAAAAGAGATACACAACATAAGAATTTAATGATTCTTCAAAGAAATGTAAATACTTACTGGAGAAACTAAAAATAGCATTAGAAATTTCTGACTCATAAGACCAAGAGATTTTTCTCTTCGCATGTCTGCTGGTGATGTTAATATAGATAACACAGGAGAATCTGGACTTTCAAATGTTTTGTTAAAATTCTGAACTTCACTAAGAATGCAAGATTGTTTACAGTTACCATCATCAGCATTTAACACATATTGAAGTTTTTCTGAAATTTTTTCTGCAATAGCTGCAGCCTGAAAATTGACACACAATATCAGAACAGTTTAGATATTTAATGCACAGTAAGCAGATAAAAATGAAACAAATATAATTTATAACTGAAATTAAAATATGATACTGATTTTATTTGTAAAAAATAAGTAATTTTTTTTCTTATCTTTGCTGGATATAAGCAAACTATCATGATAGTAAAAAATGAACCAAGGAAATTTCAAAATATTTTAGACAGTAAGTTGATAATATTATACATTCATAATTTTGCTTTTGATAAGCTCAAAATTTATAAAATGTACAATAAATAAGAGAAATACTTTTCCTTTATTTTTAAAATATAATTTACACAGAATGAAATTTTGATAAGAAAAATGAAATTTGCCACAGGAATTAAAAATGCAAAAGAAGAAAACTCATTCTGCATAATACTTTCTACCTTTTGATGTCCTTCATTTAATGAGTTTCATTTTTAAATTTGTCTGTTTTATAATTTTTTTCCCCTTTGTCTCAGGTTTTTGCTAATTTCTTGACATAAGGGGCATAGAGCACTCTTCATAAATTCTGCTTAAGTCTTATACCTTATGTGAAACAGGCATGCACCAAATATCCAATATTCGGTCATGTTATTGAATATTTGATTAAGCCGAAAATGAAACTATTCACCCTGCTTAAAACACATTTTTAAAAACTTTTTTCACAATTTCTATTTTTATCTACACTACACACTTATAAATATATTTAGATTTATTAGAAACAAGATCATATTTAAATAAAATAGAATATTTTAGATTATTTTATTTACCTTTCTAAAGAATAACTAAGAAAATTAACCATGAGAAGGATTAAAATGATGATTCATGGAAATGATTAAATAGGATTTTTGTAAGATTTAAAAATATAGAAATGCAAGTTCATAAATTTTATTTAATAAATAGTCTGTTTCATGTTTTTTCACATCTAAGAATTTCTAAACAAAATAGAAAAACCTTTGGGGTTGATAATAGGCATCAAGACTGATAATTTTTGTTCATGAAACCATGATCGTAATCTACTTATTGAGCCATACTGAAGTACTCATCTCACTTGAGGTCAAATGTGGATTTTAATTTGTTACTTTAACAATAATGAAGATATCATAACTATATTTTCAACTAACTTACTTTGATTTTTGTGAAATGAGATATGATGAGAAGTGCTGGAAAATATCACTAATATTCATTAAAAAACTATGGGATAAATATTCCTTTATTTAAAGTCCAGTTGATAGTATTTATATTATGTCACTGACCGAAATTTAGTCATTTTCAAAGATATCAGATTTTTTAACACAAACAAAATTAATATGAAACAAATCTTGTTAAATATCTTCATTATTGATAAAGTTATGAATAAAAATTCAGTTTTGGCTTATTTTGCCCCCAGTATATTTGAGTGAATGTATTGTAGTTTTGATGGAATAAATTGACTGAGATATTGTTTCTTTTTTTAAGAATGTCTTAACCATGTTGTTCTCATTAATAGTTTGTGGCAAGATTTTAGGAACAACCTGATTGTTGATATCCACTCCAGACACTGATGCATTTAACACTAGAACCGCAGCAATGGGTCATTTTGACCCATAGCATATGTAGAAATGTTGATTCGAACTAGAAAACAGCTTATAAAATTAACTAAATATAAGCTGGGCAAAAATATTTTCAATATATTACTTAAACAGTTTTAAATGAAAATTCCTGTGAGAAATTAAAATAGCAATTTAATTCTGTCTACCGTATTTTCGGGTGTATAGTCTGCGGCTTATACAAGAAAAAAACCTTTGAAAAAGCCGCTGCGGTTTATACAAAGATTTTAAAAAAAAATTGAAAATCGTGATATTTTTTCTACAATTTTTTAACCTCAAAAAATTTGAAAAAAATATCGAAATTTCTAAATTTTTTTCGCTATGCCGTGAAATATAGAGAGTTCTCTCATGTTTGTAAAAGCTTTTATTATTATTATTATTGTTGTTTAAATACAGTTATTTCTAGGTTTGGAAGAACTGTCGCAATTATCGCCAATATTGCACTAACCGGCAGCGAGAAATAATGATGCTCGAATGCAGTTTGCTCTTGATTTGAGAGGGTAAAAACAATAGCATAACTTGTTACTTATTTTAAACTTAATTTTTACTGAATAAGTCGTTTTAACATTAACTGAAATCAGTTTTTTAGTAGAGATGTGTCATTTGTTGAGGAACGATTCAAAAAGAGCGATTCCGGCAGTGGAACTAAACAAACGATTCAAAAAAGAAACGAAATCACGGAATCTGTCTGAAACTCCGAAAAGGGCAAAATCCTCGGACTTGTTCCGAAATTAAACAACTCCGAAAAGGTTCGATTCCTCAGACTTGTTCCGAAAAGGAGCGATTCCTATGACTCATTCCGTAATGAAATGACTCTGAAAAGGAAGGATTTCTCGGAATCGTTTCAAAAAAGAACGACTCCTCTGAATCTTTTCAAAATGACGTAAATCACACTTTTTTATTCTTTGCAACAGGGCAGGGTAGATTATTTTTTTTTTAAATAAACTAAAAATGATCTTAAACTAAAAACTGTCAAAGTAGGAAAGGTTCCAGATTTTGGATTTTGTACTCTACCAAACACAAAGGGGTGCTGCAGCACCAATTCGCTAGCAAACTATTTTCCGATATTTTATTCATAGATTTTTTTTAAGGTCTCACGTATAAGTCGACCCCCCTCCACTTTGAAATTCTTTTTTTGTCTAAAATTTCTCGACTTGTACTTGCGTATACTTTAATGGCTCCTAACTTCGAACCCTGATCGAAATATACGTTCATAAATGGTGTATAGCCCGCGGACTATACACCAATGCATCTCTACGGCTTATACACGAACTTTTTTTACTGTACTGCTTGATTTAAGAGTGCGGGCTATACACCCGAAAATACAGTATTTTGTTATTTATTTATGATTTGTATGGTAATTTTTAGCTTTTATTTAATAACTCCTGATCCCATTGAGATCCCACTCTAAAAATTTTAGAATTTAAAGCTTATAATATTACAATAAACATACAATTTTTTCAAAATTTTTAAAAATGACTATCTAAAAAATTTTCACATTTAAAATTTTAAAAAATTTAAAATTTTATTTATTTTAATTATACATAGTTCACTTGCATATCAAATTGAACCTTATAAACTCCTCTTTGAAATGAGTGGTCATAAAATTTTCTATGTTTGATAGAACTTGAGAAATTCAAAATTGAAAATATTTATGCAAGTCAAAAAATGTTGATTTTTCAAAATTTAATTAATTAATTGTATAAAAATTTAAAGCGATAAACACAAAATAAAAATATGCTCTTATGTATATCATCATAGAGAATGATCCCTAGCAGTTTCATTGAAATTGGAAATGGTCTGGTTGAATATTGAATTTTTTTGGTTGATTTGGCATGGAATGACCCAGCATTACATTTAAGAGCAGCCAAACTGGTTGCATAGCATGGCTAGTTGCATAATAGTAAAAAAGTTATTAGTTAAACTAAATGTTTTGATGCAAAATACCTAAAAGTTACATTTACTTTTTTTTTGGAAGGGGGGGGGGGAGGGAGGAGTGAAATGTTTTTAGCAAGATAAACGCAATATCATTTTATATCATCACAGTACAGCAACACTAATTTTTTTTCATGCTTTTACCAAATCACAATAGACAAAGAATTAAGTGTATATATAGCATGAATATAAAGTAGTAAAATCTCTAACAATAACGTCTTAAAATAATAATAAAAAAAATAAAAAATAAAAGTTCCTTGGAAAAATGTTTGAAATAAGAACTCTGATAGAACACACTTCTATTGAGTTTGGCTGCTTCTACCAATCATTTGTTTGATCATTGATAACGAGCCAGTGAATATTATCCAATAAGAGGGGGGGGGGGGGGGTGTCTATCCACAATTCTATGTCAGATGTTATATTTGTTTCAAAGTTGCAACTGAATAATTGATTAGTTTAACTCACAGAAAATAATTATAATTTCTCTTAAAAAAAAAAAAAAAACTTTCTAATAATTTTTTTTTTTTTTTTTTCAGAGTAGAAAATTAAAATTTTATAATATTGATAAAATTATGGAAATTTTATTACAGAATAAATAAAAATAAATACAAAGTACTTCACCTGTATTTTGCGCAAAGAGTTGGCCAAATTATTTTTTCCAAACCATAAATATTGGTTTTTTGCATTCTTCGTAACAATGTCAATACCCTCTAACACATTTACAATATCATACAAACGTCTTCTTTCAACACCTATCAGGAAAAAAGAAATTCATTATTGTGCACCAAGATAAAATCCTGAGAAATTATTAAATTCAATGTCTTAAAAATAAGTTAAATAAATATGCAATTGTCAATTTAAAAAAAGTAAATGCGAGTTATAAAACAACAATAATAATAAATTTGTCAGAAACAAAATTTAATGTGGCAACAAATTTATGAAAAAACTTCCACCTTTTTCTTTTTAACCAAGATACTTCATTAATTATCTCTTATCAAGCTATTTCAAAAATAAGTTAAACTAGCAAAAACCATACTTTGTTTGGATTTGCGAAGCATCATTTCATAAGATAAATATTTGAAAGTAACAATATATATATTTTTAATATTATTTTTGCATTCTTATTAAGCAAAAACGTTATTTTCATCATGTCATTGTTTTTTACACTAATATTTATCCTCTTGTCTTAAAGCTAAATCATGCTCACATTCTTTTCGACCAGCAAGTGCACATTTTCTGAACAATTTTTTATAACAGAACTAATATATTCCATCGATTGTTTTTAAATGACAAACATATTAAAAATAATACAGTAGAAGCCCGATATAACGCAGTCGTTGGGAGACATGTTTCATACCCTTAACTTAACTGCAGTATATCGGAATGCTGTAAAAAAAAAATGGTACAAAATGATAAAAATACTTATCCACTTTGTGAAATGTAATCAACTTTCTAATTTAGTGAACATAGATTTAATTTTATGCTAACTTAAAAATGTCCATAAACGTTCTTGTCCATAAGTGAACTGGGCATTTTGTTTCGTTTCTGCATATTGTTTCACACAAGCAAGATGGAGTAGATGAGCACAATCTGAATCGTCTTGCCTCTCCATCCAAAAATTAGCTTCGTTATTTATGAAATGACTTTCCCAACAGGTGGAACGTAGTCTTTCATTATCACATCATTTTCAATTTCATCATCATCATCTTCCTCACTGTAATTTTTATGCACTAGCGCATCAATGATATCCTCTGTTATGACCTCTGAAGTCAATTTCTGTCCAGTCATTTAAATCGTCAACAGAGATATCGAGATGATTAGCATTAACTGCAGATTGCAAGTCTCTCATTGTGTTTCATTGAAATTTTAAACGCAAAATTTATCCTAAAATAGATTTTTTTTTGGTTGGGGGTAGAGATGTAAATTTTCCGGAAAAATATAAGTGGCGGAAAAAAACTGGTTTTTTACTGATTTTTTTCGGAAAAAAAACGGAAAAATTGGTTTTTCATGACTGTTTCTCCCAAATAAATTATATTTTCTTAGAGAATATTAAATAATAAACATTTTTTCCCATTTATATGTATTAAATGAAAATTATTTTCACTTTATATTACAAAATAAAAAGAAAGTAGCAAAGCCTGCTTTTAAAAGGTTAGGTTTTTTTTGTTTTTTTCCACAGCCTAAGAATTTTTATTAAACACTATTGTTTGTTATGTCATATCGCTGTTGAAATGATTTTTCAGTTACATGTTTAACTACCAGTTGACCTAATGTAAAAACCTGAGCTAATATGTCTGCAGTTTGGAATGAAATAAATTATGCATTCCATTTACATAAGTATAGTTTTTAAGTAAATGATACTAGTTTAAAGAAATTATTGCAGTTTTATCATTATTATGAATATCAGTATTCAAAAATTCCATTGCTTGTTTAAAAAAATGTATATTTATACATTATTACTTTTTTTCTTCGAATTATAATTTTATTTCCTTTATAAAATATGTTTAGTTTTGGCATAGCTTCCTAATCTCAACTCCAAAAAGTTTTGATTTAGTTTTATAATCTAAATTCAAACAAAACTAAGTTTTACTTTGGCTTACTCAGGTCTGCAACTAAAAAATAGTATTAGTACAGGATTTATTGACTGTTAGATTTTTACTCACTGAAACCAGAAATATATATATATATATGTAATTAAATGTAATTTTTTTCTTTTTACCCTGAAATCTGGTATTCTATTCTTGAGTAAGAAACCTTATTCAATAATGTTTCTACATGGTAATTTTATATTTCTAAGAGTGAAACTCAAAAGTTATGAAAACAGAACACTACAAATAGCAAATGCTCACTATTTGAGGAATCAACAAAAGCAGTTACATACAGAGATAAACTTCTACTGTGCTTTAGAAAACTACAAAAATTCAAAGTTTAATCAAGAGGAAAGTATAATTGGGAACATAGTTACTTGTAATAAAATGTGGTTTTTTTTTTTTTTTTTTTTTTTTTTTTTTTTTTTTTTTTTTTTTTTACATTGCAGTTGTACTTTTCTAATGCAAACTGCTCATGTTTTTGCAACATTACTGTACATTATGGAGGTAAAATGGAGGTCAATTTTAGATTCAACACCTTGAAAAAACATTCAATTAATCAGCTATAATGAAATCTTGAAAAATGCAGCATAGTAGTGCCACCTATAGGGCAATTTACACCAAAAACTAAACATTAATATATATCAGAAACTGTCTGAAGCTGTAGTTTGATTTTTAAAAAAATCGTCTTTGAGGTAAAGCTATTGCGATAATCATGAATAATGCAGCATAGCAGCGTCATCTGTTGAGCAATTTACACCAAAAAGTAATGAGCACAAAGTTATGTCAAAGATCAACTTAATCTGAAATTTTATAAAAATACATACATTAGTTTGAGATAGAACTACTGTGGAAATTATGAATAATGCAGCATAGCAGCGCCATCGGTTTGGCGATATACACTAATAACTAAACATCTCCAGTTTATATCAAGGTGTAACTGAATCTAAAGTTTTGTGAAATTATGTGCATCAATTCTTAAGATAAAGTGCCCATAAAATTTGTTACTCACAGACAGAGTGACAGATATTTTCCAAAAACCATCAAAACGTGTTCAGGACCTTCTAAAATGTTTAAATACACCAAAAACTGGAAGTCAAATTTTTCATGAATTCAATACTTTACTTCTTGAAAAGATAGATTAAAGTAATAAATGCACACTTCAAAATTTTATGTTGAATTTTTAATTTTATCATTTCCATTAATCGGCATATTATTGCAATAATTTTACACATGAATTAATTTTTAAAAAGAGAAGTTGCATTTAATTACTTGTCTAGATTTTTTTCATGTAATCAAGTTTTTGTGAAATTGTGAACTTTTTGTATGTACTTGTACAAAATATATTCAGAATTTTTGAATAAGAAATTATTACTATATTTAGGTTCCTATTTAGACATTTTTAATAAGGTTATTTACATACATATATGCAACTTAATAAGATTCAGCTGCTGTATGGCATGAGATTTTTTTTTCTTCAATCATTGCACTTGCGAAAGATTCAATTTGTTGATTAAACTTTTTCTGAAATGTCTATTTTCAAGAGAAATTTCGCAAACGGTCTTGTGTTTCAAACAAGAAAAAAATGTGAAGGATCCTTTCAAGTCTTCTCAAACAGATTTCTGCTCAGAGATCAGATACCCACATTAAAATTTTCATGTGAGACACTCAACATAAAAATAAAATAAAAAGTGTGAGAATGTAGCTATTACAAAATTTTTACTATATTATTTCATAAATGAAATTTCAATTTTTCCAGTTCGGAAAAATTGAAAAATAAGCCTTCGGAAAAAAAACTGAAAAAAACCCAGTTTTTTTCCCAATTTTTCTGTTTTTTTTCCGAGCATTCCCATCTCTAGTTGGGGGGAGGGAGGAAGAGACATACTTTTCTCCGCCTTATATCCGAATTTGTGGCTTCTATTATTTCAGGCTTCTATTGTACTAGTATTTATTTCTCAACAGTAAATATGTTTCATTTGGCTCAATTTCCAACCTTCGAATTCGATTTTGAATAACACTTTATATAATAAATTTAACGATTAATTTTATTTGTTTACAATTCTTTTGTTGTCCTTAAAAAAGAAAATATATATATATATATATATATACAATTCTTTTAAAATATGTAGGTATCATCTGCGTAAAGGATTTCACATAATAAGAACAAATTGTGCATTTGAATTCTTAACACCTAAAAAATACTTTTATAATTTAATGTAAATAATTGAATTTTTACAAATTTTTCTTCATTAAAAATATGCTATAATTTTCATAAAAAAGGCATTTTAAAAACTTCATAAAAAAATCATGAAATTATTATGTGATTAAAAAGAATGAGCACCAAAATATTCACCATTTCCAACCAATCTTAATAAAGTATTCTATTAAAATGTATATTTTCCTCTCAAATAGCATAATTTTTAATATAAGAAAATGTAATGTTCTTTTTACAGAATGAACTCTTTTGCGGTTTAGATGAACTAGGAATCTGTCTTATATCCTTCTTATATCTATGACTAAAATTGCTGGCAAATCACTGCTTTTTATAAAAATAATGCATTTTAAAATTAAAAAAATTTTAATATTTAATTTCAATGTTTTGTGAAATCTTCAGAAATTTTATTTTACCTTGCTAACTATCATTATTATTGTGATAAATATTACTGTTTGTTTTGCCCAACTGTTGAACTATTTCAAAAATTGAATATTTAGTTTAAAAAAAAAAAAAAAAAAGAGAGAGAGATATTTATATTTGTAGAAATCTATTACTGTTTTTAAAATATGCTTGTCTACAATACAATCTCTTCAATAATAAATGTCTTCATTCTGCTTGTTTGTATGTATGAAGTCTAATAAAAACAAAACAGAGGTCAAAATTTTGTCATTTTTGATAGAGGTTATATACTAATATGTATAAATACTGAGTATCCTAAAATGAAATTATTGTTTTTAAAATTCTGTAATTTGTAAATGTTGACAGCTATTTAAAAGCCAAGTTATTTTGTTCGAGAACTAAGGTACTACTGTAGAATAAAACAAATATCACAAGCTGGCAGTAAAAAAGAAAAATATTTTCAATTGAAGCTTTATTAACCATTTCACCGGCGAAGGGTATGGGGAATCAGTGCTTTTAACCCCGAATTATCTCGGGGCAGACGGTTAAGTGGTTAAAATAAAGTGGATTTGAAATATGAATAATACAGTGTGTCCCAAATAAAGCCACCATGATTTTGTGCTGTACTTGGAGACGAAACAAAAATACGAGAACGAAATGAATATATTAAGAAAGAGTATATAGAAATGCATATTGACAAGGAATAACTCGCTCCCTGCCACACTAAATGTGGGAAGGAAAAAAAAAAAAGTATAAAAAAAATTGGGAGAAAAAGTGTTCCACCGAAATAAAGCCACTACTGTTCATAGCAATTATATCCGCAATGCTTACATATGACTTCGAATGTACGATGTGGCATACCATTTACCAATCGCTGGAAGACATTAGCATCAGTATTATCTCAGGTCTCAATAATGACGGCCATCAGTTCTGCATGAAACTTGAATTGTCTGCCATTGACATTTAAAGTTCTATTGAGGATACTCTACATATTTTCTTGGGGATTGAGATGAAGATACAGGGCAAGCCATTCATAACATGTCCCCAATTATCAAAAAACATTTCTAGGAGGATTTTCCAAAGGTTATAAGGGTGTTTTCATGCTGAAAAATCCAACTTAGCCCATCAATTCTCTCTTCAGTTGGCAATATTTCTAGCATAACTTTGTAATTGGTAGCCTACATGTGGTCTGACGGAAGAGTCAGGTTAAGTTTACAAACATAGCTTACACCTCCCAACTTTATTAATAAGCCTCCATTGTGCTGTCTTTTAGAGAAAATTTCCTCTATTTTCCTCATGTCATACCAATAGAAAGCAAAACAGTCCGAGCAATCTAAACTATTTTTTTTTCCTTATCTGGGAATATAACAAGATGCCACTGGTCCTACCAGGTTTGATGATATTTTGCCCCATCGACTCTGCTTTGCTTGAGGATAACTTTCAACATATACAAGCTCAACATGGGTAGATGGAGGCTTATTAATGTTATTTGGAGGCTTCAATTATGGTGGTAAATTTAACCTGGCTCTTCCCTCAGACAGCATATAGGTTATCAATTAGCAAGAATTTCTAGAAATCCATTTATTGCCAATTTAAGAGAGATTTGGTGGGCTAAGTTGGATTTTCCAGCAGGAAAATTGCTCCCATAAGCTTTGCAAAATCCTCCTAGGAGTGGCTTTTGATAATTGGGCACATGTTATGGAATGCCCTGCCCTGTACTTTCATCTCAATCCCAAAGAAATTGTGTGCAGTACCCTCAGTAAAACTTTAAATGCTAATGGCAGACAGTTCAAGTCTGTGGCAGAACTGAGGGTCACCATCATTGAGGCCTGGGATAATACTGATGCTAATGTCTTCCAGGGATTGGTAAATGGTATGTCACATCATATATTCCAAGTGATATGTAAGCATGGTGGATATAATTGATATTAAAAATAGTGGCTTTATTTCGGTCGGACGGGTCACCTCTATTCTTATATATTCATTTTTTTTCCCTGATCAAGTAGGGCAGGGAGTAAGTTATTCCTTGTAAATTAGGGATGCACCGAATATTCGGTATCTATTCGGTATTCGGCCATGTTACCGAATATTCGGTTAGGCCAAATATTAAACTATTCGGTTGAGCCGAATATCAAAGTATTCGGCCAAATCCAATACTTAACAAACCTTTTAAAAACTTTTCACTATTTCTGCTTTTAACAGTCAATTTTTTAATTTATATTTAAAATAATTAGAAACAAAATCATTTTTAAATAAAATAGAATGTTTTTACATTATTTATTTGCTGTTTGTAAAGTATAACTTAAGAAAATTAACCATGAGAAAGATTAAAATGTTGATTTATTAGGATTCTCCTTAGGAATTAATTATGTGCGGATACAAGTTTTTAAATTTTGTTTAGTAAATAATCTGTTTCTTGCTCTTCCCCCCCCCCCCCAAAAAAAAAAAAAAAAAAAAAAAAACTTTTGAGATTAGTAATAGCTATCAAGGCAGACAATTTTTGTTCATGAAACTATAATCATAATCAACTTATTGAGTCGTAAGTACATTTGTATTTCATCTCACTCTAGATCAAAACTTGTGTATTTGTTTATTACATTAACAATAAATAAGATAACATATTTTCAACTCACATGCTTTGATTTCTGTAAAATATGATATGATGGAAAGGGTGGAAAATACCACCATTCATAAGAAAAGAACTATGAGCCAAACATACCTTTATTCAGAATTAAGTTGAAAGTATTTGTACTTTATATTGAAAAAAATCTGCCTTGAGTTATTTATAAATTTAACTTTTTCAAAAAAATGTATAACCGACTCCAAAAAAAGCACTAAAAAGAATTAAAGAATTCTATAAAATTCTCTAATGACAAATCGTTATCCAATAACCACACATTGACTATCATGCACCGGTATAAAACGGTTAAATTTAATATATAGAATTTAATATCCACCAAACATAGATTTTCCAGAGAATATTTTTTACAAGAGATTAATTTACATATTTTTGATTTAATTTTTGAATATATACATATAAAAAGTAAGGAAATACTTTTTGAAGTTGGTGCCAAACAATCATAATCGATAATGATTTCCCCATTTTATTTATGGTACTACACATAATAAATCCACAATTCTTACTATACTTAAGATAGTTTGGCACCAAATTCAAAAAGTAATTCCTTACTGGTTATATGTATATATTCAAAAATTAAATCAAAAATATGTAAATTAATCTCTTGTAAAAAATATTCTCTGGAAAATCTATGTTTGGTGGATATTAAATTCTATATATTAAATTTAACTGTTTTATACCGGTGCATGATAGTCAATGTGTGGTTATTGGATAACGATTTGTCATTAGAGAATTTTATAGAATTATATAATTCTTTTTAGCGCTTTTTTTGGAGTCAGTTATACATTTTTTTGAAAAAGTTAAATTTATTTCCTACTTTTTAGTTATTTATACCGTAATACATAATTATGTGTACTGACATATGATGGCTCTTTGCAACTCATTACTAATGGTAGCACTTTGCTGAGTTCTGATGTATTCGCTTTACTAATCACTGTTTGATTGTCAACTTTTCAAATGACACTTACAACACGGTTAGTATCGTTGTGAATTTTTAGGTTTTCTGAATGCGTAACGTATTTGGCACGACAAAAAGCTACTGCATTCATGAAATCTTAAAGTCAACATCGAATCGTACAGACATCGGAAGTGGTTATCGAAAGGTGACATTGCCTCAAGTAAAGTGTCCTTACACATAAGCGCGCGGCAAAGCGCTTCCATATATGAATAAACAGCAAAATGACTCCATGTATCAATGCATAGTAAAATGCTTTTCTAGTGTAGTCAAAAGTACTCCCTCCTTCAGTCAGAAAAAGCAAAAAGAAAGATTTTAACAAAAATCGCTCTATGATTCAATAGATAAACAACAACAATCTAATTCCTATAAATGCAGTAAAGGCATCGGAAGTGGTTATCAAAAGGTGACAATGCCTCAAGTAAAGTGTCCTTACAAATAAGCGCGCGGCAAAGCGCTTCCATATATGAATAAACAGCAAAATGACTCCATGTATCAATGCATAGTAAAATGCTTTTCTAGTGTAGTCAAAAGTACTACCTCCTTCAGTCAGAAAAAGCAAAAAGAAAGATTTTAACAAAAATCGCTCTATGATTCAATAGATAAACAACAACAATCTAATTCCTATAAATGCAGTAAAGGCATCGGAAATGAGCGGTGATGTTTCGACGAGGAATCCAAAACTCATAACCTATACATGGCTGCATCTATAAGAGAGTGACAGCATTCGATGCCCAAATGTTTTCTTCACGGACGCTTTTGTCCCAACTAAACTGTTAAAAATTTGAAACTCACTCCACCGCTTTTATGGAAAACGATTATTTCAGCCTATCATGGAGCATTCTCGTGGATCAAAAGACAAATATTTTATAAAAGCGGGGGAGTGACGATGCAGCAAAAGGGTAAAATTTTTTACAGTGTATGTATGAGATATTCCATAAAAGGGATGGAGTGACGATGCAGCAAAAGTTAAATTTTTAACAATGTATCGCAATTTTAGGCATTTTCTATTATAAAATTTGCTGATAATTTCCGGGTAGAATTCGATTGTACGCCGAATGATCCTTTTTTTCTACACCGACATAAATACATAATCCATGTTATTTTACAAATTCGTGGACATACAAGGAAATATTACGACACAAGAAAAGTACAACCGGGAACTACACATGAAGAGTGGATTCGAACCCACAATCTCCTACGCTCTCAAGAGATTAGCAGCGTGGTGTCTTAACCACTCAGGCACAAGGACCCCCTTGATGACTCATTTTTGTCCAGAATCTTTTCAATCAATCGTATACTGTGCTCCATGTGTCGTCATATTCACATCGAGGAATCCTACATGAGCTAAATCTGAAATCATTCTGGTGTCTAATCCGGTAACCAAATCTGAATCTAAAGGTTATTTTGTTACACATATCTATGCACTTTATTTTGCATTGATATGTAGAGATAATTTTTTCCTCCGGAGCAAAATATATACTAAAGGATTTTCATCTTTTCAACAACTTAAAGATGTCGATTGGTATCGATGTCTGTTTCCGCTTTAGTGGATGCGAGAACTTGTCCATTTAAGCTTCAACATTTCGGAAATTTATCGCATCCAGCAAACTTTAAGGCCGCACACTAGGCATAGAAAAAGACCCGGATAATAATGTGAAGTCTATGGGAGCGTTCTTTTCAAATATCTTGCTCAAATTTTAAAATTTTTACGTGATTTTTTTTCATAGGATAGCTGAGGATATTCCGCAACCGGTCTAGTTTTTACTTTTTCAATTTTGGTTTCAGATTTTTAAAAAAATTATTTTAAATTTCAAAACCGGTTTAACCGGCTCTGAAATTGAAACTACCATTATATAAGACATACATAAGTAAAATCGAAGAAGTAAAAACTAGGCCGGTTGTAGATCATCCTCGGCTATCCTATGCAAAAGAAAAATCATGTAAATATATTAAAATTTGAGCGAGATATTTGAAAAGAACACACCCATAATCTTTACACTAACATCCGGGTCTTTTTCTGAGACTAGTGCCTTAAGGTTCACATTGAAATCTACAGACTTCGTAAATGGGCATTGAAAAGCTGACAATCCATCAGTACATGTTAAAATTATTGTGAAAAATTACCTCTGTTTTTAAAGACTATCTATTTTTTCAAGATATTTTAAACAAGATACACTGTTAAAAAATTGACCCTTTTGCTGCATCGTCCCTCCACCGCTAATATAGAAAACGATTACTTCAGCCTACTATGTAGCATTCTCATGGATCAAAAGTGAGATATTCTATAAAAGCGGGGTAGTGACGATGCAGCAAAAGGGTCAGATTTTTTACAGTTTAAAGTACGCGTACACAATCAGAGCACGTCAAGTTGCTTCTATGATTCAATGCATAGCAAAGTAATTCTAGATGTTCGTATGTATTAAAATACCCTTTTCAGTCATAAAAACTAAAAAAGAAGATATTATCAAAATCACACCATTATTCAACATGCGTCTATATGAAAGTAGCAATATTTGAATTTAAGAATGTTCTTTGATAAACGCGGTTTTCCAAAGTACAGAAAATTTAAGAATTTTTATTCCAGAACTTGGCGGTAGTCGCTTGAACGAGTTTGTTTTATGGGTGAAAGAAGTTAACTAGCCTAACTTTAATGGTAAGCTTATCGAAATTTTTCGTCATTTATATTTGTCCAAATGTAAATCTAGCACATAGCAATGTACTTAAATCACTTTGTGAATCCGGCATAACAAGCACCCTGATACACAGACACTCTTGCTTTAACGTGTAAGGCTCTTTAGAGATTAATTTTCAGCTTTACGATATCGAATTCTCATGTCTGGATCAATGTGGATCTTTCACTTTGGTGTATACGAGAAATGTTCCAGCTAAGATTTTGTACTTTGGAAAAAAAATAGTATATCTGCAATAGTGGTTAGGATCCAGAAGGATTATTTTCTGCTAACCCTTTCCGGCACACTGTGCCTGGTCTGGGATACCTAAATTTAATTCAAAACTTGCAAACGGCACCAGTAATATTTTAGTAAAATTTTGCTTTTACGATAAAAGCTTAAATTAAGGAATTCAAAATATCCAAAAACTTTGTTTGTGAATTCCGGTGTCAGTCGATAATTTCTCATTTTACTAACAGATTTTGCCCGTGCCGGAAAGGGTTAAGCAAAACAAGATTGACCAATCATAAGCTTTCATTTTTGAGAACTTTTCATTGTTCGAAGGAGAGAGTCTGGAATGCATGGAGTGAAAATCTGCTATCGACACTGTAAAAAATATGATCCTTTTGCTGCATCGTTACTCCATCGCTTTTATAGAATTTCTTTGTGTTGACCAATGAGAATGCTCCATAATAGAGCGAAGTAATCGTTTCCTATAAAAGCGATGGAGTGACGATGCAGCAAAAGGGTTCAATTTTTTACAATGCAAGCAGTGCTAAAAATTTGTATCCTTTAAATGTGCAACGATGCTACTGAATTCCAAAGTGTCGATCACAGCGATATCTGCGGCATTTTCGTGATACATTATCTAGACTAGCAATAATTCTTGCATTTTTAGAAAGTGTCCTGCAGATGTCGCTTCTATCTTTAAATTTCATTAGCATTGTTGCACATTTAAAGAATAGAACATTTTAGCGCTATTTTTAAGTGTTACAGAGGGTGTGTTCAGCGCATATTCACAGTATCTGCAAAGAAACTCTTCGGGAGGGTTGAATTCTGATAGGAATTGGCCGACGCCTTTTCACGAAACTCGGCGATAATTATACTTGGTGTAGCGATAGATGCTTCCGTCGAGTTTGATTTCTTTCGGAGCCGAGTACAAAGTAAACCGAGTACAAAGTAAAAATTTGTGTTTGAAAACTTTTAAAGAGTACAGCTTTCAGTAAGACACGTTCCATCCAATGCAATGCTGCAAGAGAAAAGTTACTTTGTACTCGGTTCGGAAGGAAATCAAACGCCTCGACGGAAGCATCTATCGCTCGCCAAGTATAATTATCACCAAGTTACGTGAAAACGCGTCGGCCAATCCCTATCAGAATTCAACCCTCTCAAAGAGTTTCTTTGCGGATACTGTGAATATGCGTGTTCAGCACAACTTACCGGTTACTTACCGACCACTTAACGATTGTTGACAAGTACGAAATGAAAATCAAAGTGAAGTGTGACGTCAGCTACAATTCAACAGAATAGTTTTCATTGATGCCACAATTTGCTTTCGTACTGCCCTACAATCGGTCGGAAACATTGGTTACTTTTGTAAGTTGCTCTGAACACGCCCTGAGATAGCCGATTTCCACACTATATCCCCTAGACACTGTTAAAAATCTGCTGCATTTTGCTGCAACGCACTCCCCTGCTTGTATAGAAAACGGTTACTTGGCCGTGAAATGGAGCTCTCTCATTGGTTGGAATAGAGATATTATATTCAAGCGGTGGAGTGCGTTGCAGCAAAATGCAGCAGATTTTTAACAGTGGATGCTATATTTCCGGTTTCTTGCATAAGAGAACTTGTCCAGAATCCAGGTAGTTGATGGTTGATTTTTGTCGTCCGATTATCTACGCTAATGGGATATAGGACCAGGGGGAGTGCCCTCCGTGGGGGTCTTTCTAAGGGAACCTAACCCGTATTTACACAAGGTTCGAAGAAAACCACGGAAAACTCCGAACGGTTAGGCCGACAGCCGCGATTGGGTTCGAACCCAGCACCTGCCGTCTACGGAATCCAGGTAGAATATGCGCTGTTAGCGAAACCAGATTAACGAATCAGAAGCCTAAATTTTGGCAAATTTTCCAATGTTTTAAATAAATTTTCTTGTTAATAAATCTCGTTTCGCAAACAGCGCAAAATTTATGCGAATCCTGGCTCTCGTCCAGTTAGGATTTTGCACTTTGAACACTGTTAAAAATTTGAAACTTTTACTTTATTGTCAATCCATCGCTTTTATAGAAAATGATTACTTCATTGTATTATGGTGAATTCTCATTGGTCAAAATAGAGATATTCCATAAAAGCGGTGGAGTGACGATGCAGCAAAAACTTCACACTTTTAACAATGAAAAGATCGTGTGTCTATGTAAGTGTAACATAAAAGCATGCAAAATGAACACTTCTAATTGGTCGATTGCTTCAAAATGATTTTGAAATTTAAAGTTTTTATTTTTAAAAAAGTTCTAATTATCAGATTTTTATGAAATTTGAATGGGACCACATGGGTCTCATACGCTTTCAAACAAAAAAAGAATTATCAAAATCAGTTCATATTTGCTAAAGTTATGCGTGAACAACAAATACATACAGGTCGAAATCATAACCTCCTCTTTGAAGTCGATTATAAAAGGACAACTATCAGACTGTAAAATTTTTCTTTGGCCATTTTTTTATTATTTGATTTTAAAATGTTTGTTTTGATTTGTAGAAAATTTTATTAATTAAAGTTTCATAATTGCGCTTCTTAAATTACTCAAGCCAGATTTTTTTCAATACTAAATGCTCTTATAAAAAGCTCTTGTTTATCAAAATGTAAGTTTCTTTTATTAAATATTATGTAAAGCTTTTTTAAAAAGTAACATTTTAATACCTTTAAATTTTGAAATATAAAAAGTATTTGGAAAGCCGAATATTCAGCCCAACAATTCCTATTCAGCTAGCCGAATATTCGGTATTCGGTTCACCTGTCGGCCGAATATTCGGCATTCGGCCAAAATCACTATTCGGTGCATCCCTATTGTAAATATGCATTTCTATATAGTCTTTCTTAATATATTTATTTTGTTCTCATGGTTTTGTTTCATCTCCAATTATGGCACAAAATCATGGTGGCTTTATTTGTGTAGGACACACTGTAGTTTCATTTATGGCTAAAAACAGAATCTTCATTATTAATGAATATCTTCATTATTTTTGAAAATTGAAATTCTAATAAATAATTTATTTCCTTTAAAGATTGAAAAATAAAATAAAATAAAAAATCTTAGTTTATGTAAAAATATTTTACAAATAAATATGCAATTTAATTTGATTTAAATGTATACTAAAATCTGTGATTATAATTTTCTTTAACAAGCAATATATTTTCTAAAAAACATACATTTTACTTTAAATCTATAAAAGTAAATAATTACCAAGTTTTAAACAGACTTCATCCAATGAAATAATTATTTTCTTATTTGGAGGAGGATATTCAGGATATATTGCTAGAAACCTGTAACATTGAGATAAATGTGTTAATAATTTAATTAAAAACAGAAAAGTTTTTATGCATGGATTTGAAAAATTAAAAGCTTACAAGGGTATCTATTCTGAAGGCTTGAATCCTGCTATGATTGAATTTGTGATATCAAAGCAATAACTTTCAGTTTATTATCCCTGTGTGTATAACATATATGGTTGGTACTTTTAATAAAATTTGCAGGTCTGCCTTATATGACAGATATTAAAATGAAAAATGAAAGATAAATGAAAAAAGCATAATATTTAAAAAGTTATTACACTCATTACTTTTTATTTGCTAACTGTACTTCCTTGTTACAGTTTTATAGTCAGATGATGTATTTCAGTGAGCATGGTTCGACACATAATTTACTTCAATGTTATTGAAATTTATGTGCTGTTGTAATCCTAATTAATATTTGGCAATTTATCATCTGAGCCCAGCTAACAGAAAAAATACCTTAAAATTAATTTCTAAAAATAACAAAATGTATTGAAATACACCAGCATATAAAAGTTTTGTAATTGTAGCAGATTAAGAAAAGTGAGTGGAAAAATTAATTACAAAATTTTACTTTTACATACATAAACCAAGTAAAAAAAAAAAAAAAATAAATAAATAAAGTAAAATAAAAAAATAAGATAAAATAAAAATAAAGAAGAAAAGTGTATAAGGACTGTTATTTCTATACATTATATCTAATATATTCTTGTTTTGATATTTTTTCTGTTTATATTAGTTATTTACTTTTAAATGTTTTTATTGTATTTTTGTACTATGCAATGTTGTCAATTTGACAAGTATTTTTTATTTAGAAATCTACACCTATTTCTGAATTTAAAAATAAATAACCCAATTGGCAATACTACTCTAGTATCCTATGAATCTCTCAGAGGAGATTATGAAGAATATCACATAATATGGCAAATACCCTTTAAAAATAGAAATGTATAATCTTAACTAGTAGATTAGTAGTAGTGAAAAAAAAAAAAGGCTGAATTCGGAATTAATTAGTGGAAAGCTTGAAATTGTTTTAATCCACTTAACTTAGTTTCAGTCTAGAATGAATATACTAAGTTTCCCCCTTCTAGTAGATGAGCACTAAAAAATATGTACAGATTTATAGCCAAAAAATGGGTTTTTTAATTATTATTATAAAAAACATTGAGAATATAAATATTGTAGAGCTTAAAATTCTGAATAAAATGGGAACCCCCACTTAATATTTTTGTCGAACATTAAGCTCACAATTCTATTTTAAAGTTTAATTGCTAATCAAGAGCTTGATGCCAGATTAGATCAGTTATAAGCAGTGTTCTCGCTGACATTCGACCAACGTTAGTAATTTGGCTAATTAAAAATAAAAAAAGTATTAACAAAATAGATTCACCGTGTAAAACACACATACAAAAAAAAATCAACTTTAATCTTTTAATGTAACCCCTTTTTTTTCAATATGTTCTAAAATAACCTAAGTTTTTATAACTGTGATAATGATTGTTAATCTAATTTCAACCATTTGCCATATATTAAAAATACGTATATATGCATATGTATAAAAAAACGAAAAGAAAAGGCAAAAATTGAGCACTAGCACTTTGCCGAATCTAATCGCTTGTTTACTTGCCAAATGAAGAATTTAGTCGCAATTTGGCGCAGTGACGAGCGACAGCAAGAACCCTGGCTATAAGCCCACCCTGCTTCTAATTTTTATATAAGTGTATTTTTATTATTATTATTTATTGAGGCATTTACGATGTTTTTGTAATTATTACAGGTCATTATTATAATTATTTTGAGAATTAGCATTTAATCTCTTGATTACGGATCCAATGGTAGAAGATGAAAAAAAGGACGAATTATTTAAGAGAAATCTAGAAATTGTTTTTATCTCTTCGACATTAGTCAGAAATGAACGTACTAAGTTTTCCCTCCTGCTATGCAAACTTTTGACACAACAAACAAATTAATAAATTAAAAAATACTTTTTTTCCCATAATTTTTAGCATAAAAAAATGATGGAATATATTATTTATTATTTCTGGTATTAAATTTCAAATATGAGGAGTTTTTAATATGACATATAAAGAGTGAATTTCAGTGCATATGTAAATTAAGAATGTTGAAAATAAACAGGAAGGATTGGAGGAGGAAGGGGAGGGGGAAGTGCAAACAAATGAGTATACAGTAGACTATAGGAAAATAGTGATTTCTTTTAGCAATTTGAAGAATCGCTTTAAAACTTTATGACTGGAAAGCCATCAAATTTCAGTGTAATAAGGTAGGTCGGTGCATTCACTATCTACATTTTCATGAAATGAAATGAATTGGTGATAGTTCAGTCCATGTGAACGAATATAATTAACGATTTTGCTGACATTTTTAAGCATGTGTCCAATGTTTAGGACTTTCGAATACAACGTTTGCTGATGAATAATGCAATGGAAATGACAGAAATATGTATTTCCCTGTTGCTTGCATTCCTCTTTCAGTTTAGTAAACAACTCCTTTAACGGCACCAGTCATGGCAGGAGCACCATCAGTTGCAATGCAAACAAGCTCTTTTAGAGACAAATTGCATTCATTCAACCCTTTCATAACAGAGCTGAAAATATCTTTTCTGGTGGTGGTATCATGCATTGATATAATTTCTAGAAGCTCTTCACTTACTTTTAAATTCAAGTTACATTCATGAATAAAAATTGCCAATTGAGTGGTATCCGGCACATCTCTACTTTCGTCAATTGCGATGGAATAAGTTTCAAATGTTATAATTACAGATTTCAGTTGTTTTCTTAAAATCTCAGCTATATCATCAATACGATTTGCAACTGCATTTGTGTTAAACTAGTATTTTTGATTTTTTTTAAATTTGCTCTGGATACATCACTTCCACTGTTTTAAGTATGCATCATTTGTGAACAAATTCCACTTCTGTGAATGATTTTGACTTACTTGCAATTAAATGTACCAATAAATAATTTATTTTTACAGTCACTATGTTATTCTCATTCAGATTAACAGATGTACTTTGTTGGTTTTGAAGTTTCAACTTTAATTCTGATAATTTATCTTCCCTAAGTTTGTCAGTATATTTTTCAAAAATTACTTTATGGTTGATGTCATAATGTCTTTTAGCATTACAGTAAAACCTCTAAATAACAGACACCTTGGGATCGCAGAAATTGTCCACTATTCGGAGGTGTCTGCTATTGGGAAAACCTCACAGATTCAAAAAGCGCTAATAAATGGTTAACATTTCATGAATTGACTTTTATATGTCCTAAAACCTTTGTTATATGATTAATCAGAAATAAAAATTATTTTTTAAGCAATGGCACAGAAATAAAATTGTACACACCTTTATCCACTGTTTATTACATTCTTATGAAAAAAACCTGTTACAAAAGTTAACTTTTACTTGCGATTACATGTAATTTGTTTTTCAAAGTGACATTATTGGACATTATAGAGTTCCGGGCGGGGAGGGGATTGCACTTTTTGTCTATTAAAAGCATAAAATCTCAACATTTTCAGGGGGGAGGGAATTTCAATGCTCTGGAAGATGTCCCTCCTGGGCAATCCCTTCAATTCAACACTGAACGTGGGGGGAGGATTTTCCCCAGCCCATTTATCTGTGATCTCAAAATTTCTTGATAAATTTAGAGGCCTTTTACTTTTTTTTCACTTTTTTTGCCTTAAAAAAATACTTTTTCATACTTTATCGCCGTAAATAGTGTCCGCTATTCAGAATGTCCGTTATTCAGAGGTTAAACATACAAAAATTTAGGTTTTGGGAGTGGGGATTGGAAAATTGTCCGTTAAATAGAGGTGTCCACTATTCGGGAGTGTCCGTTATGGAGGTTTCACTGTATACTCTTTCCGAACTGCAATAATGTTTCTTCATATTAAACATAAAACTTTGTTTTTGTTTCGAATGCAAAAATATTGCAATTCCCATCTTTCTCCAAGCCTTCGATGCTTTTCATTTGATCGATCGGTACTCATGTTGATAAAAACAAAAATGTTGATCTTATTTTTGAAAATCATTGATAATTTTAAGAAAATAGGGTTTCATAATAAAAAATGCACTGGAAATTATAGACTGGATTCGATAAAGAACAAGCAGCTAATATAATTTACTGCTGCAGTGCAAATTCTTTGTGAAACATACGACTAGCAATATTCAAACATTCCCTAAAAATTTCCCTAATGATCATAACATTTTCCCTATTAATAAATCTCAAATGACTTTCAATAAATGTTTTGAAACTTTTGACGAGAACATTAAAGTATGAATGCGAAAGATAAATAAAATATCAAGTGATCTATTTTCGCAAGATTTAATTTTATCACCGCTTTTTCAATAATCTGAATTTATTACATAACAGAGTTAGAATTCCTAAAAAAAAAAGTCATTGGTCCCAGGGACCAGTAAGCATGAGAATTTACTGGCCCGCTACATAAAATTCTATTAAATAATTTTAACACTTTGAGTGGCCTCCTCCCCTCCCTGGAAAATAAACCAATCTTACTTTACATTTATCCAAAATTTTCAGCATAATAAAATGTAAAATTATAATTTGCTAAAAATTAAATAAACAGTACGTAAAGAAAAACTATCAAATTATTAATTAGATATTTTATTTGCAATTACTTATTTCAACTGACTGTAAGGTTTAATGCAATTTTTTTTTTTTTTTTTTTTTTTTTTTTTTCTCCAGATTGTGGCCAGAGTGTTATTGGTGGAATCAGATCAATTTTTTCAATATCTGATGTGTCCAGATAAACTCTCATTAAATCCAAAACTGTTTCATTATTTAACTGGTTTCTCCAGTCATTTTCAATTTCATTTAAGATTCGAAATCTTCTTTCTGCTTCAACGGATGTTGGAATGGAACACAATACATCATAGCAAACAAAATATTTTCATGTCCAATATGAAATTCCGAATTAACAGTTTACCATGTCATTTTCTTGGGTTCCTTTACACTGGCATAAACAGATCTTACTAAAGATACCCATTCAAAAATCAAACTTTTGGTTTCAATATTAAAATTTTTTAGTACTACATCATACTCTGAAACAACAGATTTAAGTTTTTCTTTCCCAAAATTATAAGAGGGTATTTCACTGGGCCATTCATCGAGGGATAAAATTTTACTGATGCTTATTAAACTTTTGTTAATTTCAGGAAATTTCCTTTTCAGTTGTTCAACAATATCGTCTATGAGCTTTGTCAGTTTATTGTCCCCTTCAGAAATGCATTTCCTACTTCTTACTGCTTTCAAGTATAATTTTTCCAATTTTTTTTTATTTATGATATCATCATTTTGTTTTAAATCCTGTAATAAATCTATTGCTGTGCACACTATATTATAAGCATGAAATAGGGTAATGTCTCTGTTCTGCAAAGTTAGCGAAACTTTCTCAAGATATGAAACAACTTCAGAAAGTTCTATAGCCGACTGCATAAACATATCCAACTTCATTGATTTCAGAAGTCCTTTAGAAATAGATGCTGATTCAGTTTTAGAGGAGATACTACAGTTTTTGAGTTGCAGCAAAACAGAATCATACAGTAGAAAAAAAATTGTTGAATGATCTGTGGAGTGGCAACCAACGAATACCCCCAACTCGAGTTGGAACTAATTCTATCAACTCTAAGGCAACTGACGCTTCTTTCAGCTGTGCCTGATTTGCAGTGCTATTATGGTAAAATTTGGTGCTATTATAGGTGGTTAATTGCGGCAGCACAGCGCTCTGTATTCCTTTCTCTTCTGGCAGATGAGGCATGCGACGAAAATCTACAGACCATATTTTTTTTTAAGTGAAGGAATGGCGTTTAACAGGGTTGCTTGGAAGAGAAAGCAGTTATAGTTTGAGAGAGAAGATGATCGCGCTTTATGAATTATTTATTTATTTATTTATAGTTATAGTTTTTTAAATAATAATTAAAAAAAATCTAATGTGTGCAGTGATGTTGCTGGACTTGAAAAGTCCTGGGTCCCTTTTTTACAAAAGCGGACCCCCACTAATAAGTCATTTTTAGACACAAAAATTTAACTTGTTCATTTGCAAAAGAAAAATTAAAAGCAATAATTATTGTTTTAATAATAATGTATAAATAATTAAAGCCAATATTAATTGCTTTTAAACTATTAAGAGAAATTTTCTTTATTTTTTTTAAAAATAAATGTGCAAGATGCAAATTAAATTATAAAAAAAAAAAAAAAAGCTTTTTTGAGTGTAGAAGATAACAAGTATCACTACTGTTCGCATTTCTTTTAAAAAGGGGCAAAACTGATTTATTGAAAAAGAAATTTTCCCTGAAAAAAGAATACTTTTGTTGAATAAAGGTGTACATTTGTTTAATGAATGGGTGCTTTCAGGAGTTACGTTCACTCAGAAAGATTTGGAACAATCAAAAACAGATTGTGAAGCAAGAAAATCTGTTTTTGCTGCAGCAAAATAATAATAATAATTTGGAAGCAGGAAAGTTAGTTTTTGGAACAGAAAAAAATCGATCCTGGCATTAACTTTTTCTTCTTGTTTTTTTAGACGAAAGTTGCATTTTAAAGCAATTTTTTTTGACAAAATGTGGCGTTTTTTCGCAATCTTTTGACGAAAGTTACCGTTTTATCACGATTTTTTGATAAAAATTGTACTTTTTTTTGCGAATCTTTTGACAAAATTTGCCAGTTTTTCACGATCTTTTGAGAAAAGTTACCGTTTTATCACGATTTTGTGATGAAAATTGCCGTTTTTTACGAATTTGTTGACAAAATTAACCGTTTTATCGCAATTTTTGGACAAAATTTTTCGTGATCTTTTGGGGAAATGGGCTTTTTTTTCGGGATTTTGTAAGAAAATCAGCCATTTTTTCCACGAATCTTTTGATGAAATTTGCCGGAAATTATTCGTTATTTCCTGATATTTTAACGAAACTTGCCTTTTTTGCAATTCTTTGACGAAATAAGCCATTCTTTCGCAATTTTTTGACGAAATGTCCCGGTTTTTTGCAATCTTTTGATGAAAGTTACAGTTTTATCTTCATTTTTTTTTTTATGAAAAATGCCATTTTTCACGAACTTCTTAACAAAATTTGCCGTTTTACCTCGATTTTTGGACGAAACTTGTTGTTTTTATGCGATTTTTTTGAGGAAATCTGCCTCTTTTTTCGAGATTTAACAAAATTAGCCATATTTTCGTGAATTTTTTGACGAAATTTGTCGGAAATTATTAGTTATTTCATGATTTTTTAACAAAATTTGCCTTTTTTGCGATTGTTTGACGAAAATTGCGCGTCCTGCGGGACGCGTAAGCTCCATTTTTTTCCGTCCCATCGTCGATTTTTTACGTATTTTACATGCTATAGCACGTCCATGGACTTCTTGGTGCGATCGGTTGCGGTTTTCTCAGGCCTGAAAAGTGTTAGGAAAATATATTTATATTTTTCCTCTATTCTTATCACTCCACTCAAACTCTGTCCCATTCCACTCAACCCTATTTTATTTAAACTATTTCATTCAACCTATCTTTTACAAATTTACTTATTCTTTATAGTTATCATTAAATAATTTCTGGTTAAATCACTTTAAGTTTCAATAGTGTAAGTTTAATTTAAATACTTCCATTATCTTTATTTCAGTATTGAAATGCAACTTTATTCTAAATAAAATATAATTTTATGTTTAATCACTTCTGTTTAATTTACGTTCATGAGTATCGTCATTCACTTGCTAGCTTATCTTGCGGCAATTGTGTTTCCATCCTGTCAACATGAACAGTGGCGAGCATTGTCATGGTAAATCGTAATCTGTTAGATTACGACGGTTTTAGGTAGATGGCGTTACCTGTCTGATAGCACGTGCCTACCTATCGTGGACAATCGCTATTGGTTCTTCTGCTCAGGTAAGTTCTAGATGTTATAGGTGGCGTTTAGATCAGGGTTGGTATAAAAACCGGTTTTTTTGAAAAAAACCAAAAAAGCGGGTTTTTTTGGTTTAAACCGGGTTTTTTTCAAATCATTGTTTAAATAGCATTTGCAAGAAAAATAACGTGAGTTTTAGAAAGTCATGAGGATATTTGTAATTAATAGTTAATGTTAAACATTCAAATTAGTATTTATTTTTTTTGATAATTAAATAACTAAAGCATAAAAATTTATAATTAAATTATCTTATAAGTTTAGGTTTCTATAGGGAAATATTCATTGTGTGAAAAAACTATTAATTTATTAGTATATTTATATAAACCTTTTAGATAATAATTTAAGAAATAATTATATGCAGGTTGATAATGAAGAACATAGTAATGGGCAAACGAACATATTTTACTAAATTAATAGAAATAAGCTGAAATAGAAACCATTTTCTTGTGCATAATTTAGAAATTATTTACAATATTAACATCATCAAATGAATCTCTTACAACATATATTTACTTAAAAAATATCAATATGCATTTTATTAATGCTAAAAAATACATGTGTATTGACTTAATATATCAACGAATGTAATGCTTACACAAATTGAGACATAGGCTTAGAAAAATTACTTTTTTTTTTTTTTAGCCTCCGATGCTATTTTTTTCAGACAAGCTAAAAAATGTCGTGTCATCAGTCCTGAATTTTCTACTCAATCGATTTTGATAATTCTTTTTTTAAATTAAAGCTATTTATTTGTAGTTATGCCCATTTTAGTTATTTTTTAATTTATTTCTATTTTTATATTTTATTTTTAATTTTAAATGCTTTTTACGATATTTGTTCAAAATGGTGGCAACTCAGTTTAGCTTTTCTCTCGATAATAAAAATTTATTTTCCAAAATGATTGCACATAATTATGCACTAATTGAGGTAAAAAAAAAAAAGAAAAAAAATATTTACTGAGAAATAATATTAATAATGTAAAAAAAATAACAGAAAATAATTTATAATAAAAATTAATGTTTCAAAGCAAAATAAGAAAATTTTCAAATGAGGAAAATGTCATTCAGCAACCAGATATATGGGAATTACAATATTATTACGATTGCCTTTTTCATATTACTAATAACAGTGACTTTTAAAAAACATTTGAAGAGAAAATGACGTCACTATTTAAAACATCGCATTTTTACTCATAACGATATTAGGTACTACTCTGTTATCCCGTCGACCAATTTCGCCAAATTATACATATATATATACAAAGCTGCCAAGTCTCCGGCTTTTTACATACCAGAATTTTAATACAGAAAATACTGTTTTAATTAATTTGAGCATTTCGGCGATTCAACAGAACCAGATTCTTTCTAAGATAATACTGGTGCGCAAAAAGCCGGAGACTTGGCAACTCTGTATATATATTTTTTAATAATAAAACTATTTTTCTGTGAGTGTATATAAAATAAAATTTCTTGATTTCGCCGCCACTCAGATTACAGTTTTTACTGAAGATGCGCCAATATTTGCATGCAAAATTGTAACTGGCAAATTTGACATTTAGTTTGTAAATATATTTATTATATATTAATTCAATAATGTAATCACTTTTGCTTTTTTTTAAACCAAATCGATTGGATTTTTAAACATTTCACTTGTCGAATTCGACAGGATTCCACTCGTTTTATTGTTAAATTGCATTTCCTTTTACTCAGTCTATAAAAAAGCATTTAAACTAAAGGAAAAATTCGTTTTTGATGAATCTAGTCAATGAAGAAGTAGCACGTCAAATTGTATCTCTTTATTATTCCGCAATTCCAATGTCTCGGAGTCGGAGAGAAATTGCTTACCAATTGGGTATTTCACGCCGTTCTGTTTGCTATTATATTGATAAACACAAGAAAAATGGAACTTATTACTTTAGATATTATCCAGGGCAACTGCAATAGAATTTAACAGTTTAAACATATCTTCAACATTTCTTTTAAAGTAAAAATTAGACAGATACAAGCTTTTGAATATTTTTATCAATACATTCCTATTTTCTACACAAATTTTAAGTGGGGCAATTTTTATGGTAAACATCTAAAGCATCTGAAAATGAATCACACCTAGTATTATAAAGAAGAGCTAATTTGACAGCATTTACATTGCATGCAATTTTTACATTTGGCTCTTAAACATGTTTTTGATGTATTTCTTTTTCCCTCAAATGAAAACCAGATTATATTTTCCTTTCTTCTAGTTTTAGACATTCTTTTATTTCAATATATATAAGTAGCTTTCTTAAAATAAAATACAATACAAAGTAACTAGAAACAGAAAAAAATAATGTAAAAACTGCAAATTCAATCTAAGAAAAACCAAAGCTTACTAAAACCAATAGCTATGGAACAGAGAAAATTCATAGCCAATCATTCATTAGCATACAGAACAAGAGTAACCAATGGAAAGAATGACTTATGATTATGTCATTATTGATACTTTGATACATGATACAATCCTTAGTAAATCATAATCAAGCTATCTAAGCAGTAAAATTGCATTTTTGGCTGGCATATATCATTTTTACATTTTTTTAAAAATAAAAGGTTTAAAAAATAATTAAAACTAACTACCTTTTTTTATCCTCCACAGTTCACTGTAGAAAAATATTTTGCCATGTCAATTTATAGCTAGTAAGAAAAATTAGATTGATTAAAGACGTTTGTCACTTTAAAACTTTAATTTGTCTTAAGCTTTGCTTGTAGCTACTCCATAACTTTGATTTTGCACATTTTAATAATGTGTAAAATAAATGAAAACATTAGGGAAAAGGGAAAAAAACCAAATTAAAAAAAAACCAGCATGGTTTTTTTAAAAAAACCACTTGGTTTAAACCAAACAACCCTGGTTTAGATGTCGTCATATGAAATGACGTATGTGAGCGGTGACGGTGGATGGGAGAGCTATTTATAGCTCAGTGGAAAGGCCGTGAGCCCCTTGCCTGCTTGTTTATTTTTGATCCCGTAGTCTTGTCCTGTTTCGTGCCATCCCCAGTTACATTATGTTTGTTTACAGTGAAGCTTAAAAGTTTATCGATACATGTGTTGTTTAATATAAAAGAAAGTCTGTGTGAGGAAAGATGAACTTTATGTTATTCTTTGTCAGCTATTAATATGAAGCTGCTTATAAGGATTTTAGTTTCCTGGAAAGTTGCATCATGAGTGTGGCAATTCTCAGACTTTCATTTTTACGAAATAGGCGAAGACAGCCACGTCACCAGCGACAGGTTGTTGTTTTTATAAATCGATATTTCATTTTTATATTTCTTTTAATTGGAAATAGATTGTTTTTAAAGTTTCTTTTTCTCCTTCCCTTAAGATAATTTTCCGTTTTTCCAGATGTTATCTGGTTGAAATTGAAAACTCTGGCCAGTTAATTTTTCCTTCTTAAATGATTTTCCGTGCTGTGGTAATGTGTCCAGACCAAAAGGGAACCAGGTCAGTTTCTTTTTGAGACTCTACAGACGGTTCTCGCTAAGGGTCTCTGTTAAGATTTAGTTTTGCTACGGTATGGAGTTTCATTGACTTTTTCTTTCTCTCCCTCCAAATATTGTCTCATGTGGCAGAAACGGGATATTTTGGAGAACACCTCTAGTGGCAGTAGAGTGTGTTTTGGAAAGCAGTCCTAGTGGCAGTAAGGATTAGCTTTAGAGAAAGCTTGTTGTAATTTAATATGGCTAGTGGAATCTTTTGGGAGGAGAAAAACATTAATATAATATACTTTGTTATTTTTAATTTAAAGTTTAATATGGGCCAGATTGGAAATGTCAATTTAATTTAAAGTTAATTATAAATTGATAGTTTAAGAAATACATTTATTAACATAGAATTTAAATACAATAGTTTGCTTTTTGGTGCTCGGTTCATTACTCAATTATTCATATAATATAATTTGATTATTGATTTGATTATTATATAATTGGTTTTAATTTGATTCTTAATTTCATTTTATGTTTTATCTTTGGATCAAATAAAAGTTGTTAGTTGTTTATAAATCTGTTTGGTTATTTTTTTCCTCAATACATTTTTCTTAAACTCTATGGGCAATCTCTACAGCAAGGACGCACACTGCGTATTTAATTCTGCTAGTGTAATACCTTTTTAAGAATTGTCCTTGATTTTTCAAGGACAACAAAAAGAAGCACTGGTCCTGCAGACCACTAAATTTTTCAAAATATTAGTCCGATTGAATTATCGGTGGTCTCAGACCAGAGGACCACCAAGGATTTTGAACGACGCTGTACAATAAATATATATTATATATATATATATATATATATATACATAAATAAGCATATATATATATAACATATATATCTATATATCAGGGTTGGCAAGTTTTTGACGGTTTTAACCATGGTTTAAACCGTCATGTCAAAAACCTCCTTGTCAAAAATGTCAAAAACTGTCAAAAACCTATATTTATAGGTAAATAAAAATATTTATTTACATATATATATCTACCTATATTTATATTTAATAAGTAAAATTTATTTGCTTTTAATAAAGAAAATGCTTCTAAATATGCTGTAGAAAAAATAAATTTAAATTTTTGAAGTAACATATTTTGAATATTAAATAAAACCTTAGATTTTGGAAAACTTATCTTTTGTAATATTATTTATTAAATTTTAATGTGTTATTCAAAATATACAAGGATATGTATCAGAGTTTCCCCTAGATTTAAAAAGGGCACTTTTTACATTCTTCAGGGCACTTTTTTTATTTTTAAGCGCACTTTTATAGAGTTGAATCTAGAATCTAGCAGTTAAAAAAAATCATGAAAAAACAGAAAATTTGTCAAAAAATTGAAAAAGAAAAAAAAGTTGTTAAAAGATCGCGAATTTTATAAAAAAAATCGCCAAAACAACAGATTTTGTAAAAAAAAAAAAAAAAAAAAAAATCGCAAAAACAGCAAATTTTGCTAAAAAATCATGAAAAAACAGCAAATTTCGTGAAAGATCGCAAAAAAGGCAAATTTTGTTAAAAGATCGCGAAAAAGGCAAATTTTGTTAAAAGATCGCGAAAAAACGGCCGATTTTGTCAAAAGATTGTTAAGGGGCAAGCTTGATCTTTTGAAAAAGACTTTTTTTTTTTGAAAAAAAAAAGAAAAAAAAAAAAAAAAAAGAATAATTTCAGGATTGACATTTAGGAAGTTTTGGACAGTCGAAAGAGGATTGTAACAGGAGGTTGGGGGGGGGGGGCTTTCAAATTCTAATTATGCCCCGGGTGCAATTTTCTCATCACACGCCTGATTGTGAAGCAGGAAAATCCGCTTTTTGAGCATTAAAACCACAATTTTGAAGTAAGAAAAATAGTTTTTAGAACAGAAAAATTCACTTCTGGCATTAACTTTTTTGTGCGTGTGTCTGACGAAATTTGCATTTTTTCAAGATTTTTTTAATGAAATCTGCCGTCTTTTCGGGATATTTTGACAAATTTTGCGTTTTTTCGCGAATTTTTAACAATATTAGCCATTCTTCGCAAATCTTATGGCAGAATTTTCCGTTTTATTGCAATTTTCGGACGAAATTTGCAGTTTTCTCATAAATCCTTTGACGAAATCTGCCGTTTTATTGCGAGTTTTGGACAAAATTTGTCATTTATTTACTATCTTTTTTAGGAAATCTGCCGTTTTTACGGGTTTTTATGGCGAAATTAGCCATTTTTCCGTGAATTTTGCCGGAAATTAATTGTTATTTCTCGATTTTTTTTAGTGAAATTTAACTTTTTTCTGCAACTTTTTGACGAAATTACACGTTTTGTGGGACGCGTAAAAGCTATTTTTTTTTTTCTTTCCATCACCGATTTTTTACGTAATTTACGCGTTATTGCGCATTCGCATCACTGAAGGGCAGCATTTTTTCAAATGTGGGGCAAGGGCGCTATTTTTTTTAATGAGCGGCAAGAGGGGCACTAGTTTTTGGATGAGGGGCAAGAGGGGCGCTAGTTTTTAAACTAAAGGGCAGGAGGGGTGGAGCGCCCTCCTGAAACCCTCTGGGGAAAACTCTGATATATTATGAAGAAATTTATTTATAACCAAATTTATCCATTGTTTAATATAATATTAAAGATTAGACAGGTTCTGTAATTTATTAGGAACAGAAAGATGTTCAAAACTGGTTATGTGCTACCATGTGATATGTAGGGCAAATGAATTGGATTATTGAACTAAATTTCTACTTTGATAATTTTCATTTGACTTGATTTTGATTATGTAATCAAATTAATTGGAAGCATTTCATGTATGTTTCATTTTTTTAAATTATGAATTTATTTAGATAATAATAAAAAAATTACATGATATTTTGTATTTCAGAAGCATTTCATAGATCAGTGTAATATTTTTTCTGTTTTGATTTTTACAATTGTTATTTGTTTTTTCTGAAAAATCAGTAATTCTGAATTTTAAATCGTCATTTTTTGAATTTATAACTAACATAAAAATAATAAAAAATTAGCTTCTTTCTATAAATATCTGAGTATCTATTTACAATATTCAACCTATTTATTTACTATGCTGAAAAATTAGCTTATACAAATACTTATAAATTTTTTTTTCACTGAATACTTTAAAATTTTGTTAAATATCTTAAGTATTCAGTTGTTGAATAATTACTTATTGTCTTACCTTGTTATCAAAGTAAACATTATTTGTATTTTTAATACTATTAGCGTGTGTGCTGTGGGGTAAGGAGGTGGGAAGGGGGAATAAAAATGATGTGTAATAATCATACATATAATAAATAATATGCATTATTTTAAAATTCAAATTAACTTACTGGATATTATGTATATAGCATTAAAAAAATTATTAAACACGTATATCAAATTCCACACTTTTGAAAATCCTGCATTTACAACACTTACTTCATTAATACTTATAAATATTAGCTATGTCAAAATGCATTCTAAATAACTTTATGTTTTAAATATTATAATAATAATAATAATAAATAAATAAATAAACAAGATGTTTAAACATAAATAATTCTGCATGTCCATTTTGAGATAAATTTCTGAGATTTGAAATCTGTGATTTTTACCTTAATTTTTGTCAGTTAAAAGTATTTAAAGACCTACTAATTACCCATAATATAATTAAATTTCAACATAATGTATGGCATCTGTTCTTAGTTTTAAAATTTAACAACAAACTTTAGTACACCGCAGCAGATTGTGACTCTATGGGTTTTTGACAGTTTCTGACAGGTTTTTGACAGTTTAATCTGGTTTAAACCTTTACCATGTCAAAAACCCCTTTTTGATGTCAAGTCAAAAACCCAACCCTGATATATATATATATATATATATATATATATATATATATATTAAATTCTTCAACAATAGTATAAATATCGATAATTAATTAGGATAGGGAAAAATGACACGGAGCAACAAAGTTAACTTTTTCCAAAGACTTAAGTAGGCAGTACAAAGGTATTTTAGAGATATTTTGTCTATGTATCAATGAGCTAATCAGAACCCCTTTATGTTTGGGTGAAAAACAGTCTGTCTGCCCCCCCCCCCCCAAATAAAAAAAGATTCGAAGCTCATTTATAAATTGTGTGATTTACGAGACTACGTTTTTAATAAAAACATAATTGCTAAATAAGCGATATTTTTAATGCTACGTACAATAAATAATTTATGATGAATCAAGTATTAAACTCTTAGTAAAATATAAACAGGAAAATACTTTTTCTTTCATTTTGCATGCGAATATTCATGAATATGAGTAAAACTAACAAATAATGCCAGAGGGTTAGGGGGCAACTCACAATTGCTCTGCGGGCCACAAGTGGCGCACGGGACATGTGTTTGACATGCCTGCTGTAAATGAACAATGAATGTTATCTGTACCATATTCTATAGTAAGCATGTTGTAATGCATTTCCGATATATATATACATAAATTTCAATGTGTTTAAAATTTTGAAACATCATAAAAAATCACATCTAACACTTTTTTCCATAAGGTGAAAGTTGAAACGAAATGGAATTATTTTGAAAGCCCCTGTAAGGAATATATAACTGCTACACTCTTCATTTTCAAAACCAAACATGACACAGTTAATACAAATAATGTATATCAATTTCATGGCAATTTGACAATATTTACACAAGTTTGAGCACAAAAAGACAAACAAACTGAATTCATACACTTTCATCAACAATAAAAAATGTTTAAAAAAAAAAAAAGAGAGAGAGAGAGAAAGGGGGAGGGGCGGAGAGAAATGCAGTTCAAACTAAGTGAAAGGGAAACATAAAATAAAATCAGATGCTAGGGAAGAGAATGCTTAAAAATATGAAAATGCAGAATTTGTTTGTCTATTAGGGCACAAGCAGAGCCCTCACAAAGACTTTTAATTGATGGGGTAGTGAACTATAAATTGCCAAGTCAAAATTCAATATTTGCCAACTCAGTGAAAAGCAAACATATATAGTTCTTGGCTTTTGCCAACTAGTTTTAAAATTTTACCAAGTTATCACAATTAGAAAATGTAATATAGTTTTTATTTGTAAAAAGCTCAATAATCTTTCTAATTACATTAGTAATTTTTGTCAAATCTATCAGAAATAGAAATTTTATTATAGTTTTTTATTAAAGTTTTGAACTAATTTGTCAGTTCAGTTTGTAAATTTGTCAACTATGACAGTATTTGAAAAGTTTGGGGGGGGGGGGGAAGAGGCTCCCCCCCCCCCCTTAGCGAGGCCTCTGGGTACAGGGATGGAGCACAGAAGCCATGACCTTCATGCATTGCTAGCTTCATTTGGATTAAATATGACTATTATAGAAGTGGTTTCCATTTCCACACTTTTAGATTGCTATATCACTAAATCTTGTTTCACACTTTTGTCATACAACCAATAAGTAATAGAAGTAAATTTTACTTTTTCATTTTCAATTATTTATATTGCTTTAAATTTCATGAAAAAAGGATAGTTATTTAAATGAAAAGGAACTCTACTCATAAGTACTCATATTTTAGTCATTTAAATATATTATTTTTGATGTAGAATACGTATATAACATAATTTAAGAAAAACTATTCAGAAAAAAAAAAAAAAAACATAATTATAAATTAGCTAAGGCAAAATTGCTTCAAATTATAAATCAATTTATCATTTGTATACAGTTAGTTTGTGATATTAAAGTTAAAAAGAAAATCAATTAGCCAGCATTTTAAGAATTTTAACATCACAAGATATACCTTTTACAGATGATAGCCAGGGATTTTTCTTTGCGGTTAACTTTAACAGCTGTCACCTCTAATGAATCAGAATCACAGGATATTTGATCATAAATTTCATCATTTTTAATTAGCTGAAATATAAAAAGAGTTATAACAGTTAAAAATATTTGTTTTGTCATACATGAAAAATAAAAAAGCATAGTGCAACATTTTGGAAGGAATTTTCAAGAATCAGGAGCAGGAATTCTCAGCAAATTGACATTATTTCACATTGAGCAAACTCTTGAAGTTGTTAACAGAGAATTTTAAAAATCATGATGACACAAAAAAATCCAGTTTTTGCCGGGAGTGGATTTTATTTCTGTTCCAAAAATTGATTTTCCTGCTCCAAATCCTTCTGAGTATCTCTGTGACTGTGAAATGGTGGGTGAGAAAAAAAAAAAAAAAAAAAAAACTTGGGCACAAATTTTTAACAATGCTATCCAAGCCAAGATGTTAATTGGAAAATTTCTTGGATTAAAAACTTGGAAAATATATTAAAAAAAGGTAGAACATCCCCAACTTCAAATAAAAACAAATCAGATTTTTTTTTTTTAGAAATCCTTCAAGAAGTTAGATGATGAAAAGTTATAAGCAAAATTAATGCGAATGCAGCATGCTTCAGGATTGACGGCTTTTTTTTTTTTTTTTTTATCCACTTAAAAAAAGGCGGCTAAAATTGAAGAAAGCAGGCTTTTATTTTTAAAGTGTTAATTTGTATCGAATCCATATTAAATTTGGATTGATTTATTTTTAATACATTTTTAATTATTTAGTACTAAAAAAATTATAAATTTCTATTTAATTTTTCAAATAAATAAGTCTTTGTAACTGGTAGAAGTCAACTGCGAAGGCATTATGTCTGAAAAAATATATAAATCTTGGAAAAAGAAAAATATACTCAAAAAATGGGCTTTAAACTTCTATATTTCATAATTCTACTTATATTACACATTCTTAAGAATTATATTTACAGTAGAGCATCGTTTATACGACGCTGACGGGGCTACCGAAAAACGTCGTATAAACGATAACGACGTATAATCGATTTTCACTTTTAAAACTAGAATTAATTTTGTTTTCACTTAATTTTAATGTTTAACGTGATGATTTGCATGACTTTGTAAATTAAACAAACCAAAATAAACAAATAACCAAAAAACGGGGGAGAAGGGGAATTAGTAAGCAATTTAAGTATGCGTACCTTTATTTATGTTTCACCGAAAGGTTCCTCATTTGCAGTACATCATTTCCTTTCCATTTAAAGTTAAAGATCAAAAACCCCACATGGCTAACTAAAAGTCGGCAATACTGATAACAGTTAGAAGGATAGTCTATTTGCAACTTAAAACAGGTCGGGAAAGCTGACCATCCCTGAAAAAAGAATGACCCCTCCCTGTGTAATCTGTTACACGTAAGCTGATTTTTCAGACTGATCGAACTTCGAACCCCAGCCAACACTTTTATAATTTAGAGTGTATTTAAACACGCTCTTTGGTGTCATTCACAGCTGACAATTGCGTTCGTTCATAAAATACACAAGAAAAATAAGCAAAAATAAACCTATACAAAATTGAAAAATCGACGTATAAACGATTTTGGGCGTCGTATAAAAGATATATTTTTACATTAAAATGAATAGGAATGAATCGGGACCACATTAAAACGTCGTATAAATGTAAACGTCGTATAAGTGATCGTCGTATAAACGATGCTTTACTGTAATTGAATTATGACAAAATGTAACACATCAAATTAGAGATGCACAACCTGTGGCCCGCGGGCCAAAAGTGGCTCGCGATGGGTAAACGTGTGGCCCGCGAGTTTCGTCAATTTACAATTTGAGAAAATTGCAATTTTTGTGTATATGTCGGAGGAAAAAATCGTAAATTTTGTCAATTTACCGTACGAAAATATAAAATTTCATCATTTAAGAATCGCAGATTTCGTTTATCGGCAACGAAAAATTGCGAATTTCATTGATCAAATGCAGAAAAACGCGAGTTTTAGCGATGAGATTCGGAAAAATCGTAAGTTTCGCTCATCAGATAAGAAAAATCACGAATTTTGTCAATGAGACTCGGGGAAAAAATACTAAATTTCTCCGTTTGGGCACAAAAAAATTGCAGATTTTGTCGGACGGACATGAAAAATAGCACATTTCGTTCATCGAACAAGAAAAAAATCCTCAGTATAGTTGATCATCGAGAAATTTGAAAATTAGATAATAAAAATTGCATCAGATGAAAAAAAAAAACATATTTTCTCAGTTTATCGCATAAAAAAACAACAACAACAAAAAAAAAAAACGGGAATTTCGATACTCGGTCGTGAGAAAAATTTATATTTCATCAATTAAGAGCGTAAAAAGTGCACATTTTGTCGATCGAAGACCGAACAATTGCGCGTTTTATTGATCACATTCTGAAAAACAGCAAATTTCGAGACGTAAATATTGCGAATTTTGTTGATCAAACACTGAAAAATTGCGAATTTCGTCAATTGACTTTATAAAAATCATGAATTTCGTGGACCGGTTTCGGAAAAATCGCGAATTTCGTCAATCCAGATCGGAAAAATCACGGTTTTCGTCAATCAGGTGCGGAAAAATCACGGTTTTCGTCGATCCGGATTGGAAAAATCACGAATGTCGTCAATTAGGTGTGGAAAAATCGCGAATGTCGTCGATTAGGTGTGAAAAAGTCCCGAATCTCGTCAACCAGGCGCAGAAAAATTGCGAATCTCTTCGATCAGACGCGGAAAAATCGTGAATTTCGTAGATCAGACGCGGAAAAATCGTGAATTTCGTAGATCAGGCGCAGCAAAATCACGAATCTCGTCGATCAGGTGCGGAAAAATCGCGAATCTCGTCGATCAGGTGCGGAAAAATCGCGAATCTTGTCGATCAGGTGCGGAAAAATCGCGAATTTAGTTGATCATGTAAGGGAAAATCGTGCATTTCGTCGATCGGCTTCGTAAAAATCGTGAATTTCATTGATTGGCTTTGTAAAAATCGCGAATTACTTCTATCAGGCGCAGAAAAATCGCGAATTTCATCGATCGACTTTGTAAAAATCGAGAATTTTATCGATCAGCTTTGTAAAAATCGAGAATTTTGACAATCAGACTTGAAAAGTTTGCGAATTTCGTCGATCCGCTTTGTAAAAATTGAGAATTTCGTCAATCATGCGCGGAAAAATTGAAAATATCGTTTGATTAGGAGCCGAAAAATCGAGATTTTTGTCGATCAGATCCGGAAAAAAATCTAATATTTTCTCGATCGGCTTTTTGAAAATCACGAATTCGTTCGATCGGCTTCATAAAAATAGTGAATTTTGTTGATCAGACAAGGAAAAATCGGGAATTTTCTCAATCGGTTTCATAAGAATTATGAATTTTGCTGATCAGGCGAGTAAAGATTGCGAATTTTCTAGATCATATACATTCGGTATGAAGGCAGGGAAAACCGCTAGTCTCAGAGCCCCATCCTCCCGCTAACCGTCTTTCAGTATCTTTAATTTGTCTAATTTTTCTGTTAAATTTGTTCAGTTTCAATTTGTCTTGTTTTTTTTTTTTTCCTTTTCTAAGGAGGTCCAAGGCCATTTGGGTCGTAGGCAGTGTTCTCGCTGGCATTTGACCAACGTTAGTAATTTGGCTAATTAAAAATAAAAAACATTCGCCAAATGAAAATAGTATTAGCCAAATAGATTCTCCGTGTAACACTAAAAAATATCTTTAATCCTTTAATGTACCCTCCCCTCTTTTCTCAATATGTTCTAAAATAACGTTAAGTTTTTAGAATTGCGACAACGATTGTTATTAATCTAAATTCAACTATCCACTACAAATACATTAAAAATATGTTATTTTATAAATATATTTAAAAAATAAATTAAAAATATTAAACATGCACACACACGCAAAAAAAGAAAAAGAAAAGAAAGAAAAAAAAGCAAGAATTGAGCACTAGCAATTTGGCGAATCTAATCGCTTGTTTACTCGCCAAATGAAGAATTTGATCGCAATTTGGCGCAATGGCGAGCGACAGCGAGAACACCGGTCGTAGATAAAGGATTTTGGAGCTATCCGTCTTCGCCTGCAGGCGACAGCGCTTAGCACTAGACACTAGGGCTATTCGGGTCGTAGGTAGGGGTCGCCGACGAAAATTGATGAAAATGCAAATTTTGTCGATTGGTATTGAAAAAAATTCAAATTTGTTCGATTGGTATCTAAAAAGTGCAATTTTGGTCTATCAGAAAAAATTTCAAATATCATTGATCAGGCACAGAAAATCGGAAAATTCGTTGATCAGGCGCAAAAGAAAAAGAAAATATTGTTGATTGGCTCCTTCTCTTTCTTCGTTCATAAAGTTAACTTTTTTTTGGCACAAGCATTTTATGCTTGTTTTTTAGCACTTTTAATAAAACAAAACATACTCCCCTGAGTTATGTCAAGGAATATTTTTACATCTGGAAATTAATCCTTGCTATATCTGTTATATATAAAACTGTAAAAACTGCTGATTAACTTACCAAATGAGTTGGGTATTTTGACTGGGTAAGTGAACTTAAATGTGTCCCCCCCGCCCCAAACACACACTCTCCTCTAAAACTATATTCATTTTATCTGATTGTAGTTCACAGATCACCTCCTCTAACTCGAATTCTCTCTGTAACATTGATGTGGCCCTCGACCACCCAGATATATTTGAATGTGGCCCTCGACCACCCAGATATATTTGAATGTGGCCCTTCTCTTCAAAAGGTTGTGCACCCCTACATCAAAGCATACATGGAAACATTCTTACAGGTCAATTATGTAAATATTAGGTCATATAATGAACAATGTTGAAATAGAAATTAGGAAAGATTCAGTATTTGAGGAGAATTTAATACATAACTATATAAAATTAAACAACAAAAAATGTTCTAATAAAATTTGTTGAATTAAAATTTTGAATAGCTCCTTGTTATTTAAAAGTGCATATATGTCCTCTTGCATGAATATATTCATGCATATGCTAATTGAGAATACTGAAATAATATATTCTGAAATATGCATAATTCATAATACTATTTTCAATAGTGAGAAATGGTGTTTTTTTATATGTATGATTTTAAGTGTTTATAGGGAATAAAACATGACATTTTGATAACTTTGAAAATTAGTTAAGTAATAAAACATGTAACTAAGTAACCATTGTCCTCTTTAATTTTATAAAGCAGTAAAAATGGAAAAACAAGAGTGGGATTAAAGGTCAATGTAAATCAGAATAAGCAGTTGGTATGGCCATTTTATAATTTAGCTGCCATATTTGCAATTCTGACTATAAACCACTAGCAACTCCATCAATGTGTTATTCTAGTATAAATGTCTTCATTATTGAAAAATTGGGTTATAACTCAATTTCTCATAATAAATCAATTAAAATTCCAATTTTACATTTTAATAAATAAATTTATTAAACTCAAAGTAAATTAAACATTAAAACTACACTTAGAAATGTGTAGACACTTAGAAATGTGTAGCGTATAATTAAAATACTTCGCTGTATAAAAGCCAATTATGGCAAAAAAAAGCCGGTTAAAACCAATAAAAGCCACCGGCTTGGTTTTTTTAAAATTTTAGCTTTTTTGTTACCCTGCCATGCTTACCATGTTATTGTAAAAAATTATAAAACATTCCTAGTTTCATGCATTATTTATTCATTAAAATTACATGCAAAATTTGCAGACAGATTATGAAATTTTAAAAGCTTCTCGCAGACAGGTATAAAACCTTCTGCCACTGGGTTATCCATCACCTGAATGTTTACAATCTCTGAAAATGACAGTTTACTCCAGATCCAGACATTGATGCAGGATGTTTTTAAAAACTTCCTTGCCAAAGCCAAAGAAGTAGAAAAGTTATTTTTATTGAATCACCACCATTTGATTTTAATTTAGTTTCTTCATGACACCGGTAATTAAAGAAACTTACATTTTGATAAGAGCATTTCATAAGTAAACTTTATATTAAAAAAAACTGCTTTGAGTTATTTCAGTAGGATAATTATGAGACTAAGTTTCTCTTTTGATTTTAAAATGTTTTGTTTTAATTCATAGAAGAAACCATAAAATTAAAAAAGTCTTATAATTGTCCTTAAAAAACTCAAGGCAGATTGTTTTTTCAACATTAAATTTACTTATAAAAAGCTCTTATTTATCAAAATGTAAGTTTCTTTTATTAAATATCATGTAAAATTGTTTTGAAAAGTAACATTTTAATACCTTTAAACTTTGAAATATAAAAGAAATATTCAGACAGCCAAATATTTGGTTTACCTTTTAGCCAAATATTCGGCCAAAATCACTATTCCGTGCATTAATAATGCATTTTTTACTATGCATTTTTTTAAAAACATTTATTAACATAAATGCAAAATTAATAGTGTTCTTACAGTTGGGGCACATTCCACATATTTACAATCAGCAGCTACAGTTGCAAGAAGTTTAACATTAGCGCTTGGAGTTACAGGCTGTTCTTTCAAACTTCCACGGGTCTTTTTAGGTGTACTGATCTTAGTCCTAAACTCATGCAAATTTACATTAGATTCATATGAATTGATGATGCCACTGAAGTCCGGAGGAATATTTTCTTTAAAATTTGGATCAATCTTTATATTTTTGCTATTACTTGTTGAATTTGTTTCAGATGATTGCCGCTTTCTGGGTGTTGCACTCATTTTAAGATTAAACCTAGAATGGAAATAAAATAAATTACAAACATAACATAAAATTTTTAAATGAATCACACTAAAAAAAAAAAAAAAAATTAAATTATTAATTTTTTAACTATTATTTTAAAACTTTTAAATGCTGATATTCAATATAAAAAATGCAGAGTTTCCCCAGAGGGTTTCAGGGCGCACTCTGCCCCTCCTGCCCTTTAGTTTAAAAAATAGCGCCCCTCTGTTCGCTCATTCAAAAACAAATAGCGCCCTTCTTGCCCCACATTTGAAAAAATGCAGTCCTTCAGCGATGATGTGAATGCGCTATAGCACATAAATTACGCAAAAAATTAATGACGAAACTCAAAAGGTAATTCTTACGTGTCCCAAGGGATGCGTAATTTTGTCAACAATTCGCAAAAATACGGCAAATTTCGTTAAAAGATCACGAAATAACGACTAATTTCTGCCAAGATTTGCGAAAAAATGGCTAATTTCGTCACAAAATCACAAAAAAGTGGCAGATTTCATCTAAAAATTGTGAAAAGCGACAAATTTCATTGAAAAATCGTGATAAAACAGCAGATTTTGTCAAACGATTTGCGAAAAACAGAATATTTCGCCAAAAGATCACAAAAAAGGCAATTTTTGTCAAAAAATTGCAATAAAACTGCAGATTTCGTCAATTCATTTGTGAAGAAAGGGCAAATTTCGTACAAAAATCCCAATAAAACAGAAAATTTCGAGAAAAATGAAAAAAAAAACAAAAGATTCGCAAAAATGGCAAATTTTGCAAAAAATGCAAATTTTGTCAAAGTAACACAAACAACAACAAAAAAAAAGTTAATGCCTGAAGTGAATTTTTCTGTTCTAAAAACTAATTTTCCTGCTTCAAAAATGTGTTTTATTGCTCCAAAAGCAGATTTTCCTGATGATTCATAATAATTTTCGTGCAAAGAGAAAATTGCACCCAGGGCATAATTAGAATTCAACGCCCCCTCCCCAAACTTTTTCTTGTGACACCCCAAAAATGACCTTTGTTATACAAATTTGGCGCCTCCTAGATTTCCTCACCCGGGGCATCCTCCTCCCCCACCCCCACGGTTCTGCTCACAATCTGTTACAAATTTGCCTTTTTTTTTTTGCAATATCTTTTTTTAAAGCAAAATCTACTGTTTTTTCGAGATCTTTTAACAAAACATGCTATTTTATGCGATAACAAAATCAACCGTTTTTTTTTTTTTGCGATTTTTTAATGATATTTGCTGTTTTTTTGCAATCTTTTAACAAAATTTACCTTTTTTTTTTTTTTTTTTTTTTTTCAATTTTTTGACGAATTTCTGTATTTCCATGATTTTTTGAACTGCTAGATTCTAGATTCAATGCCATTAAAGTGCCCTTAAAAATGAAAAAAGTGCCCTGAAGAATGTAAAAACTGCCCTTTTCGGAACAGTAGCGCCCTGTCCCTTTTTAAACCTGGGGGAAACTAAACTCTGAAAATGTATTTAATTTGTCTTAAATATCTTGATAAGGTGTCAGTCAGGGTTCTTGCTGGCTTTTTACTAACATTAGCGATTTGGCTAAATCAAAAACAACAAAAATCACCCAATGGAAAACAGTTAACAAAATAAGTTTGCGTGAAATATTGAAAATTTTATCTTTAACCACTAAACGCATCGTCCCACCTTTCTTTCAATATGTTCTGAAATAGCCTAAGTTTTTGTGACTGATAGATCAGTTATTCATCTAAATTTAATTATTTTCTACAAAAATTAGCATCAACAACAAAATGCACTTTAAATGCATTTTATTATAAAAACTTTTCTAAATAAATTCTGAATAAACTATGTTCTAAAATGTTTGCACAATCAAGAAAAAAATAAAAATAAAATAAACTTGATTTAATTTAATAAAATGCTATGAAATAAAACTTCCAATTCCTGTTAATTCAGGATTTTAATGAATTATGAAAAATTCAAAATATAGACAACATAGTAATGCATAATTTTTTTTTTTTATTTTCTAAAGTTATTCGACTTTGAAAGCTATGAAAACTATGCTTCAAAGAGAATTTTGAAATTGTAATGTTACCTATTGGGCCTGTTAAAATATACTAAAATGACATTTTTTAGTTTTCTTACATACTTACAATTTCTCTATTTAGTTTTTGTTGTGCTCATTACACCAAAGCCTTTCTTATAATTTACTGAAAGTTATAGCAATACTTTAGCAAATTGCAACATGTTTATGTTATAGGATTAAGTTTATGCAAATTGTTTTTTTCAAATGAAATCTATGGTAACTCCTAAATTCATGATTCTACAATGAGAACTCAAAGAAATTTAAATCATTTTCATTCTATCAATACCTGATATAAGGAAATGTCTATATCATCCAAGTGTATAAGTTTAAAACTGATCCAGTTTCTTTTATACTGTAGACTCCCTCAAGTCCACACAGCTTTTGACCTGAATATTGAGCAGATGTTAGAATTTTGCAAATTTCTGGTCATTGCTTTGTTTGCATTTTTTAAACAGTAATTTGAATTCAATAAATAATGCAATTGAAATTATAATGAATGCTTACAATATAATAAAATATTAAAATAAATAATAAACTAAAATAATAAAAAAATAGATAATTTTGAAAATTATTCAAATATTAAAAGCAAAGTTCTTGTTAATAGTAACTAATGTATGATATAATATTCATTAGAAAGATTAAATGTATTTTTCATAAATTATTCAATGAAACTTGCCTCATAAAGGTACATTACTAATTCATATCAAAATCATAAAATAAGGAAGTTTTACTTCAGGTTTAACCAAACTTAATAACAAAAAAAAAAAAAAAAAAAAAAAAAAAAAAAAAAAAAAAAATTGATTGATTGATAAATAAATATTTTTGTTGAGAAGATTGTGATTACTAGTGAAATCATCAATATCTTGAATATTTTTAGAAATAAATTTATTCTTCCATCATGAAAAGACATGAATACAATAATATTAATAATAATTCTATTTTTGGCACACACTGATTTTTTTTTTTTTTTTTTTTTTAGCAGCTTCATAATTCAGACATTACCATTTTTTGTTGTGTGCAACTTTATTTTCTTGTCTTTGGATATCAAAGGCAATCCCAGCCAATTATTCATTGTCACGAAAGTGAACTCATGCCAAGATGTTAGATTTTGACACCAATTCTAATAAAAGGTTTGGTATTTACATATTAACGGCACCGAAGCAGAAGTTGCGCTAATGCGTCAATAAAGAACAATCTTGTTGTTCACACGCGCACAAAAAAATCGTCAATAATAAGCAAAATAGCCCTAAAAAAGGGCGTCAAAAAATAAGCAAAAAAAAAAAAAAAGCATTGAAAAAGCACGAACGACAAGATTGCTCTTTATAGGCGTATTAGTGCAACTTCTGCTGCGGTGGCGTTAATACGTAAGTACCAAAGGTTTAAACCAACGTTCATTGATTTACCGTAAAATACCGTTAATTCGCCCTTCCCTAACTTTATAAAAAATTAGAAAATTTCAAAAAATCCTGAGAAAACGCCCCTCCCCTCCTCCCCGATCCTTAGAGATCACTAGAAAAAAATATAAATTACGTCAAACGATCGCTAAAAGATGGAAAATAGATCAAAGAACAGAGAAAAAATGTAAATTTTATCTAATGATCGCCAAAAAAACGCAAATTTCGTCAAAGAATCAACAAAAAAAAATTTTTTTTTTAAATGATCACCAAAAATTTGTGAATTTAAAAGAAAAATCGACAAAAAACAAATATTTCATCGAAAGATTACAGGAAAAATCTCGAATTATGTCAGTTCTTAAAAAATATACTATCAAACCATCGCTGAAAAACATGATTTACGTCAAAAGATTGCGAAAAAATTGTGCATTTCTTTCAAAATCCCCATAAAATGCACTTTTTTCAAAAGATTGCAGGAAAAAAAAACGTGAATATGTCAGATTCACAAAGAAAACACAGTCAAAAGATCGTGAAAGAAGTGCAAATTTCGTTCAAAGATTGTGATAAAAAATTTTAATGTCATCAAAAGATCGTGGTAAAAATACAAACTAGGTCAAAAGATCATAGAAAAACGCATATTTTGTCAAAAGATCACAGAAATTAAAAAAGATTATCAAAAAATTGTGAAAAAAAAGCAAATTCTGTAAGAAAATCTTGCAAAAAAGTGAATTTTGTTAAAAAGAACTGCCGAAAAAATGTGTATTCCATTAAAGAATCGCGAAAAAAACTATTTCTTCAAAGGATCACAAAAGAAACAAGCAGAAAAATGTAAATTTCATCAAAAGATAGCAGGAAAAACGTGATTTTTGTTAAAGAATCTAAAAAACCCCCTGCAAATTTAGTCAAATGTCACTAAAAAAAAAAAAACAAATTTCATCAAACACTGCGAAAATTTCAGCAAATTTCATCAAATATCCCGAAAAAAACCCTGCAAAATTCATCAAATATAGTGAAAAAACCTGCAAATTTAGTGAAAAGATCGCGAAAAATCCTGTGTAAGCACCCTCTCCAGGGTTGGCAAGTTTTTGACGGTGTGATGGTTTTATCCGGATTTAACCATGGTTTTAACCGTCATGTCAAAAACCCCTTTTTGACATAGTTTTTGACAGTAAGTGTCAAAAACCTAAAATTGAGTCTTAAAAACTGTTTAATATTATTTTTAGAACATTAAATTTACAATTTTTTCATAATTTTTAGTTTTAGACATTTGAATAAATTTTTTGACAGTTTTAATACAAGTTGCTTAGAAAATAGAAATTAACTGTAAGCTATAAATATAGAATAAAGAATAATCAGAAGTATTGTTAGTTGTTACATTAAAATTATAAACTAATGAAACTACTAAATACTTTAATTAAAAATGAAAGTACATGATGAAAATACTTATAATTTAACGTATAAAATTACAATATAAATAATACACATATTTTTATTTTTATTTTATTTTAATGTTAATCCTATTCTAAATCTTTTTTCCCACGAAGCATGCGGTAGCAAAACACTAGTTTTGATGCCTTTTGTACTTCAAGTTTGTTTCGTAATTTGGAGTGGAAAAATCCAAAATTTGAAAATATTCGCTCAATTGAGGCTGAACTGCATGGACTGGAAAATGCAAACGCACCATGAATTCACTTGGTAGTTTTTCTTCAAGCCTTTCCACCATACTGCTGCTGGAACATCTTGAGCTGAGAAGAAACTTTTAGGGCAGCGGTTCCCAAACTTTTAGGCTCGCGGAGCCCTTTTTTGGAAAAATTTCTAAGGCGGAGCCCCTGAACCCAATGATATTCTGTTATTTATAAATTAATGTTTTTTATGCGTATGGAGCAGAGAAAAATCTGCAGGAAAAAATCTGAGCCAGTAATTTTCAACAATGGAACAATTTCTCAGTTTGACACTTTGATGATACAGTAATTCTGAATTCATAACATTACTATTACTGGACAAAATAAAATAAAGATGAGGATTAAAACTTTATTTTTTTGTATTAACCTCCTTAATCCTGATGTCGTCTCGAGGAGACACTAAATAATATAGTCCAGGCATTTGGTAAAAAATAAATGCAAGTTTTGGTATAGTTTTGAATTTTGGTTCCTTTTATGTCTTTTGGGTCGCTGAACACGAATCTGGCATTATCCAACAAAATTTCTCCCTGGAAACACGTTTTTTTTGGCAAAAAAGTGGCTTTTTTTTCGTTTTTTCTAAATAACTTCAAAATTCTGCATTTTACATAAAAGTAATCCATACATAAATTAAAGAGCGCAAAATTTCCTACATTTTATGTATTTAAAGTTTTTTCTCTGATCAATGGTTTAGACGTGAGAGAGCCTCAAAAATAGTGTGAAAAGCAAACAATTCTGAAAAACGTGAATTACAGCACCGTACGTCGATGAAACATGAAAAACAACCATTTTACGCAAATTTCCCTCACTTAATAATACTAAATATATTATTATTGACTATATTTTATTAATCTGATGTTCATTGTTTCTTTCATAACTAAAAATTAAATAAAAATGAGCATGCCTGTGATCAAAATCTTCATTTGCTATTACAAAATAATAATAGTAATAATTTTTTAATTTGCCTTTTAAATAATGTAAATAAAATAACTAAAACAGGATTTAACTGATCCCATCTGCACTTTCCCCTTTGATTAAAGGGGTGCAAGTGGGAAATAAAGTTGGTCAAGCGCCCACCCCCGCATCCCATGTCCACGTTCAGTGGAATACTAACACCTCCATCTTCCCCACCAGTCTCGCCTCTGTTAGAAATATGCGTCGTACAGATCACTAGCTTATCAGGAGGACACATTCCTCTCAGTTTCCATATGCAACTGCTTACTTATAATTTTGTAATTCACTGTGTAGTGTTGAAAATTAATGTGCTTCCGCAGCTGGTAAAAAACTACCCAAGTCGGGATATTTACAACATAGAAGAATTTGAGCTTTTTTACAAACTGACATCCAATAAAACAATGGCCATGAAAGGGGTAACATGTCATGAAGGCAAACTGAGCAAAGAGCGTCTTACTATTCTTTTCGGTGTCAACTATGATGGATCTGATAAAATAAAGCTGCTGGTCATAGGTCAGCTCGCGATGCTTTAAAAATGCAAAGAATTTTTCCTTACCTGTACGAAAGCCAGCGTAGAGTATGGATGACGAGCAACATTCTTACAACATGGTTTCGTAATTTTGATCGGCGTATGAGAAAAAAATCATGCTATGTGTTATTGCTTGTGGACAACTGCCCTGGGCATCCAAAAGATAACGAAAACCTGAATAATGTCCAAGTGAAATTTCTACCACCAAATTCGACTAGTGTCACCTAGCCAATGGACCAAGGAATAATTAACAGCGCCAAAGATATTACAAGACTCGCGTCGTATACTGCGATACCTTCACCAAATGGAACATAGCAGCAATCCTTCTTGCTACGTGTGTCGTTCAATTACAGACTTCGACGCTATGCACATGCTTACTGCAGCATAGGAGAGTGTCACAGCAACAACAATTACAAATTGTTTTCACAATGCGGGTTTAGGAAGTAGTGAGGACATAATATACGCAGAGCCAATCTCGCACCCTAAAGTTGAAGAAAATTGGCTGGCCACACATGAAACTCTAGGGAAAATTTTTGTCGATTTAGAAACGTTCAATAATATCGACAAAGATCTAGTTACCCCCCAACTTAGAATTCTGGATGATATCATCGCCGATGTAACTGTGACAGACAAACCGGAGGAAGAGGAAGAAGATGATGAATCTACGCTTTCGGCCCCATCTCCATTCTTTAAAGATACAGATACCAAAGTTCAATTTTCTAAGACAATATAATTAGACAATATATTAGACAAGATTTCTAAGACAATTTTCTAACACTCTCAGCAAGCGAACTTCTCAACTACCTAAAAAAGGCGGAAAACATCATGGCGAACAGGCCAAAATTGACAGCTATTTTTCTAAAAAGTAATTTTTATCACATTATTGTCTTCATTAATTTACTTTTTTCAATTGACTTTTTATTGTTATCAACGCTATTTATCATCGCCTCTATCTGTTCTGTATAGCTAAAAAAGATTTCAATTTTGTTAACATATGGTTAACAGAAATTTTGTGTTTGTCTTATTCAATCTTATGTGTCATATGTAATAAATCTAACTTTGAAAAGACATAGGATTTTTACTTGAGAAAATAACGATTATTTGAATTTACAGCTTTCAAACGTTCCTGCCTAATAAGCACGATAAAAATAAATAAAATAATATAATTTTATGTCTTAAAAACGCTAAAAATTGACAAAAATATGTTTTTCCGCATAGATTGTTATCAGATAGACCACTCGACGAAAATTCGCGACCTTGGTTAATACGCGAATTTTCATCGGACCCCTGATTCGCGTATTAACGAGGTTCGACTGTATTTGCAAATTTGTTTGAAAAGTCTCCCTTTAAGAGGTCTTGATTTTATAAGTTTATTATCTTTATGACTTCATTCAGAACTGTCAAACGTTAAAGAGGCATTTTTTTAGACTAGCGCGCGTCTGTGTTGAATACAATGGCTACTGCTACATTTCTTTGATTTATCCTTAATTTTAGCAATAGGTCCAACATCGTGACCTACCATTGCTTTTGCATTATCAGTGCATATATCTTCGCAGTTTTCCTATGGTATTTCACAAATGGTATTTCATGTCCTTTAATTCGTAAAACACGTTAAATACAGAAACATAAAATAAAGCAAAAGCCACTCAAACCAAAAATATCATATAGAAAATAAATACATGTATAATGCAAATGTGTTATTAGCTTTGAAGTGCATTATTGCACTTTTAAACCCAGTTATAGATATATTTATCTTTGGTACGCACACACATGCACAAAAAATTACTACATAATTTTGAAAATCTTTCACTTGCAATATGCTAATTTATTTTAAGGTGTGTTTATTTCCCGGGAAGATCGCGGAGCCCCTGGAAAGTTCAGGCGGAGCCCCAAGGGCTCCGCGGAGCACACTTTGGGAACCTGTGTTTTAGGGTATGGTGGAGATTCAGCTTCAAAAGCAATGATAAATCTGAGAAAATCTGAGTTTCTTTCAAACAGCCATGTCCGAGCTGCTTCCCTCTAATCATCGTTTAACACCTTTGTAAGCTGGATGCGTCGTGTCCGCCAGATAATGAAAAGATTGTAGATAGGATTCCATACGCTCCATAATTACATCATAGTGTGAAGCCAGATTTGGAGGGGAAAAAAAGGGAAAAAAGGAGGGGTTGGTGGGTTATTTTATAATGCATAAAAGAAAAATTTAACATAAACAAATTGTTCTAAAAAATTAAACTGAAACTGACATAGTAAAATGAAGATATATATGGGTAACTGAAAATAAAACACCTTCTTTTAACATATTGATTTAAAGAACATTTAATTACATTGATTTCATATTATAATTTACTCTTAGAATTAAATTATATTTATGTCATATTATACTTAATTTAATTACTCTTTGTGCTGCAATTGTGGTTTATATCTATGTATGAAAACAAACATTTAGAATCAATAAAAATAGAAGGAACTTATAATCAGTCATTGAATAGCGATCACTTTAGATTTACACATGCTTTTTTTTTTTTTTTAAGCATAAATTAGACTTAAAATTTTTTGCATCAAACTGAACACTTAATAGTAATAAAGATACAAACATAAATAGTACTTTAAAAATGTACAGTAGCTTCAATGTTTTTAGCTATTTTCCTATACATGACAATTGACATATAATTTAAATTGTGATACATAATTTTATTACAACTCATAGTATAACTAAATAAAAAATATTTACATAATATATAAATTATCATTTAACCAGTTTTTAGCTTTATTTAATATAAAATAACACTAATTATTGATTTTAAAAAATGCGTATAAGGTTTTTGACAGATTTTGATGCTTTTTGACATGTCATGTCAAAAACCACTTTTTGACGTCAACAACCCAACCCTGACCCTCTCTGAATGTTTTTTGATTTACCGTCATGTTTGGGGTGGGTGGGGGGCAGATTAACGGTAATGTTATGACAATATTTACTTATAATTTCTGTAAGATTTTAATACTTAGCTAGTCAATAGAAAAAATTACTGGCAAATGACACTTTGCATAGAACTAATAAATAGTAATAAATTGTGAATGGCTAATTCCCAGAGCTGCATCCCAGCCAATCCTATTTTTAGAGGCCTTAAATCAGTAATTTTATTTGAATTCGTACTGTTGTGACGCTGTAGCAGAAAAAACTTTCTGCAAATTAATTTAATGTTTAGTTCAATAAAAGTAAGTGTTGACATGTGCGAAATTTGCATTTTTTACACCATTCATGGATGGAATTCACATTTTTTTTTTCCACGGTCTTTTGTTGAAATTCTCATTTTTTACACAATTCTTTGTTGAGGGGATGTACCTTTAACGCAATACTTTGATGCAATTTACGATTTTTTTAAGATCTTTCAATGAAACTCGCATTTTTCTTACGATCCTTTGACGAAATTTGTATTTTTCCGTGATCTTTAGACGTTATTTTGCACTTTTTTCGTGGAGCTTCAAATAAATTTGTATTTTTCCTGTGATAATTTGATGAAATTTGAAACACCTCTTCTGCAAACGATTGACAAAATCAATTTTTTACAACAACTTTTTGTCGAAACTCTCGATTTTTGGAGTCTGAAATTTCATACTGATGAATTTTTGAAGTTTTTAGCATCAAACGCCTTGAAGTTTCAGAAAATTAAAAAATTGGCCCTGCTTTTATTTGTGTGCTAACAGTAAAAAATTCATACATAAAATTAGGAGAATATTTTTATTTTTTGAGTATTAAAAAGAAATTATAAAAATTGCTTCTTTCCTAAAATTTTCTGTGCATCACATGCACGTCTATGTTTACTCTGGACCGTGGTTAACTGACAATAAAGAAACACCTATTCAACTGGCACTTAATGATTTGGCATCTTCCATACAATTTTTTTCATTGTTTTGGCTGATGCTAATTGGAACTGATGTAATCAATCATTCAGTAATGCAAATAAGTGTGTTGCCTCTACTGACATATGCAAAATAAGATGAGTCAAAATTGAGCACTCAAAATTTGACGAGTCAAGTTTTCTGTTTACTTACCAAATGAAACAGCTTTTTGTGATTTGGCACATTTGCGAACAAAACAACAGTGAAAACCCTGGTGTTCAATAATTTTAATCAAGAGATTAAATTGTAATTTTAATGAACTATTTTTTTTTAAATTTTCAATTTTCTAAAAGATTAAAATTACACAAAAAATCATTAAAATCTAAGATGAACATAATTTGAAGAGTTTCTATTGGTACTTTGTCTTAATAAATAAGCAAAAAAACATTAAATAATTATTCCTAAGCTTAAACTTATAAAAATATTAAATATAGCAAGTTTGTAAAAAATCAGTTTTACAAAGTCAATATTTACTTTTCAGCCTGTCCTATACTTAATACCCCCCCCCCCCCTCCGAAAAAAAAAGCATTTTTTTTTTTTTTTAACTTTACACATTTTCTACTTTTAATTGTCAATTTATAAATATATTTAAAATACAAGCTTTAATGGCAAGCTTAGTACTTGTCTTTTCCTTTAAACAAAGTTTTAAAAATTTGGAAGGTATACAGAACAGATTACGACAATATACCTTCACTACACTATATATACTTTTACTATCACATTAGGATCAAAATAGAATATTACTTTAGTCAAAGAAAAATGAAGAGAGTTCAATCTTGCAGTTTCGAAAGACACTTAATAAATAAATACCTCCAATTACATTGTACTATGAATATTTTAAAAACTAATAATCACATACTTTTTTTTCCCATTATTGTTTCTCAAGAAAGAATAGTCAAACTTTACATATATATATATATATATGGAAATATTTATTTTATTTTGAAAATTACATTTGCATGGAATGAGCTTTCCAGTAATGCAGACGAATAAAATAAAAACTAGAGCTCTTGAAAGAAAACTTGGTACTATAATAAAATATAATCATAAAAAAATCTAAAATGTGTAAATATTTTGTGCCAACAGAATTTATACATTATAATCTATTTGAAAGTGCGGACGTTAGATTTAAAGTTAATATGCATGATTCTATAACTGATTTTATAAAAATAAAATATGAAGAAAAAATTTAAAACAAATCAATAATTTTACATAAGGATCTATTCCTTTATTTTGATAAGTATGATGGGACAAAAAAAAAAAAAAAAAAAAAAAATGTTTCATTATTTATTTGAAAAATAACAACAAACGAATTACTTTACCTACGCGACTACTTGTTTTTTTAAAAGAGTTTAAAAGGATTTCCTTAATAATAACAGTAGTGATATTAAGAGTCGAATTGTAGACCAGATCATCGAATAATCCAAACCGATGTCACACTCTTTTGTTTTTGTTATCTAATGTGTATAATTAGTCACAGACTAGTCACCCAGTAAGTTTCATGTTTCATCATAGAACTAACTGTCCAGGTGGCAAATCACGATCAAGCAGCCAGCAGAAGCCAGCCGTTGAATTTCGCGGTTTGTTTTTCAACGCTCACGATGCCACGTCATTTTTTTTTTTTTTTTTCAGTTGAGTTTTGCTTTCTGAATCATTTGAATAAATCATCAGAACATCAAAAAGTGACGGGAATAAATGTTCACTATTAAACAAAAATAAATATTTTCAGCATTACTAACCGGAATTGTAAAATTATGAAGTGAATTCTACATTAATTTATTGAATAATTCAAAAAAATATACGAAAAGGACATCTAAAGTTATTATAAACAAATTTCAAGAACTTTATTGCTTTGATATCTCTTGATTGATAAATGTCATTCCTAATAATCAGAAATGTTTAATATTTGTCTAATCGATCGGCAACATCAATAGTGATGTTTTCAAAACATAAATATTATCGCCATGGCTGAAGCAGCGGATTATGATAGTACAAGTATTTGCTCAAAACTAGATGATTTAGCCATTTGTATATTGAAGGTCGTGAGAAATATAATGTTAGAAAGACAATATTTAGATGGCAATTTAAGAGATGGATATATTAATATGGCAAAGGCGAGATATCTGATGAGAGGACAAAAAATCAGCAGACATCAAATCAATATTTCCAATCTGATCGCCTCAACGAAAGTTATTTCCAATGATAACTCTATTAATGAAGTAAAATTTAATTCATTCCATATTCTTAAAAAGGAATTGATTGGTTCTTCAGATGAAATAACTTCTAGAATGAATTCATTTAATGAAAATGATGATTCTGAAAAACCATCTAGAAATGAAATGAGTTCTTCTGTAGAAAATCCTTTACATTGGTTTGGTTTATTAGTTCCCGATGCTCTAAAATCTTGCCAGTCTAGATTTGAACAAGCGCTTGAAACTTCGGTGAAAATTGCTACATTACAAAACGAGCTGAAAGCTCTTTGTGAAAGCTATAGAAATTTAAGGCAAAAGAAGTATGCCGCCTCAGTCTGACATTAATTATATAGATTTCATACAAAGAGACTATCTATAATTCCATATTGTCAAAATATTAACAATTTGTATGTGTAATTTAGAAATGTTAACATATTTATGATTTTCAGTTTATTTAAAATAAATAATTTGTTAGTTTATAAATTCTTATTTCTGCACAAAAATCTATCTTCATACTTTCTGTGTGCAATAAACGTTTCGTATACATTTTTAAATAAAAATTGAAAATAATCGCAGAAAATGAAGATATGAGAATATTCTTTTTATTATAAATAAATGTGTATCTATATATAAAATAGATGTGCCAGTACAGGACACCACACAATCTTTTTGGTTTATAAAAAACAACCAATGAAAATTCAGCTTTTATTTTTTAAATAACTACCCCTTGTGTATTTCATAATTTTTCAATATTGTTGACATTCTTAATCAAACCAATCAAGCAGCAGAAAATAATGTTTCAAAGTTCCACTGTTTTTCAGTAAAAATCTTAATGAACTTATTAAAATCTTGTTTCATTTAATAAATTTAGTATATAGAGTAGATGTGCCAGTAATAGACACCCTTAAACCTCTTGATATTTTTGCTTCATAAAAAATTATTAATAAATATTTAGCTTTATTTTTTATTTATTTTTTATAATCCCCCCTTTGCATGTTTTATAAATCTGGGTTATTGTTGACTCTTTTAATCAAAACAATTAGAAAGCAGAAAATAATGCTTCAAAATTTGATTGTTTTATTTATTATTATTTTTTTAGTGAAAATCTAAATGAACGTGCAAAATGCTGGCTTTATTTAATAAATTTATGCATTATTTTTTTAATATTTTATTTCTTAATTAACTATTTGGAAAATAGGTGTTGTCCTTGGTAGAGAACTGGGATATCTGAATCTTTTTACTGGTTGAATTCCACAGCTTATTTTTCATTATCAGATTGTTACCACAATAACAAAAAAAAAAGTAATAAAAACTTAAAAAAAAATAATAATAATTTTAAAACAAATTGTTATAAAGATTTCAAACAAATTTCATTTAAAAGTGCATTTTTTTTTCTCTATGCAAGGGTGTAAAAATTCAAAATGTGTGATGTTTAGAAGTTTAAAAATTTACAGTTCCGAAAATTGTAAACTGAAATTTCATTTAATATTTGTGTATGATGGGTTCAGGAATATTAATGTGTAAGCTATGTCCTACGTAATATGAGGCGTTCAGAAATCAATCTGATTAACTCCATCAAATAAAAATGCATACATTTTAAACAGTTAAAGTTATAATATCTATAAACTACTGTTTTTCTCACAATATTTTGATTATATTCATTAACTGTCTTATAATCATGGACAATTCATAAGCTCTATATAGATATGGGAAAATTTCAACACAATCATGTCATTACCTGAGTTTCTAAAAAAATGGAATTAGTCAGATTGACTTCTGAATGCATCATCTATAACTTTATTACTATGCAAGTCACATTTTTAATCATATCTTTTTTTTTTTTTTCAATTTCCTCCTAATAACCAAAAAAAAATTTTTTTTTAATTAAAAAGTGTGTGTTTTTGAAAAAATATAGATGAATGTATTATTCTGATAAAACCTAGAATTATTATAAAGTATATTTAATTTTAAGTATTATAATTCAGTAACAAATAAATGAGGGTATATAAATCATTAGATAGTCGATTTTTTTTAGTTGATAGTGACGCCATACGCATACTTAAGTTGTTTAAAGACTTATAAATGTTTTATTCTCCAGCGGATGTGAATAATGTCATTTTATATAAAATAAAAGGGTGTCTTATAAATCTTAAAACTGAAATATGTTTTGCATCATCTATAACGAATTCATTTTTTTTTTTATTATTATTAATGAAATCCTTTATCTTTTTACTTATTTTTTTTTAATATAGAATTTATTTATAAATCTAAAATTTATTTATTATCAGTCTTTGAAAATATCATTTTCCAAATAGTCATTGTAATTCGTTAAATTACTTTTTTTATTTATTTACTTATTTATTTAATTTTTTGCAAAATTTTAATATTTTTGTTTGAGTAGAAATAGAAAACTGAATTTTATGTACTAATGGCCATTTACAAAATCTCATTTGATTTTAAAGTTTTAAGAGGGGGTGCCCATCACTGGGATTGCTAATTAGTCATTCTCCAGTAATGGACACCCCGTATGCACATTGTTAAAAATGCAATTTTTAGCAATGAGCAGAGTCCTTGATTATTCTTACCAGTAAATTTTTAATGAAAATTTTTCCAATACAACCTGAGCATTTTCCCAATTCAATTAGACAAAAATTTCTCTTTAGAAAAACCCATGATAAAAGATTAAAAATTGTGCAAAGTTTAAAGTGTATAAAATATTTTGACTTAAATGAAAATCTAAATAATCAAATTTAATTTTTAAATTACATTTAACAAAATAAAATAACTCTAAAACTTTTATAAATAGCTACTTTTAAGTTATTTTATATGGTTAATAAAATTTCAATACTTTCCTCTTTAAAATTATAATAATAATAATAATAATAATAATGAAATAATAATGTATTTTGCATATTTTATAATCTAGCAGTCAAACCAGTCAGAAAGCAGAAAATATTCAACCCCTTGAGGATGAGTGACTAGTATACGTGCTGCAAAAGGTGCTCAGAGTCCTTGATTATTCTCATCAGAAAATTTTGTCTTATTTAATCTGAGCATTTTCCCAATTCATTTAGACAAAAATTTCTGTTTAAAAAAAACCAGTGATAAAAAATTAAAAACTCTCTTAAAGATGCTCACTGCAAAAGAGTTTTGGGCACAATCAAAGAGGGGCCCATAGGGCTTAACTCTTCCCCATTTAAATAAAAATAATTAAATTACAGAAGCTATTAAAAATCTATTTTCTGTCTTTCTAGCTTATTCATCTCTGACCCCCCCCCCCCAAAAAAAAAAAAAAAAAAAGAGGCAATATTACTGAAAATTGTAGTAATCACAAAACTAGTAAATCCTCTGATCAGTGGCCTTAAACATCAGTTCTACAGTTTTATTTTGAAATTATTATTATTATTATTTTAGTACCAGCTGCCCTACCCAGCGTTGCTGGGGCCGTAATAATATTCTTAAATGAACATCAAATTAAATTGTAGTTCCATACAGAGAGAAAGAGAGGAGGGCAGAGACTGTGCAAATTACCGTATCTGACTTTTGTTCAGTTAAATAATTGTGTACAGTCAGATTCAGGTTTTGAATTTTTATTTGTGCCACACTTTAAAATCTTTTATATAAAATTAATTGATAAATTCAAATTAAACTATAATTATGTTTTAAATATTTTAATTTTTTATTTATCATCTTTAGATGAAAAATTAATTGCAAATGTATCTTAAACTGTAAAAGAAATAATAAAATTGCAATCAAATATTACTATATAGATAAAAAAAAAAAAAAAAAAAAAAAAAAAACAGCAAATTTATTTCTAATAGAATAAAGCTTGTTTATTATGGAATTGTGCAATGAACTGAAAAAAAATGTTTCAGCTCCCTCCCCCCCCCCCCTTCCACACACACCTCCTTTCATAAATACAATTAAGCTTCGTGGAATTTAAAGCATCTGCATAAAAAGAAATTTATCACTGTTTGTTTGTGTTTCTGTTTTGACAGGTTTTATTGTATATTATTTCTGATGGGAACTCTGCATTGAAATTATTATTGTAATGTGCTGACTCTTTGAACGTCCAAGTTAGTATCATTTTATATCTGTAGACATTTTTTTTTTCTGTGTGTGTGTTTCTAGCAAGAGTTTTTATAGGTAAATAAATAAAATAAAAACACCTTAAAATAAAAAATATATATATTTAAATCGATTGGACAATGTAAGATGTGATTCTTAAAAATTATTATTAGTTTTTCATTTCTGTGCAATTTTTTCTCAAATAATTCAGTTATTTTAAAGTTAAAAATAGTTAGGAACTCTTAAAATTGAAGGGAAAAAAATACAAAATTTCTTTTAATTAAATACATTGAACAATGAGATTTATAAAAATACAGCATTGTTTAATTATAATTCAAATTAAAATTTAGTCTTACCCAGTTTCGTACCAGAGACCTTTCGTATAGAAATCTGAGATATTAGACCACTACGCTGTGAATAGTTTAATCAGAGTCTGTAAATTAAGGTTCCCTATCAAAGCGTAAATTTTTTCTTCATTTTCTTTGTTTGGCATCGGTTTCATTAGCTTAGCAAAATAGATGGTTATTGTCTGGATTTTCTGAAATTTTAATGGATCGTAAATATAACTAGAACCAAGCCTTTTTTCAAATTTCATTAAAAAATATGCATATTTAAGAATGAAAAGGTTTAGTCGAAATCAAGAGAAACTGCAAAAATATCCCTCAATTTCTTTTTTATTTTTTATTTTTTTTTTTTTGGCGAAGTTTTCACATATTTTATTTTGAAAAATATGCTTCTACCCCTCCAAAAGTTTTAAAATTTTTGTAAGTGATGTAAATCTGGCCAGGAGATTTTCTAAAAAAAATTGTTTTAAAAAATGGAAGTTTAGTTACTTTTAATGTGGAAAAAATATGATCTGCTTGAGCTGTAAAGTGACCTGCATTTGATAGTAAATTTGAAAGGGTTAAAATTCATATTAAAAAAAAAAAACTAATTACACCATCGTTTTGAAGAAGTCTTCAGCTTTATAAGTATATTTTTGGTTTGTCAGTATCTTTAAATTTGCGTCGTAGAAAGAGGAGTGATGCAATAAGGGAAAAAAACTTTTTTGGAAAAACAACCTTTTATGAAAATTTTCTTTCAAAAAGTTAACTGCAACATTTTTTGAAAATTATTGCACCATCTGAAACATGAAAATCCGATTTTTTGAATTGAGCGGTTTGGTCAATTTAGATTAAAACAAAACAATAATAATAATTCAAATAAAATACAAAAATGCAGTCGAAAATATTTCTTCCCTCATTTTGCTGCATAAATATGCTTGTGCGCATGGGCAACCTTTTTTTATTTCCCGACCATCAAAGAATTGTCTTCTTGATGAGAGTTTTGGCAATTTACACTGCCCTCCAAAAGTTTAGGTACAACCAATTTTTTGCTTCTAATTTGCAAATGAATGAATATAGAAACAACAAATTTGGAGGAAATGTGCGCTAAACTGTTATAGGAATTTACTTAAGTTAAAGCAGCGGTTCCCAAACTTTTTGGCTTGTGGAGCCCTTTTTGGGAAGAATTTCTAAGGCGGAGCCCCTGAACCCAACAATACTCTATGGTTTATAAATAAATTTTTTATGCCTATGGAGTATAGAAAAATCTGATGGATAAAAATCCGAGCCAGAAATGATTTTCAGTTTGGCCCTTTCCTGATACAGAAATTCTAAATTCATACTAGAAATTTTAAAAATCTTAAATATTAAAACAAAATCTTTTTACCAGAGCGCTGTTCAAGCAATACTGTTGACACGTTGACTGCCAAGCGAAAACTGTTAATGTTCACCAGGGTGCCAGTTGTGTGTGTGTAATTTGAGTATTTGGAACATAAAATCAATATTTTTTAATCTGACTCATTTTGCAACACACAGGCATGAAAGAGTTCCTCCTAAAGGAGGAATCCCACCTTTTTTAAAGCAATTTTGGACATTCTCTGGATTAATGCAAAAATGCAAAGAAAATTTTAGAAAGCTATTATTGGGTGTGGTCTGAAAAATTGCCTGACATTTTGTCGATTCAAACCCTTGGAGTTTGTTCTTGAATTGTTGTGAAAAAGACATAAAATGAAAAATTAGCTTATATAAGCATCTGAAAGTCAGTCATATAAATGAAGATGTTCAAAATGTCTTAAGAATGATTTTTTTTTACTTTAAAAATTTAAGAAGTGTTTTTGGAATAAAATAGTTTGTACTATTTATACAACACTTTTGGGTAATTTCGTGATAACTTTTTCGAGATGTATGTCTGAAGCAAACGATATTGTTAATAATTTCTAAGTTATGAAAAAAAAAACAGTAATATGTGCAGTTACATTTAATTTGATTGTATATGTAGCTATTAAAATGACGCTTAAATTATACGACTTTGGTGCCACTAAATAGATGAAGAAATTTTTCCGCCTTTTTTTTCATTTCCCACTTTCATGCCTGAACACATAGGGAGATTCTCATCCTTGCTATCAAAAATATTAACCAAAGCACCCCACGAAAGTTAGTGTAAATTCTTCCATGAGTGGTCAAGGCTTATTTGATAGCCAACTAAATTTGTCATTTATCATTCTTGTTTCTTGTATCCCAATTTAAATTGAATTTTTTAAACACATAAAATGCAGAAACATATAATAAAGCAATTGAAACCAAAAATATTATACAGAAAATAAATAGCTTTGGGGTGTATTATTGTATTTTCCATCCCAATTAAATGTATATTTATTTTTGACACGCACACACACAAATTCCTACATACTTTTGAAAATCTTTCACTTGCAATATGCTAATTTCTTTCATAATTTGATTATTTTCCTGGAACATCGCGGAGCCCCTGGAAAGTTCAGGCGGAGCCCCAAGTGCTCCGCGGAGCACACTTTGGGAACCTCTGAGTTAAAGATATAAATGAAATTACAACAGTAAAGCACTCATGGTGGAAAATTCCATTCTTGGAGAAATCAGTACATCGCTGTATTATACAGTGAAATGTGATAGAAACATTAAAAAACTGGTTCTAATACGGAATATGTCCACCCCGGACTTAAATGGATTGGCGGCATCGACTTTCCATGCAATTAAATTGTCGGACACTGAATGGCTAGCGCTGACCAGGCATAGAGTAAGCCTTGTTACAGCTTATTTGATGTCCTTGAGGGAGGACTTAAAGCTGCAACCTGTCTTCCAAGATAGTTCCAAAGATGTTCTATTAGATTCAAGTCAGGAGAGTGAGCTGGACATTCCATTCTCTCCAAAACGTGATTCTCAAGATAATCCTCAACAACCCCAGCTCGGTGTGGTCTCGCTTTATCATCCATTAGAATGAAACCATTGCCAATAGCATCTGCATATGGGCGCACATATGAATCAAGGATCTCATCCCGATATCTCGCACCAGTCAGAGTTCCTCCATGCAGGTCAGTGTGACCTCCGAGTGAGATCCCTGCCCAAACCATGATTCCATCATTTCTGTACCTGTGTGTTTCAGCAGTGTTTCATTGATGGTATCGAATGCATTGTTCTCTCCAAATCAGAAGACGTCCTGAATCGCTCCCCTGTTTGAATCTAGGCTCATCTGTGAAGAGTACGGACGCCCACTGTTGCGTCCCTTCTCTGTCGTCTGTTGAGGGGGACACACACAACTGGTCGCCTTCGCCTTGTATAGAGACCTGCACTGTGAGAACGTCTTTGCACCATAGTAGCGGAAAGTCTTCTCCCTGATGCTGCATAGTGGTCTGCAATGAGTTACTGCACGATAGTGCGTCTTCTCTTTCGGGCCAAAAGAACTAGAAAATGGTCTTCTGGAGCTGTTATAACATGTGGGCGGCCTGGAACATGTCGTCTGGACACACAATCTTCGGATTCATACTGATCTCAGAGTCGTTGGTCTATATTGTTAGACACATTGAGCCGTCTAGCAGTATCGGCCTGTGACAACCCTATTTCCATCCAACCTACCGCCCGCCACCTTAATGAATTGGGCAGACGACTTCATCTAGACATTTCTAGACTCTACTGGTTGTTGTGAACAAAACCGACAACAATAGTTCAAATACAACAAAACTTACACGCAAAATTACGAAAGCTTAGTAATTACATATTTTTCTCTCATTCACAAATACCTATTCTTTTCTATAAAATAAAATTGGTAGCTATAATTTTTGGATAAGTTTTTTAAAGCTAATTATTGTTATTCATATAAACCATGAAGTTTAATCTGAGTGCCATTTTTTTTTCTCATGAGCTTCGAATAACATGTTGTACCTTAACTTTTGGAGGCCAGTGTAAATTAAAGCAAAACAATAAAAAAGAGAAAACAAAAATGCAGTTGAAAATGTTTCTTCCCTCGTTTCGCTGCATAAATGTGTTTGTACGCATGTGCAAGCTTTTTCATTTCCCGAGCGTTAAACAGATTTGACTTTTTGATGCAATTGAGTTGTGCTTCGTAATTAATATCTCGGAAACTAACAAAAAATTAAAATTCTGAGCTTCAGGTACATCAATGGAGATATTGGTCTGAGTTCACAAAAAATTTGATCCTCGTATGGGCTATAATTTTCGCTAGCAATCGCAGATATAGTAATTTGTTCTTTTATTAGTATAAATTTAAAAAATATTCAACTCATAGTATCATTTTTTTCATATTTGCAATATTCATTCGTGATATTATTATAGCGAAACTATCAGCGCTTCCTGTTGGAAACTAAGACCCTGAGGTAAGGCATTTAGCTCCAGAGCAGCGGGTAGTGAATTCGAATCCCGTTGGAGGCCAGTTGTCTAAAACTTTTTTTGCTTAGAAATGCTTTTGTGTTTGTTTCTTGTTCCTTCGAGAACTTTGTTATGTTGATTGTTATTCAATTTTTAGAATTTTCCAAGCTTTAAATGTTTCATTCGAATTCGAGATTGTACCTTGAATGTATTTTAAGCTCCTGTAGCTTTTAGTTATTTGAATGAAGTTCAGCACACACTGTAATTTGTTCGCTCAACTCCTTGGTTTATTTTTCAGACATGATGTATATAACAATACAATGACTTCCTTGATTATTCTAGTAGAATAATAAAATTCTGACAGCAGCAAATTTTTTGCTTTTCAAGAATTAAAAAAAACCTTAAGTTTTTATTTAAAAAATTTTTAAAAGACTAGGATTAAAAAATGCTCTGACGAGCACCAAAAAAGTTTAATATGTTTTTAAATATGAAAGCGTTTTTGACAAGTGCTTCTAATTGAGCATGAAAAAGGACAAGGGGTCCCTTCTTGGCTGCAGTTTACTGTCAATGGCAAATTTGAAAAAATCATATTTGCGCTTTTTTCATATAAAAGAAATTTGCGTAAAACTTTCCACATTTATTTTTAGTAAAATTTTTAATCGTGTTAACAGTTAACTGCACTGTTGATTCTGCACTTCAACTGAACTACAAATACGTTTTATGTTCAGTTCTACACTTGCAGGCATGCTTAGTGGCACTGTATGAGTGTGATCAGTGTTGAATTCAGACACAATTCTCAGAAGGGAATTCTGTGACTTCGGGTTCGACGTTATAGAGTTCCAGTGTGTGTGTGTGTGTGGGGGGGGGGGGGAGAGAAATTGCCCTTTTTAACCATTGAAAACACAAAATCTCAAATTTTCTGGGGAGGACGGGCATTTTAATGTTCCGGAGGGAGATACTCCTCCCGGGCCACTCCCTGAAATCAACACTGAGTGTGATACACTGCAGGAACTAAGGCTTGGTACTATTTTGCCTTACATTCATATTAAACCACGCTGCGTCTTTCCTGGGTACGTCTTTACACTACACATTTTTATTATAACTGTGACAGATTTTTCTTTATATGGAAAAAGCGCAAATATAATCTATTCAAATTTGGCATTGACAATGAGCTACAGACAAGAAAAGGGACCCCTTGTCCAGCCCTTTCTCATGCTCAATTAGAAGCACTTGTCAAAAACTTTTTCATATTTAAAAACATATTAACAGCCGCGGATCCACGGGGAGGGGGGGGCGATCGCCTCCCCCCCAAACCAGTGTTGAATTTAGGCTTTTTTCGGAAGGGATTTCTGCGACTCCGTTGGAGACATTCTATTGTTCCGGAAAAAGGCGAATTTCATTAAAATGTCGCTAAAAAGCGCTAATTTTGTCAAAGTGTCGCGGAAAAAGAGCGAATTTCGACAAAAGATCGCGGAAAAGCACGAATTTTGTCAAAAGTCGCGCAAAAAAGAATTTCGACAAAGGATCGCTAAAAAACGCGAATTTTGACACAAGATCGCTGAAAGCGCGAGTTTTGTCAAAGTGTCGCGGAAAAACCTCGAATTTCGTCAAAAGGTCGAGGAAAAAGCACGAATTTTGTCAAATGTTTGCAAAAAAACGTTAATTTTGTCAAAGTATCGCGGAAAAAGAGCAAATTTCGTCAAAAGGTCGTGGAAAAGCGCTAATTTCGTCAAATGGTTGAAAAAAGGGAAGGCAAAGTATCGCGGTAAAAGTACTAATTTCGACATAGAATCGCTGAAAAAGCGCGAACTTCGACATAGGATTGCTGAAAATCGCTAATTTTGTCAAAGTATCGCAAAAAAGCGCGAATTTCTTCAAATGATCACGGAAAAAGCACGAATTTCGTCGAAGGGTCGAGAAAAAAACGCTAATTTTGACAGAGGATCGCTCAAAAAAAAAACGCGAACTTTGACGTAGGATCGCTGAAAAGCACGTATTTCGAAATAGGATCGCTGAAAAAGCGCGATTTTTGTCAAAATGTCACGCAATAAGCTCGAATTTTGTCTAAAGTTAGCTACTCTTTTCAAAGTGTTGCAAAAAAGTGATTTGTCAAAGTATTGCGGAAAAGAGCGAATTTCGTCAAAAGGTCGCGCAAAAAGCGCTAATTTTGACAAAGGGTTGGAAGAAAGGTAGGCAAAGAACAACGGAAAAAGTGTGAATTTCGACATAGGATCGCTAAAAAAGCGCAAACCTTCGACATAAGATTGCTGAAAAAGCGCTAATTTTGTCAAAGTACCGCGAAAAAGTGCGAACATCGTCAAAGGGTTGCGGAAAAAACGCGCATTTTGACAGAGGATCGCATAAGAAACGCGAACATCGGCATTAAATCGCTGAAAAAGCGCGAGTTTTGTCAAAGTGTCGCGGAAAAAACTTCAATTTCGTCAAAAAATCGCGGAAAAATGAGTTACCTTTCTCAAAGGGTTGCAAAAAATTGCTAATTTTGTCAAAGTATAGCAGAAAAGAGCCAATTTCGTCAAAGGATCGCGGAAAAACCCGAATTTTGACAGAGTATCACGGGAAAAAATGTGAAATTCGCCACAAATGCCAAAAAATGTGAATTCCGTCAAAGAGTCGCAAAAAGAGCGCGAATTTAGTCAAAAGATCGCGGGAAAAAGCGTATTTCGTCAGAAGATAGCGGAAAAGCATTTCATTTGATCATTCATTTAATAATAACTGTACAAGGAATGATTTCATAAACAGAAATTATGACTATGTTGATTTTATGTTTCTTAGTATCGCCCCCCTCCTAAAACGATCCTCTGGATCCGCCCCTGCTTATTAAGCTTTTTGATGCTCGTCAGAGCATTTTTTAATACTAGTAAGAAAATGAATGTGGTTTCTTTATGTTGTATGTTACCATACAGATAAGCAGTGTCCCGATTTTCCTTGCACAAACGTTTGCCAAAAGCCAATGAAATACAAGTAATTCTCGCCAGTCAAATTAGAGGTCTGCACGGACCGGAATTTCCAGGCCCGGGCCCGGCCCGTTGTAAAACTCAAAAGTTCGGCCCGGCCTGTTTAAATTTTTATATTTTAGGCCCGGCAAGTCCGCAAAAAAATTAGCGAAAACAGGCCCGGCCGGTTTTGGCCCGTTACAATTTCTACGATTTCTAAAAAATTCAGATTTTATCATATAACTAAGATTCCTTTAAAGAATACTGCATACATATCTGTGGAATGATTTTACAGTAAATTTTACAGCAAATACACATTAACAACATTAATGATTACTTTGATTCTTAGGCTTTCAACATTCGAATAAAGATTCATTAAAAAATTAATATGGCTTAGAATAAAAGAAAGAAAGCTAAAAACATCGTTAATTTTGAAGCTGTTTAATAAAAGAAGATTTTTAAATATATTTCTGTATCATTTTATTATAGATTTCAAATCCAAATTCATTCTTAAATTCAAAGAAGCTCCTTTCTGATACATTTCTAAGTTCATTTTTTTTCTCAGAAACGCATAAGATTAGCAGATATTTTTATTCAGAAACTATATAATCGAATGGCGTTATCCATTTTTTGATACAAGCAATTTAAGAACACTGCAAACAAATAAAATACTGTCATAATTAGCGTTTTGAATAGAATTTCCGGAAGCAATAGCAAGGGAAGGGAGAAAAACCTGCAATCATTTGAGAAACTGTTATATCTCAACAAGGTTATACAAGTATTTTATCTACCAAAAATGAAAAACGCTATTCGATTCCAAATCCCTTCAATAGTTAGGCTTATCATTTTTATACTTTTACAATTTAAAATTAATCAGAAAATGTGTCAAACTTTCGCATTATTAAGAAATTAATTTAAAAATCATCAAGAAGTATATATCCGAAGACTAAGCTAACATAAGTTTTTTATCGTTGTTAATAATTTTACAATTCATGTTTTCTGCCAATAATTAAGTCTAGTACAGGTCCGGCCAGTCTATATGTAGAAATATAATGCAAGCGTGATCTCGGACCGGCATGAGTCAGCTAAAAAAATATTAAAACGGGTTACACATAATGTAATTCTCCGATGCCGATACACTGTGCATTTTTATATTGATGCTGTCAAACTAGTATGGCCACATTTATACTTATTCTCGTTAAAACCATTTTCGTTGAAAATAGCTCATATTTTATCGTTTCTGTTTAAATCTTCAGAACAGGCTGGCAGGCCCGAACATTTTTTTTATCGGCCCGGCCCGTTGAAAAAACTATTCTAAATCTGCCGGCCCGGCCCGTTAGAAAATTCGAAACGATTCCGCCGGCCCGGCCCGCGGGTGCAGAAATTTAGGGGGTGCTAAATTTATACAAGCAACGTCATTTTGGGAGCGCCCGAATCCAAACTTTCCCCCGGGCGCAGTTTTCTCTTTGCACGCCCCTTGTAACGACTAACGAGTCGTATTTCTAAGTAACAATTTAGTACTTCGTACCTTAAAAAATACTCGTTTCTTAGTAACGAATATGTGCGGTTTTCAACATCTGTATTTATTAACCCTTTGCGGCGCAGGCAGTGGCGCAGCCAAGGGGGTGGTTTCAGGGTTAAAACCCCTCCCAGAATTAAGAAATATCGCTATAATTGCGCTTATTATGAATCAAAACCAAACTTAACATTTAAACGTTTTGGCGTATTTCGGTATCCTCTGCTTTATTGAATCAGATTTAATTTAATAAAGTGATTCAATTAAGTGGAAAAAACCTATTTAAAACTCTGAAAGTGCATATTACATAGATTAGTTAAGTAAAAATTGGTTATTTGAACTACACTGCTCAAAACAATTAAAGGATATTTGAAGTTTTATATAAAATAAAAATATAAACTAATTTTTTTTTTTTTTTTTTTTTTTTGGGCCGAAAATAGAAGAAGAGAATCACAAATGCAAATTTTTCTGGTTTTCAAACTGTGGAGTTTGCAAATTTTGAGTTCGACGTCAAAAACATCGCTTCAGCGGCAGCGAATGAAATTTGACTTTCAACTGGATAAAAGAGAATGAAGGCAAGGATGATCGGCATTCAGTGATTGCTTTGTTTCGATGAGTACGATGTCTCAGCGAAGTCATTTGACAGATTCAGAAGCTTGGAGAATTGTTGGTAGGTTTTAAAAAGAATTAAATATAAACATATGAATAGGAGAAGCTGCAAAGAACAAAACTATTCTCCCTTTTGTTCGGCAAGCAGAGTTAACAGCACAGAAGGGCCTTTTCTTTTTCGATTCACGTTGTGCATTCGATTCAGAATACTATCTCTTGTAGCTTATTTTAAATCGAATTTTTAATACACATTAAATGCAGCATAAAATAAAACAATTCAAACCAAAAATATTAAACAGAAAATGGCTACATGTTTGATGCGAATATTTAAATAGCTTTGAAGTCTATAATTGCATTTTTTCAACTGAGTTATATTTTTTACACACACGGTCAAAAATTCCTACATACATTTGAAAATCTCACCTGCAATATGTTATTTTTTCATGTTTTGTTTATTTTCCTGGAAAGCCGCGGAGCCCCTGGAAAGTTTAGGCGGAGCCCCAAGGGCTCCGTGGAGCACACTTTGGGAACCTCTGGTATAGACAGAACATTGTTTGATGAGCGTTTTAATTGTAATTCACTATTTACAATTTTATGAGAGTAATATTTTTAAAACTTCGTTCTCGTACCAACGCACCTCATTTGCTACGCTTCACGTGCAATTTCCAACTTGTTTACACTATGTTCTGAAATAACATAATTTTTTTGTCATCGCTTAGAAAATAACAATTCATATAATGCTATATAAACAATAAAAAACGTACATTTTAAATGTCTCTTAAACGTATAAATGTTTCAAACTTTCTTTTACCGGTAAATTGCTATCAGATTGTGACTATAACCGATGGAAAAATTGAGACTGGGCAATGATATTTTGCATGCAATTCATATACAGTAAGATAAATGGCAAAATTGACGCCGGATTTCAGCAAAAAGTTTCTCGATTTGGCGATTGATGCAAGTAATTTTGTTCCTGATTTTACCGACGCAGGCATAGTGATAAACTAACAACAGGGAAATACTTATGTAAAACCCTTTTTATGTCTTTTGCTGTTCTTAAACTGGATTGGTGATGAATAAGTACCTCTATAAATAATAATGTAAATGGCACGGTGCGATTGAAGATTGAGAGCGACATCAATCGTACAGTAACGTGGATAAGAATCTCAACTGTAACTGCACACATAAAAGATCAGGAATTGAGCACTCGCAGTTTGGCGAATCTGATTATTCGTTTACTCTCCAAATGAAGCATTTTGTCGCGATTTGGCGCAATGGCGAGCGGCAGCAAAAACCCTGAAATAATCACTAAATTAAATTTAAAAATAGTAATAAAAAAAATCCAACTAAATAGCAATTTAGAGCTTTCCTATTTCTCGATTAAACTTCGATTTTTTTTCATACAATGAACAAGCATATTACTTCTTAAAAGTAACCACCATGCTAAATTTCTCGCTTCTATACAAAATGTAAGACATATATCGCAATTTCAGAAGGCTTTTTGCTTTCACATCCTTACAAATTTTAAATTTTCAGAAAATTTTTCTACTCGAGCATATATGCCCATAAGCTAATAACAATAATAAATTTCAAGTTTTTGGCTTTTACAGTTGCAACTAAACATAATTTAAAATGTCTTTCTTCACATTTTACCTTTTTAAATAATATTCCTTTAGAACTGTTCTTTGGAAGCATTTACATTTTAAAAGCAACCACTCTGCTGAATTCCAATCTTCTATAACAACTGAAACACATAAATCACAATTTTAGAACGCTTTTTACTTGTACAGTTTAGAGCGCATTTTCATAAAAGAAAACATTTGTAAATGAGCATTTATATCCCAAAAGAAACAGCCATGAAAATTTTCAAGTTTCTTGTCTCAAAAGTTCTGAGCAAATCATAATTTAAAACGCTTTCAACTCATTCTACTCTGTTAAATATAGAATTTTTTTGAAAACCGTTTGAGAAACCGACATTTATATCTTAAATTAAACATTAGGCAAAATTCCAACGGTATCAAATAAATTGCAATTTTAGAATATTTTTTGCTAGTACATTTTGTTAAATAAATAATAAAAAAAAAAAAAAAAAAAAAAAAAAAAAGCTTTGGGAGAGCATTTTTATCTTAAAGTAACAACCATGCTAAATTTTAGGTTTCTAACCCCAACAACTCCAAATAAATCGTATTTTTAAAAGTTTTAGAAAATTTTAATACAATCCTTTTGAATTTCGAATTTTCTAGAAGTCCTTCATAGAAAGTATTTACATCTTAAAAGTAACCACTGCACTAATTTTCAAATTTCTAGCCATAATTATTTTACCGAAATATGAACTTCCGAAAGTTTTTTGCATCCTGCCCCGCTTTTGGGCTTCAAGAGCCGACATAAAATACAGCCCATACTTATAAATAATATAGCCTATGTTTATAAAATATAACTTATGCAGGTTACCGACATAAAATACAGCCTATATTGAAGCAGGGATGATCGCCACTATTTTGCCACCATTACGTTTTAAATCGGTTTGGTAGTTCCAAAAATTACTTGTACAAACCAACAAACACATAAACATAACCTCTTTATAATATAAGTATAAATTCAACACGAAAGAAATTCAGGTTATGTTTGAGGTTATGCATTTGGGGAGGTAATGACGGTGGGGGAGCTAAAAAACATTTGTTTTTATAACGATATGCTTTTATAACATTCTAATTTTTCTTGTGCCCTCTTCATTTGTGGCACATCGACTTTTTCTAAATTTTGTGGTAATCATGACTTGTAAAAGGCAATTGCTAAATTTTTTTTCATGATTCACAGTTAACAGATTAGTTTTAGAAATCTTGTAAATTAAAACTGACAAAGAAGTGTTACCCCAGTATCCAATGCTTCTTGCAATGTGTGGTAGTACAAAACACGTTAAAGGTGCTTACATTTTTCTTATTTGAAGACTAAATCACTAAAAACAGCAAAAAAAAAAAAAAATAAATAAATAAATAAATAAAATAAATAAAAATAAAATAAAAATAAAAATAAAAATTGCTTTGATAGATGCTGAGTGGGAATTGAAAAATTAATATAATGATGTTTTAGTTTCGATGGTGAGGAGTGTTTTTTCTGTTTTGACTCGGGTACTCGTTTAATAGCTGGTGCTTTATCAAATGCATAATAGCAAGAATATTTAAAAAAGAAATGTTTGAGACTCTCTTAGTTCGAATGCCACTTCATTTCTATCACATCAAATTCTCTGAAAGGTACAATTTAAAGATTGTTTATTTCTAATGGTTTATTTTTTGTCAAATACATTAAATCATATTTCTAGATATTAACGTTCATTTAAATGCCAACAATTTTTCAACACAAGTGATTTTCTGACTTTTTTCAACGTGAGCCAATAAAGACGTAAAAACACTCATTATTCAACACTTTTTAAAAAATATCCTTCACGGAAGAAATATAGAAAAGTAAAAAAATATTTTTACTGTCATTGTCACTTTAAATTTCTGCAATAGATACATAGATGGCATTGAAGTGGCATACTTAAGCCTCATCACCGCGTCAAGGTGGAGTCTCGTCGATGAGACAGCAGAGCTGGACAATTGCTTATTTGAAGCAGTTTTACTATTTGTTTGCTTATAGACAAAAAAAGTAATTTTAAACTCAAGGCAAACAGTTTATAATATAGCAATTATGCTTAAAACATATAAATCTGGTTGTACAATTTAATGTTCCATTGATATAAAGTACTCTCTAAACTTTGCTAATAAAGTCAAATAGTAACAAACAGATAACTTTTTTTGTTCTTTTTGTTAACGATTGCTATGCAAATTGTTTAAATTCTTTTTAATGCGAAATAATTACCATTAAGATCTCATACGAATTAAAAGAACGAACACGAATTGAATAAAATTTATTAAAATCTAATTTCAGTAGACCACGCGTACATAACAATCAATTTCAATCTCTTTGTCCCAACTAACTGCTAATTAGAGTTCAAACCGAAGTTGCTTCTTAAAAACTTGCTCAAAATGATAAAAAGAAAAAGGAAAAGAATTGTCCAGCTCTGCTTTTTATACGCGCACGGAGCTAAATATAGCCTTATCATTAACCCCCTCCCCCCCAATAAAACCCAATTGCTTTATTTCTAAATAATGTTTATGATAATCGATTTCCCATAAATACAATTGAACTATGGGAAATCGATTTACCCCCTATCCCTAAAAAAATGTACTGGAGAAATGGTAAAAGCCCGGTGTTATTGGGCAAAATTTTAGACAGGAGAAGCCAGCAGCTGTCCGATGTTATGGGCAGAGCGCAGAGAGATGGTACCAGAGAATGAGACAGACAGAGAAAACTACCAGAACATTGTGGTGTGCCTAACCTACAATTATCGAATTCGTTGCTAACATAGATTAGGGAAGGAAGAGAAGCCACGCAAGGGAAGTTATGTTATCAGATGCCTACCATGAAAAAATCGCATCTATTTGTTTGAAGTTTAAAGCTACTTAACACTGTTGATTTTTGTTTAGTTTAGTTGATTTGTGTTTAATTATTTTTCTTTTTTAAGTGTATTTTTGTGTTTTGGTTTGTTTTTAAATTTTTGGGGTTTTTTTATATTTTTTTATTTGTTTTTATATTGAATTTGTATTTGTTTTTGTTTTGATTTTATTTTTATGTTTTATTTTTTATTTTGAAGTGTTTTTTTAATGCTTTTGATTGAAAACTATTAAATTGTTCTATTGTTATGGGTGGTAAATTTAGATTTAAAATCAGGCCGAATAGAAAATGCTGTGTTGTCTTAAAAACTACATATACATAAAATTTTAATTTAGAAAGCTGGTTAATTGCCGAATAAATTACTTTGTATTTGCAACAAATATATATATATAACACAGAATAAAGAATTTAAATATATACAGAAATGAAACCCGTATTGAATAATAAAATATTGTAAAGTACCGAAAGTATGCCTCCTCCAAATAGAAGCCCCCCCCCCTCTTAATATATTTTGAAAGCTGTATAATTCCCGGGAAATTTATAAATTCCAAATATATCACCTTACCCTATTAATTTTACCTATCTATTTCACTAAAGTTCTAATTATAACCGTTCCTTAAAATTATTAGAATTTCCTGTCTGCTAATGCGGGGCTTACTTTCGGTACTTTACGATACATAAATATATACATCAATATAATATGAAAAGTAGACATATATAATATTAAAAAATAATAATAAGAAGAAGTATAAAACAGCGTATATTACGAAGTTGATTTTTAATTACAAGAAAAGTATTTAATTAACTAAAGCAAAACAATATACTCATATCCACTAACAGCATTTATGTAAAATAATATCTGTATTATTAATTTTTAATAAAAATTATTAACTTATCCTTTTTCGTTTGTACGATCGAATAACATGCCTCTAATATAATGGTACTTTTCGACAATCGAGATGACACTTGGCACTAAGAAAAAATTCTGGTACAGATCTAGCTAAATATTGGGAAGGATAAGTTTAATGACGCATAAAAATGAAAGAAATTAATTACTGTTTTATTCATCGTAAAATTAGCACAATTTTTTAAAAATAAATTTAAATATTTGAAATTCTCGAAAGAAAAATATATAGCATATTAGGCCATAGCATATTAAGTCACACAGAGAAATATGAACTTTTTTTTTCCATAGAGACCTTGCGAGATAAAGAAAATGGCTTTGGCATAAGAAGTCGGGCAATCTATTCACTGTGTTATATGCACACTATTTTTGTTCAAAATTCGGATAGTTTATTTAATATGCATACTCAGAAAAATGTATATCTAATATAAACAAAAATAAGAATTTTATCCGGTATACAGAAAATTAGAGACAAAGTTATTTTAAAAAGACCTAAACAAATATAATACTTCCGCATTCATTGTTTTATCTTTTTCTTTTTCATTGTCTTTTAAGACGTTTGGCAACATATCGAACTTTTAAAGCCTAAAATGCTCTAATACCATTTTAAAATCTTCAAGGTCCTCTTAAAAAAGAAACAGCTAGAAATAAAATGATTACCACCCTGAACAGTGTGAAAAAAAAAAAAAAAAATCACTTTAAATATTTGGTACAATGTGAAAAATGGCATCTATATAATCGAAAAGTATCAATTTGTCTTTTACGTATCTTAAACAATTTGAAAAATTATTTCTTAAAACAGAAAGTGATAAAAAAAAGCAGAAATATTCTTTTACTGCTTAAAAAAAAAAAAAAAATAAAAAAAAATAAAATAAAAAAATAGACTTTTTTAACATATTTTCAGCAAACAACTGAATGTTTTTTATAAAAATTTGTTTTACTGTCTAAACTAATCAACGCTAATTTAAGCTACTACATTTACATAATTTCATTAAAACATTTAAAAATAAGATTGAATTTTCAATAAATTTGCAATTTTCTCAAATCCTGACCTTTCAGATAAACGTTAGCTGTATGTGGACTGATGTATATATTGTTTTCAAAAATTGCAAATGTGAATAGAATATAATAGTTTGAATACTTAGTAAAAAGAAAAAAGAAAAAAATATATATATAGCCGAATTAAACTATTAAAAATATATTGCTAAATATACTAAATTAAAAAAAAAAAATCCAGAAACTCTATTTCTTAAATTTCGGTTTGCATTTAATAATCAAGTTCGTAACAGCAGCAGCAGAAAGCCAAGGCTCTCTGCCACCACTTGCCTGGCAATGGTGGCGGGGAGGAAAGAGGACGATCTTCTATCGTTTCTTCCTCTTCGATTTCTTCATTCCGGATTTCTTCTGGAAACGGAATGAAGTCCCCGCCATCATATGCAGGCCACGAAGCTGCCTTACCAAGACTTACCACCATACTTACCTGGTGGCGCCTGGAGAAAAAACTGGACCAAGACAAAGCAGTCTTCATCCTGATTAAAATCGCAGTTCAAACCTATAAGGCAAGAGAGATATTGAATAGAAATGATAGTCAAATTTGATGTTTTTTTTTTTCATTATTGCATTCATTGTTCCTAACAACATTCATACTCGGATTAAATCTAAATAACGTGTAAAATTTACATATTAATTTGAGCGTATTTACAAGCTTTAGAAATGTTGAAATCGCTTCACTTAATTCCTGAAAAAATACTGAAACCCCAGTCACTAGTTCTCGAAGAAACGGTGCATCGTAATCAATTGTTTTACACGGGATTTCACAACTGCTGTCGTCTTCTTAACTATAACAAAGACATAGCAATTAAAATTGCAACAGACTATGTGTATATAGGGATGCTTTTTTTTTTTTTTTTGTCGTTTATCAATCGCTAACTCTTAAAATGATTCCCACGAAGATACTCGCGAGCTAATGCTTTTCCTCAGGGGAGGGATTTTTCTAATAACTCTTTCACATTTTAACATCTTTAATTTTCTTTTGCATTAGACAGCTGAGATCCCTCTCAAGATCGCTCCTTGATATTTTTCCGATTTTGGTCGCAGGTATTTTTATAAAGTTAGTTTCACTTCCAAAACCGGTTCAGAGCATTTTATATCTATATGATAATACATATACTAAAACAAAACAAAAAACAAAAAAAATCTGTAAAGTTATTGTATTTTTCCAAGGAAACTCGGATTCATAGACCTTTTCATGTAAAGGTAACAACAAAAATTCCTGTCACCAATTCTGTTACATGAAATTTTGCTGTTACCATTACATGAAAAGTTCTTGGAATGCCAATTTCCTAGAAAGAGCTTAGTAAATTTACAGGATTTTTTTTTTTTTTTTTCTATAGTGTACATATCAGATACCTGAGGTTGATACACATTATCATTTTTTGAAACAAGTTTATTACATTAGCTAAACTTTCATCTAAATAGGTTGGATATTCTTCCGTAGTTGAAATTACGTTGGAAAAGGTAAAATATGTTTGGATGAAAGCTTGAAAAAGAAAAAGAAATTTAATGTACACTGTAAAAAAAAAATCTGTAAAGTTACTAAAAGTTTTCTAGGAAATTTGGATTCCTAGGGATTTTTATGTAATGACAACAGTAATAATTCGTGTAACAGATACAGATTTGCACTGACAATAAAAAAATCTGTAAAGTTACTAAAAGTTTTCTAGGAAATTTGGATTCCTAGGGATTTTTATGTAATGACAACAGTAATAATTCGTGTAACAGATACAGATTTGCACTGACAATAAAAAAATCTGTAAAGTTGCTAAAAGTTTTCTAGGAAATTTAGATTCCTAGGGATTTTTATGTAATGACAACAGCAATAATTCGTGTAATATATACAGATTTGCACTGACAATCGAAAAATCTGTAAAGTTACTAAGAATTTTATAGGAAACATGGAATGCCTAGAATATATTATGTATTTCCGACCCAGGTTTCAGATAAAAATTTAGTAAGATAACTGTAATTTTAGTAGATTCGTTTGTAAAGTTGCAGAATTCTGTAGCTTTACAAAAATTAGTTTTGTACCTGTGCATCTTTTCTTGCACAGTGTACACTTAAAATGTTTGTAAAAAAAGAGATTTCGACAATTTTACATTTATAAGAGTACAGATGGACACACTGCTGCAATTATGTTACAGATTTACAATAAGGAATTACTTGGCGCAATACAACATAAATAAATAATAGCTTTTAAAACATCGAAACACTTTATTTCTTGCTGTAAGTTCGTTTCGGCAACCATAATGTACCATCATCAGGGCAAAATAGGATGGCTCAGAGATGAAATATATGTAGAAGAAGCGATTTTAGTGATAAAGCCTTATTAGCCAATAAAATGCCTTTTAATCAATTATTTTCTTATTGATTACTAGTTGATCCGCCCGCCATTGCCTGGGACCATAGATGTTTTCAAACAAATTGCGAATAGTTAAATTCGCTATTCATACTAAAATAGAAGAAAGGTAAAATTTAATCTGGAGAATATTTTAAATGTTAGAATAATTTAAATTTCATCTGAGTGAACACATGTATGTTTTTCTGTTACGAAAACTATGTCTTGGAAAGATAAAGAACTATAGTTGTTGATTTTAGCTTTTTTGAACCACAAAACTAATGCAATTGAATTATTTTAAAATTCCTTTCTTCAATGAAATCTACTCTATGCAAAATCTCCTGAGCACGTGCATGAAGTGTACTGCACATCTGAACAAACCCTAAGAAAACATAAAAGGAATAATTACGTAATTTACTACTTTTTTTTTTTTTTTTTTTGGATGGTGCCATGGATAAACTTTGAAAATCGATTGTAAATCAATCAAGAAAAACAAAATCATCAAAACAGGAAAAATGAACAAATGTGCAATTTGTAGCTAGAATTCAGCCGTAAAATGCAATCATTAAATCTCATATTTACCGCCTACTCTCACTGGCTGTCTTATTCTTTGCCGCGGATTGGTGGCTAGCTGCATATACCCTCTAACCTGGCTGCTTCGTTGCCGTGGATTGGTGGAAAGCTTCAAATATTTTCTTACCCAGTAAGTTTAAATTAAAAAAAAATCTAAATTGAAATTTAAAAATGAGAAGTGCTCTTTCTGGTGTTAGCATCCATACATGTAGAAATTTTTAGAGACCTGAGTATTATAATTTCGGCGTTATCCGCGGTCAAGCAGGCAGACATCTCTTATTTTGTATGTATCGATTACTGTGAATATTCTAAATAATTCCTTTTTTGCTGATTCATTAATTTTATGGTTTTTGCCTCTTTTACATGCAATTTAAAAATTGATAAGATCATGATGCATACAAAAATTTCTCATGTTGACAAAAATCGATGCTAAACGCACAAGAACTCGAAAAATCGTTAAAAATCAGATCGAAAATAGCACAGAAAATCGCATTTAAAATCGCTTAAATTAAAAAATCGTAGCAGAAAAAATTAAGTAAATTAGGCTGAAAGCTTGAAATAATTTTCTTTTTATTAATGTCGAAAAAATAGCCGGAAAATGCGAAAAAAACTAAAAACCGCATTAAAAAAATTGTTAAAAATTCAAAAAATGCTGTACGAATTCCGAATAAACTTTATTAAAAGAGAATTCAATTTACTATATTCGTTTAAAAGAATGAAACCATATTACTTTCACTAATGTGAAAAAATCGCCTCGAAACATAAAATAGAAAGCTAAAAATCACCTAAAAAATTAAATAATAAAAAACTAATAAAAAATAGAAATCGAGCTTCGAGGTGCAAAGCTTCATGTATAGAGGTACCTTCCTTTCAAATTTTGTAACTCTACGTGCAGGGTCTCTTCAGAACAGCGCTGACACACTCACAAACTTGTCTCTTTATTATTATAGAAGATTACTATGAATATTCTAAATAATTCCTTTATTGTTGATTGATTAATTTTATGGTTTTTGCCTTTTTTACATGCATTTCAAAAATAAATAATGCTATTATCCATACAAAAATCTATAATAATTACAAAAACGACAAAAATTCGATGTCAAACGCAAAAAAAAAAAAAAAACACTCGAAAAATCATTAAAAATTACACCCAAAATCGTATTGAAAATCGCGTTGAAAGTTTCCGAAATTCAAAATTCATAGCAGACAAAACTTGGTAAATTAGGCTGAAAGTTTGAAACAGTTTTCTTTTTATTAATGTTAAAAAAATAGCCGTAAAATGCGAAAACATACAAAATATTGCATTAAAAAATACGTCAAATATTCAAAAAACACTGTACGAATTTCTAATTAACTTTATTGAAAAGAGAACTAAATTGTTATATTAGTTAAAAGATTGAGTTAAAAGAGTGAAACGATATTCCTTTCACTAATGTGAAAAAATCGCCTCAAAACATAAAAAGAACACTAAAAATCGCGAAAAAATTTAACTAAAAATCTAATAAAAAAATTAAAAATCGGGCTTCGAGGTGCAAAACTTCATGTATACAAGTACCTTCCACGTGCAGCGGTCTCTTCAGAAAAGCGCTGACACACTCACAAACTTGTCTCTTTATTATTATAGAAGATTATCTTTATCATGACGGTACGCAATGCATACGGAAGCTAGTTTGCAACAAGAGATAAAGTATTTTGCTGCTTTAAACGTTGTTTTTTATTTATTTAAATGTTTCAGAGTACTGACCGAGTTTTATTTTTGAAGTGAGATTTGCCTTATTATTTTTCTTTCCATCAACAAAATGTTATCGCCTTGCGAATTGTTCAAACGCTTTTTGATTGGTGTATCGTGAAATTGAGATTTATGATTTATAGAGGTAATATCGTTCATTAGCAACAGCAAGTCGGAAATTTCATGTCAAGCGAAGTAAATGAGGTGCGTTCATACAATAATGAAGTTTTTAAAATATTCAGATTTTGGCATAATAGGATATAGTACTTCCGATTACAGTATAGTAGCTAAAATTTTTTGTGTGTGCCTGTCAGTACTATCTGCTTTCTATTCTACAGGAAGTAACTTGTCGTAAACCTCAGTAATGTATACCAATTTCATAAAAACTGAAATAGTTTAATATAATTAAAAAGCGCCCCAAACAATGTTTCCTCCTATGCCATTATGTAATGAAATCCTTTCTGCTTCCCTGTAGGCCTCATAGGATTAGCATTAGCTTGCGAGTGTCTTCGCCAGAAGGGAGTGACACTTTTTCCTATTGGCGTATGCATGTTACTGAATGCGGTTTGGCACAATATAAATCGCATTGCTATTATCTAATTTGCTTTCGCTTGTTATCGAGACTATCATAAAATAAATCGCACTTAAAATATAGATTGTTTTACGCTCGCAACGAATATGATGTAAGTGGTTATTATTATCTTAATAATACACAATCCAGTCATATTAACGTGACTACCTTGAGATTTTAGTCATTTTGTTAAATATCGGTACAAATACATGAGGAATTATTCTGAAACTCCAGGTGTGTAAGAAAATTAGTACAGATTATAAATTTACGTGAAATTTTTTTCCTGAAATCCCATAGGGGACCGTCAACAAATTAAAAAATATTGAACATCTTTTGAATAACCCTGTCAAAACTAATGTAGCAAAAATGTTCAAACTATAGATTATGATTAAATGATTTATTGTCATAAGTTGTGTTCATTTTTGTGCGGATAGCATGCATAGTCGTAGAGAAATCAAAGTTTTCATAAAAACAGTCGGAATTTTGCCAAGTTTTTTGCTTATAATTTGCCGAATTCTTATAAAGAAATTTTCTTTTCAAAAAACATGACAAACAACATTACACATAATAGCCTGTAATAACAATTAAAAAATAATAAAAAATGTATGAATAGTGAGCAGGTTTACTAAATAATTTTTCATTGCACATGCGTGAAAGCAATCAAAGTATAATTTGCATAATGTGTTAGCTAAATGTATAGAGCAACTTTTGTGAAAATCTCAAAAACGCAGCTTTAAAATTCTGAAAATTATCATCGATAGCATTCACTCAAAATCCATTTTACTTACCCATCATACGTAGTATAGGGTAAGTCTTGCAATCGTTTTACAAATCGAAAAAAAATTTTTTGACGGATTTACACGTTTTCGACGCTGGAGATTTCGAATAACATTTTTTTAGAAAAAAAAAAAAAATTGCCGTCCGTCTGTCTGTCTGTCAGTCTGTAAACGAACTATCTCCCGAACGAATTGAGATAGAGACTTGAAATTTTGTATGTACTTAGTATGTAAGAATGGGACGAAGCCTATTTAATATCAGTAACCTCGATTATCCGGAACTATTTTTTTCGGACTCTCGAAAAATTCGTTCTGATGAAAGGTATATAAAAATTTTCAAATTTTTTTATTTTAAGGAGTGATCGTAAAATGCAATAAAATAACACAAATTTTGCATAAAGAAAGAAGTTGATCGAATTATTAGTTGCCGAGATATCTGTAATCCTGTTTTCTACATTCTTCGATTTTTAATTACTCTGTATTTCATTCAAATTTCAATTCAAAGATATATTTTAATTAGAAATGAGATGCTTAATCCGACGCAATAAACTGTTAGTTAATAAGATTATTATTTTTGGAGTTATAAGTATGTTTATTTTACGCAATTCAGTACTACTTGAGTAGTTAGGCGTGTTGTATAATTTATCGAAAGAGATTCATCAGCAACTCATTAATACAGCATTACTATGCACAATAAAAATATAAATACACGTTTAAATTTTGTTTTGGAATTGCAATCCATTTTATAAATAGTTTTCAAATGTATTATTTTCATATATATTATATATGCATATATATGATGGGTAAGTATTACGGTGGTCCCCAACGACTAGTTTCCCAAAAGGAAGCAAAAAGGATGAAAAGATATATCCAAATATAGCAGTACGTGCAATGTTGTTTAATGCTTTATTGGCACTAATTAATGAATATATGGATACAGTCCCTCATCCTTTTGCTTCGTTTTGGAAATAACGGATTTTGAACTTATTTAATCGATGATAATTTTCAGAATTTTAAAGCTATGTTTTTGAGACTTCCAAAAAAATTGCTTTATACACTTAGCTAACACATTATGCAAATTATATTCTGATAAAATTTTCTCGGAAAATTATGACCTGTACAAATCTTCTTACACACGTGGAATTTCCGAATAATTCCTCACGTATTTGTTCAGATATTTAACATAATGACTAAAATCTCAAGGTGGTCAAATTAATATGACTGGACTGACAAGGAAGGTCTCCATACGGGCATACTCAGAAAAATCTGAAAAAATTACAGAATGTTCTTCTCATATAGTTATATATGTTTATAAAAAAAATTTCGGCGGAACCTCCTTATAACGTCCGTAAAAAAATAATAAAAATTTCGTTTATTTGGCGATTTATCTCCGGTTGGCGAAAAAACGAAATTTTGAAAAATACGCTTTTACGCTTCGAATACTTTTTAAAGAAAAGACTTTCTATGTTCAATTTATTTAAATAAGTTTAGTTATGTAATTTTAGTTTTGCATTTTTAAGTGTAATTTTGTCATTTACGTTTATATGTACTTATAACAAAATAAAATTAACATATTTTATCATTTAAAACACAATTTAAATTGATTAAAATTGTTACAAATTGAAAAATACACTATTAAAAATCTGCTGCATTTTGTTGCAACGCACTCCGTTGCTTGTATAGAAAACGGTTACTTGGCCGTGAAATGGAGCTTTCTGATTGGTTGGAGTAGAGATATTATATACGAGCGGTGGAGTGCGTTGCAGCAAAATGCAACAGATTTTTAATAGTGTTGCACAAGCTACAATACCGCTAAAATTTGTACCATTTTCTGCAGCGTCACTCCACCGCTTTTATAGAAAACGGTCAATTCACCGTGCTATGGAGCATTCTCATTGGTCAGAAGAGTGATATTCTATAAAAGTAGTGGAGTGACGTTGCAGTAAATGCTGCAGATTTTTAGCAGTGAAATCAATTAAAATCAATTTTCAGATTCGTTAAAATCGTCTGCTTTTGGCGAGGAAATGCACTGCACGCCAAATCCCGCTTCGATTTCAGCTTTTCACGCCAATTATTCCAAACTATTTTATTTTTTTACATATCTAATAATGTAATTCCGCCGCTAATTTTCACTGATCCTTTATTACCTACATGAGTAGTTTAATTCGTATTTTTTTCAAAAAATTCTGAGTATGCCCCCAATGGAGACTTTCCTTGTGAGTATATATATTTTTAAAATACTCTTTTATTAACATTTCCTGTTCATCTGGAAAATCACATCTAATTTTTTTGGCTGCAATTCCTATTCTTTCCCAAAAATCTCCTTTATAATACACATCGGACTCGATTATAAAAAAAATCCTTAGTTTTTTTTTTAAGGTTTTTTTTTAGAAAATACAAATAAGTGGGTTTATTAAAATAGGTCTTTTTTGCCCTTTTTTTATGAGTTTAGACAACAGAAAAATCTAGAACATTATTTAAACTGTTTTCTAAGTATTATGATTTTGATTTCTCAACGTATAATCGCCAGTCAATTAACAATAAAACTAGTTATTATAAATTAATAAAACGAGTATTGCATTCTTTATTTTGTTTAACATTTCTACTTTTAAACTTTTGAAACGTTTCAGTGATGCTGTTTCATAGCTATTTAGCCTATTTTAGCAAGTGACACTTGTTGCATCCTTAAATTTATTTTTATTTTCAAGTGGGATACAACGGTACGAAATGCTTAGCGACAGGCTAGGGAGGAAAATGCATTGAAATTATTGTACTATTATAATGTATAATTATTGAAATTATAAGTGAGTGTTTAAAATATTGTATTGTCACTTAAAATAGAATTGCGAGCGTGATTTTCCCAATATTACACTAAGAAAAAAAAAATATATCTCTGGCATCCAGATTCTAAATTGTGGCTCTGGAAAAAAATAGCTTCATGTAATCCCTATCAATTCGAGTTCCCTTTACTAAAGAGTTCTAAAATCTTCTATTAAGAATAGACTCTATCAGTGATGTCGTCACAGGCAACTGAACTCCGCATTTCAGCTTAAAATACGTTTCAAACAAACAACAGAGTCCAGAAAAGAAAAAAAAAAAAAAAAAAAAAAAAAGAGATGAAATGTGTGGTTTTGGCATGAAGCTGCATTTGCAACCGTGGAATAATTAGGGTCAGAATTCGGCCAAACAATTGTGGCTCGACATGGAAACTTCTCCTAGTCCAATCCTTGTTCCACGTTCTTGCCTTTTTTTTTTTTTTCTTTTGAACAATTATATTTCAAGTGGTTTTGACGGTGTAGTACATCTCTAAAACACTCTGAACAAGTGTGTGGACAAGAATGTTTCCCTATATTCTCGTTGTCGAACTTACTTCGAAATCTCTGCCAATAGAGCCGAGCACAAGGGGTTAGTTTTAGTAACTATAATTCTAGTTTATAAAGCCTATTCAAAAAAAAAAAAAAAAAAAAAAAATCAAGCAATAATTTTCTCGCTACTGAACCGATTCATTATAGTTTCGTCACACAGAAAACAAGACACTAGAAATTCTAGTTTAGGAATTCAGAAATTTATTACCTATGCACTGTTAAAAATTTGACCAATTTGCTGCAGCATCACTTCACCGCTTTTATAGAATATCTCTTTTATGACCAATGAAAGTGCTCCATAACACTGTAAAGTAACCGTTTTCTATAAAAGCGATGGAGTGACGCTGCAGCAAATGGGGCAAATTTTTAACAATGTAGACTGAATTCTTTCTTTCAATTCGAGATTATAAAAATCGCCGTGACCTCACAGGAATATTGTCTATAGTACTTATTGTATGCAGATGATAACAGAAAATGTCATTTATACTTAAAACAACATAAATATTTTAGCATTTATTTCCAGCTAATAATCCATAAATTAATAGAACTTTTTCTTCCTTTCGGTTCGATGTTATAAAAATCATCATTTTACCTTATGTCACATCACAGGAATATATTTTTTTCTTTTTTAAAGTGATCATTTGAGGTCATGCCGGCTTTTTGCTGCAGCACCTACTCCTCAAAACTCTAATAAATAATAATAATTCTTTTTTAAATCATTAAGTGATTTGATAATACAATTTCATTTCTACATGAAAAAAAAAAAAAAAAAAAAAAAAAAAAAAAAAAAACAAGTTGAATGTAGATTTTGCCATTGCAGAATTCAATTTCGTCTCCAATTAAAAAAAAAAAAAAAAAAAAAAAAAAAGATAGAGGTTTTTTTAGAATGGCGACCCCGTTTAGAATGCAATGAACTAACTTCATTTTCCTTGTGTTTATCAATATAATAGCAAATAGAACGTCGTGAAATACCCAATTGATTAGCAATTTCTCTCTGAGACAGTGGAATTGCGGAATAATAAAGAGATACAATTTGACGTGCTATTTCTTCATTGACTAGATTCATCAAAAACAGATTTTTTCTTTAGTTTAAACGCTTTTTTATAGACTCTGAGAAAAAGGAAACGCATTTTAACAATAAAATTGTATGAATATCTCGTTTTAACAGCCAGATTACGAAACTAGTCGTTGGGGGCCACCGTAATACTTACCCATCATGGATATGCGTTATATAATATGTGAAAATAAAATATGTGAAAACTATTTATAAAATGCATTGCCATTCCAAAACAAAATTTAAACGTACATTTAAATATTCTTAAATATACATAGTAATGCTCCATTAATGAATTGCTGATGAACCCATTTCGACAAATTATGTAAAATACCAAACTACACAAGTAATACCGGATTGCGTAAAAGAAACATCCTTATAACTCCAAAAATAATAATCATATTAACTAACATTTTACTGCGTCAGATTAAGCGTCTCATTTCCAATAAAAACATATCTTTGAATTGAAATTTGAAGAAAATACAGGTCATGAAAAATCGAAGAATGTAGAAAACAGGATTACAAATATCTCGACAACTATTAATCCGACCGACTTCGTTCTTGATGCAAAATTTGCGTCATTTTGTTGTTTTTTACGTCCTTTCCTTAAAATAAAAAAAAAAATCGAAAGTTTTTATAAACATTTCATCAGAATGAATTATTCGAGAGTCCGAAAAAAATTGTTCCAGATAATCGAGGTTACTGATATTAAATAGGCTTCGCCCTATTCCTACTTACTAAGTACATACAAAATTTTAAGTCTCTATCTCCATTTGTTTGTGAGATAGAGCGTTTACAGACAGACAGACGGACGTCAATTTTTTTTTTCTAAAAATATGTTTTTCGGAATCTCCAGTATCTGAAACGTGTAAATCCGTCAAAATTTTGTTCTCGGTGTGTTGAAATCGATTGCAAGACTTACCCTATACTACGTATGATAGGTAAGTACAAGTGGGCCACAATTTTTGACACGACACCTTTTAGCTTGTCTGAAAGAAATAGAATCGGAGGCTAACAGGTTTAGTTGAATACAAGTGCGTAAAAGTTGTTACTTTATGCTATATTATAATTTATTGTGAAATAGGAAGACATACTTTTTAGGTACGTTTGTAACTACATAAATATGGAGCATCTAGAATCGTCGTCTGTCTGTCCGCATATAATAACGCATAAGGTGCCCAACCGAGGAATTTGAAATTTAATATCTATAATCATTGCAGAATTTTGGCGAGTCATTTTAAATTTTAAGAAAATCTAATCAAAACTTCAAAAGATGTTAATACAAGTTTTCTTCATTCTATTAAATCGTATCACATGTACTTAATTCAATGATATCACATGACAGATTATGATTCTACGGTGCCGTGGTGATGACGTCCTATTTAAGATTGAGTGCTATTATTGCCGTATGACTAAATGTAATAGTATATAGAATCGTAATAAATTTTGTATTCATGCCTCTTTGCATAAGAGCACAGCAGTTATTGCACCAAGATCTGAATATTTATAAAACGAGTTATATCACCTCATTTGCAACGTTTGACGTAACGATTTCCGATTCTTTTTTTTATGGTATTTGATTTAGTAAAAATAACCGACTGGATGAATATAAATGAGTTTTTAAAACATTCTGCTCATATTTCATAAATTTCTTGCAAACATGCAATAAGTTTCTTGATACGTAACTAATCTCATAAATTTTGCAAAATTTCAAACCGCCATCACTTTGTTCCTAACATCGATATTGTTTGATTTCAATCTTGACAACATACTTTGTTACCAAACTTTATCCACATTAACAATAAATATATATGTATTTTTTTTTTTTTTTTTTTTTTTTTTTTTTTTTTTACCAAGCTATTCGCCAAATTATACAATCTGACAATTTTTATTTTAAATAATGAACGAATAAATATGTTGGTAAAATTTGGTACTACTTGATTATCCCGTCGACCAATTAGATATCGTCAAACTTATAAGATTAAATGTCATAATAATGGATGATCACTTGAAATTAAACACCATACACGCGTTTGTTACGTCATCAAATGATTTCTAATTTTCAACTTTTCATTGGTATTTTTAGTAGAGTTTTACAATTTTTTTTATTTTATTTTATTTTATTTTACTAGGGGGGCCCCGCCCCCCTGCTCGCTATGCTCGCCAACCCCCCGTGTAATCGCTTCGCGGTTCCAAATTATTGGCTACCCCTGTTTGCTGCGCTCGCCAATACCCCATGGTATGAATAAGCAGTTGCAGACCTTTCAAATGATGTGTCACAAGACTGGTTTTGTAAAGAAATTAAAAATGTGCCCCCCTGGGGGGCAGAGTGGGAGTGACACACAATACATCCATAATATGAATAAACAGTTGCAGACCTTTCAAATGATGTGTCACACAATTGGTGTTGGAAAGAAATTACAAAACGCACCCCCTCTGAGGGCAGAGGGGGGGGGGGTTACACACAAGATATCCATAATATGAATAAGCAGTTGCAGACCTTTCAAATGATGTGTCACACAACTGATGTTGTAAAGAAATTAAAAATGTGACCCCCGCTGGGGAGAGCAGAGTGTGGGGGTGACACACAAGACATCCATAATATGAATAAGCAGTTGCAGACCTTTCAAATCTTGTGTAACACGACTGGTGTTGTAAAGAGATTAAAAATGTGTCCCCCCTGGGGAGCAGAATGGGGGATAACACACAAGACATCCATTATATGAATAAGCAGTTGCAAACCTCTCAAATGATGTATCAAACGACTGGTGTTGTAAAGAAATTAAAAATTTGGCGATATATCGCCAAGTTGGCGACAAACTTGCGATTGTTGGCGATGGTAACCTTTCCTCTCTTTATGGTAACCCATACGGCGATGCAAAGACGGAGCCCTTTCCTGATTGGTCTATTCGACTCATGGAAGGAGTGGACAACCCGGATTCGTTATTTCCGGAAATCTTCCACATCAGCATCATTCCAGGAGTCATTCCTTTTAAGGCTAGTTTTTTTTTACTATAGAAGGATTTTATTTTTATTTTTTAGTTATTTAAAACAAGAAAAATCATGCGTTATCATTAAGTGTTTCATAGATTATGAAACACTTTCCAACACTTCCTAAAATTTTTAACAAAACTTCGTTATTTAGATAAATAAGGTGTTACTATCCATAGCCAAATATGTATTTCGATACTTTTGAACAGACCTGTATTTGATATGCCAGTTGATATATGGGTGATTCTATGATAAGAGGTTCAAAAACATAGAGAATTCGGCCAAAAAGACAAGTTTGAGTTTGATCAAAAACCTTTAAATTATGATTTTTGTCCTGTTTTTTTACTTTTTCATATAAGGGCAATGACTCGCTTCCCTGGCAGTTATCTTGCCAGGGGAAATACGGCAGGGGAGAGACATTTTCATGTAAATTTAGATTTTTTAACTGACTGAATTTGTGTTTGGGTTAATTGTGTATTTCACTTTAATTATTCCCGCATTGTTTCATTAGGGCAGTAAATGCAATTGAATTAAATGAATATTAAAAGTTTTATGACTTACTAGGGGAGATACACGATCACCGTGCGAAACCACAACACCGCACGGTCAAGTCGCAACAACTAAAAATGGCGACGCTTAAATGGCTTGCGCGTTTAGTATTGCTAACTTCAAGCCAATAGATGCCCTTAAGCGCTGCTTCCGATATAGCCATCCTTGAATTTATATTTGTTTCAGCGGAACGAAATTTGACAGGGTAGATACACAAAAAAAGCGGGACAAAAGTTAATTAAAAAAATTATTTGAAATTAACAAAATTATTTCATTTTTTATTTTATAATATGTAAGTATAATTACTTAAATTCCAATTAAACATACTTTAGCTTAGCATCTGACGGAAAAAATATACATATTGTTTGAAAGTTAAATTGAAACCGGCAAGGGGACATGCCAGGGGAGAGACTTTTTTAGACTTTGTAAGAAATTTCAGAAAAATGTGTTTTAATTAGGCATTCAATTATGATGTTATTTAATAAACTTTATTAAGATGATGCGATTCATTGCAAAAAATGACAACATATAGAATAAAAAAATCTGTTTTAAACGGATTGCCGTACAAATTACCTCTTATCGTAGAATCACCCATATATACTATATAATGCGGAAGTTTAGTTTAGCAAGAAAACGCCTAAACTCTGATGTCTCCTCGATAAAAAAAAAAAAAAAAAAAAATAGTCTCCATTTTGTGAAAGAATATTGTATTGCAGAACAGAGATTAAATATGAGAGATTTAATATTGCGTTATTTTCTCCTAATTTTCCATAATCGTAATCAAAGTCCTAAGCATTTGTAAAAAATGAAGTTAATCTTCCATAATCGAGCCACATAGGAATGTTATGTGTCAATCACAAGCAATGCTGGTGATAAAAAGGTTTGGATTGCACGTTGATGGATATATTGCCGCAAAAAACACTAGTTTTAATACGCCAGTGCCATTTGATGTTAGACCCGATTATCGAAGATTAACCAAAGTATGAGCATTATCTACAAGAATTCAGTACTAAAATGAATATATAGTAAAATAGTGGTCTTAGTAATTTATGTATCAGTTTTAATAAATTAAAAGAAAATTAAACAATCGTGAAAGGCTTGAAATTCTATAATGTAGATGAAAATAATTATTGTTTAATACACAATATCGGAACATTATCCCCATACTCTCCCTAAAAAATGATTAACTAATGTGTACAAAAATTCAATTCCATGTTAATCACAGTTTTTCATAATGTAATGAAATGTAAGTAGCAGAAAAAACACTCCAATGTAAAACAAATAAACATTTTATTCAAAATATAATGCAAGTTATAAATTAAAAATGATGCATTTTTATCATATTGCATTTACTTCATAGAATTGATGAACATTTTACATTTTTATATAAAGACAACGTTTTCCTGTATATATGACACTAAATTGAAAACGTAGGCAAAACCTACCATATGATACTGACATAGATGTCACATACGCATCACCTTGGCGCGATTTTTTTTTCTGATGCCAATCTGGCAAAAACTTCAATTGCATACATATTTTTAAATTATTTTCTATTTTAAAAAGAAAATAACAATATTTAAAAAAGTTTAATTAATGGTTATATAGCAAAACAATTTACATCATTTTAAAAAAGAAACTAAAAATAAATAAACAATTTATTAATAAAGAAACAACAGCCGGGTCAACTATGTGAAGCATAAAATCGCCATTTTATTGCAATCGCGCCAGTGTGATGCGTAATGACATCTACAACCAATTTAGATCTTATATTGACAGATACTTCCTTTATATAGGTGTTTTGGCAAAAACCGGGAGCAGGCGAAAACTCACCAAATATTTTCCAATCTCAGTGAGTAGTGATGCATTAATAACATTTAAAAATAAAAACCTTCCACACTTTGTGACGTATGCTTTAATTTGTTTTTGTTCGGAAATGCATGAAAATAGCAGGTGTTGTTATTCAGAAACTGTCTAATTGTACTCAATTTTCTGTTTTTTTTAAAAACACAATAGATCTTTTATAACAAGCCTTCAAAGTTGACGTTTTTGAGCACATTTCCCGACGAAAGGAGAAAAACCGGTCGAAAAACAGGGGGGGAAAACCGGGTGATCACGTGATCAAAATTGTTTAGAACTGGATAGGTAATTTAATTATCATAGAATGGGAAACTAAGTTCAATTTTTTCGCCAATCGCGTCAACCGGGGACAGGGGAAATGGAACTCTTTCCGTTCACTGTGTCAGTATCATACTCAATGGGTTCAATATTCAACAAATTATTTAATACAGAAAGCATTTACATAAAAAAGCCATAACACTTTTATTATGCAGACATAATAATGCATAATTAGAAGTGATTTTTTGACACAACATTTCATACTTTTAATGCATTAATAGTAGCTTTCAGTTGTTTATATCATATGGCAAAAATCTCTCTTTTTTAAGCCCAAACTAGGCCAATGGTTATATTTTTGATAAGGTCTGAAGAACCTATAAATAGGAAGTACCAATTAATGTAATTCTTTATTATAAAAAAAAAACGAAATATCCGAAGCCATACATAGTCAAATAATTGATGATCGTCGTGTTGACATCATCAAGTATTGAGCTGAGTAAAAGCACTCGAAGCGTTCCATCGCATATCATCATCATCTAGGGTGGCTTTAAAAGAATAAAAAAAAGAAAATGTATTAATATAAAATTTAACTATTAACTATTTAACACTCATAAAAAAAATACTATTTGGTTATTCCGTCGGCCAATTTTGCCATATTATACAAATCGCCAAACTAATCGCTAAATTATACCTATTGACATAATTTTTATTTTAAATAACGAAAAAACAAATAATTAGTAGAATAATAATATAAAATAGAAATAAAAAGCCGAAATAAAAATAACTTAATGACGTTTTAAACATGCGTATCGTATTTAATGTCATTAAGTGTGACCTTTCATTAAATGTGGCAACAATTATTGGCATTTAATGTTATTGTTTGGCGATAATTTTTTGGTCGACGGAATATCCAATTAGTACCCAAAAAATAGCCATTAATTCAAATTATGAAAGCTCCCTAAAGAGTAAAATTGTTTTTCAAATGCTCAAATACTTCTTTTCCTGTGTTATCAACTCCCGAATGTCAAACAAGTTAAATAACTTTCTAATCCCCTAATAGTGTTCCTGAACTGGATTCGTGCAAGAAATTCTTTGCTTGCTTCGTTACTAGAAGCTTTTTGATACCTAGAGTGGCGCAGCCAAGGGGGTGGTTTTGGGCTTAAAACAACTCCCAGAGCTATGAAAAATCGCTATAATTGCCGCTTATATGAATCAAAACCAAACTTAATATTTAAATGTTTTGGCCTATTTCGGAATCTGTCGCTTTATTGAATCAGATTTTATTTAATAAAATGATTCAATTAAATGGCAAAAATTCTACTTAAAATTGTGAAAGTGCATACTACATGCATTAGTTAAGTAAAAATTGGTTATTTGAACTAAATCACTTTTCTGATTTCCTGCTTACAGGTGCTCTTTGAGTTTAAGTATTATACAGTGAATATTCTAATTAGTACTAATTCTATTATCCGGCAATCACCAGTATCAGAAACTCAAAATCCCTCCTAGAACCGAATTCTGGGTGCGCCAATTAGTGCGTACACTAATTTATAACTGTAAATTTACCTTTCTTGATTGTCAGATATTTTTCGATTAAGTAAGGCAAATATTTTAATATGGAAAAAATAGTGTTTACCCCCTATTTTTACTTTCTTCTATCTTTACAAGAAGAAAGTATTGGATTCATGAAACTTTTCGACTTCCGGTTTTCGACGGATTTATACGTTTTAGAAGGTCCTGAACACGTTTTGACTATTTTTAGAAAATGTCTGTCTGTGAGTCTGTCCGTCTGTCTGTCTGTCTGTATGTGACAAAAAATTTGTGGGCGCTCTATCTCAGGAACTAATGCTCGAAATTTAATAAAATTTTATATTCAGTTAGACCTTGATATGAATTAGTGCCTATTGGTTTTTGGTAAAAATTGGCCTGCAGGTGGCGCTGCTATACTACGTTTTTTATGATTTTCAAGATTGTTATATCTCAAGAATTAATGCACAGAATTTCACCAAACTTCAGATCCTGTGACCACGTGATATACATAGACACTGATTAAGTTTTGGTGTAAATTGGCCATCAGGTGGCGCTGCTATGCCACGTTTTTCATGATTTTCATGATGGCTATATCTCAAGAACTAATGCACAGAATTTCACCAAACTTCAGATTCCGCGATACCTTGAGATACATAGCCGCTGATAAGGTTTTGGTGTGAACTGCCATATAGGTGTCGCTGCTATGCTACATTTTGCACGATTTTTGCGATAGCTATATCTCAAGAACTAATGCAGAGAACTTCATCAAATTTTAGATTCTGTTACACTAGAATATATAACATAACTAGACGCTGATTACATTTTGGTATTAACCTTGCAACAGGTTGTGCAGCTATGCTGCATTTTGCACGATTTTTCCGACAGCTATATCTCAACAACCAACGCACAGAATTTCATCAAACTTCAGATTTTGTTACACAATGACATATAGCATAATTACACGATGATTACGTTTTGTTATAAACCCTTCAACCGATGGTGCTGCTGTGCTATATTTTACACGGTTTTTTTTAACTAACTATATCTCAAGAACTAATGAACAGAATTTCATCAAACTTCAGATTCTTTTACACCATAACGTAATTAGACGCTTTTTTACGTTTTGGCATAAATTGTCCAAGATATGGTGTTGCTGTGCTACGTTTTTCAATTTTTTTGTTATAACTATATCTCAAGACCTAATGGACAAAATTCCATCAAATTTCAGATTCTGTTAGGTCTTGACATAAATAGATGCTTATTAGGTTTTAGTATAAATTACCCAACATGAGGCATTACTAAGCTCATTTTCTCAGAATATTAATTAAATTTTGCGTTTTAGGCTTTTCGGATACCAGAATCTCATTAGGCTAGGTCAAATGTTCGAGGAAATTCGATAGTGGGTAACTTTGGGGTCACCACGTTTTTTTTTTTTTTTTTTTTAATTAAAATGTACTTATGAGATAGAAGAAAGTTTTGGGATTGACACATCCAACTAGTTTATTTATGTTGTCAATAAATAAATAAAAGCAGTTAAGGAGTTAAAAGAACGCTTCGAATTTAATTCTTATACAAACAGCAAACGAATTTGAAATCGAATAGCAAACCTATAATAATATATTAGTTTTCCAATAATCACTCAATATTTTTAGTTAAAATTCTGTAAAAATGCGTTCCTTTTAAAATTACTAAATTCAGATAAAAATTTAATAGCAGTAAACGTAAAGAGTACTTTTATCAACTACCAAACTTATTTTAATAATCTGCTTGTGCATTAAGCATATTAATAATAAAAAAATAATAATAACAATTGATTTTTTACACAATTAGACCCATTATCCAATTACTTAAAAAAAAAGAAAAAAAAACCCCTTTTATTCTGTTTTGATTGAGCTACATAAATATATACACCGGAATTTCGCTCGAATTTAAATCATTTCCTATTCTTTTTTTAATTTCTCTGAAAAATTATAAAACGAGAATTATTTTTTAATATAATGCCAACCAATTTTTTAAAATATCACTACTAATAAAAATTAAAATTATTTACAACTACAAAGTAAAAAATGAAATTAAATCATAAATACACAATATAAAAGAATTCGAAATAACTTACAATTGGGATAACTTGGCTAGAAAGACTCGAGCTCTTTGGCGATAGATATTACGATCCAAACGTCAAGCTGGAAAATTTTTTGTGGAATGATGAGAGTGGAACAATTTCAGTCTATTTATAGGCAGCTTTGATCATATGACTCGTTTGGGTTTCCTGATTGGCTATCAGTTGTTTTACGTCATAAAATGAAACGTCACAAGCATACAAATGATGCCAACAGAATTGAATGGCGACAAAATTCAAAGTTAAAAAGATGCTAAATTGCGTTAAAACAAAAAATACTATTCAAAAGCATTTTTTCTTCACAAATGAGATTTATAGATATTCTGTTGCGTAAAATTTAATTAAATATAACACTTTTATTTTATTTTCACCCATATTTGTTTTATTAAATTATGCATGTAGATAGTATAATGACTGCGTTGACTTTCAATTAAAATAACTATTTAATCGGGTTTTTTTTTTATACAAAATGTACGAATTTAAGATTATTTCTTAGGTTTAAAACGTAAAAATTCAAATTGCATTCTTTATTTGCTCTGCTTTACTGATAACTGTCGATTTCTTAGATGAAAAAATAATCGAAGATGTACTACATTTTTCATAAGTTGCAATTACCTATTTCGTTATTTCCCGCCTTTTGCTGTAAAAATATTAAGTAACTTACTGGTTTTTCGCTCTATAAAGGGTTAACTTTTAAAATTTTCATTTTAAATTACTTTTAAAGCTTCAAACATTTAAAAAAATTGTGTAATTTCATCATAACTAATTTTTGACCATTGTAAATGATGTAGTCAAAATTCGATCATAAAATGCTTAAAACTTCACAAATTTTGATATATTATAGCCTAAAATGTATTTTTTAATATATTTAATAGCTATTTTCATGAAATTTTATGCTGGATATTTGTAAATAAACATTTAAATCTTTCCAGATTCAGAAACATTTTAGCATCTCTCGAGATTAGCCGCCATGTTCGATTTCCGTTAAAACGAGAAATTTAAAATATATAATAATTTTCCTCACGGGATGCATTTCAAAAGAATGTCTAACTCACAATAAAAGTTTTTGGCAATAAAAAAGATGCGAAAAGTAAATAAACATTTTTAATCATGACTTTTTTTTTAATTCCCGCATATATTTTCCAGTTTATCTCTATTTCATGTTTATTAAGCTAATTTTATTCTGTGCTTTCAGTAAAAATACATCTAAACGAAGTTCTGTCACGTAAAAGAACTTTTCTGCAACTCAAAACCAAAATCTAATCAACAGAAGTCAGTTTAATATTGCGTTTCAGTCGTTTAGAGTTTTTAATGTAAGCTATGAAATTTGAATTTTTTGTAGCCGCCATCTTGGATTTTATTGAACTTATTAAACCTGTATTGCTTCTGTTGTCAGGTAAAAGAAATTAGATTAGCTAGTATAAAAGCTAATGTGAAATAAATTCAGTTTAAATATCTTGGTAATACTGCTTGAGGTTTCCGGAAACTTCGATAACTTATTTCGAATTGACTATAACATCGTCTATTTACAGATACTAACGGTAATGAAATCTGCCAATGCAGTCGGGATTCCAGAAAATGCGAACGATAATTCTTTGCAAAAGTAAGACGGATGGTAGTTCATATTCGTTTAAAGAAACAAATTTACTTTGAAGAGCCCCAAAGCATTATCCTCTTATTTCTTAACACAATTTACTGCCTATGCAATGTACGCAGAATTTCGGATTTGGAATAATATCAGTACATATTATTTATAGAAATTATTCCTCGCCGTATTCAATAACCGGCAAAGTATATTTTGAGAGCTAATAGCAAATAAAGATACACATTTCTTGACCACTATCATTCTGTTGAATAAAAATAACATGAATAAATTGAATGTATTAAATGTTACAAATAATGACATTTGTCCTAATACTTAAAAATTTGTAATAAACTAACAAACTTTGTAACAAACAGTTATTCCATTGTTCATTTGTTTTTTTTATAGAAAAAGGTTACACAACTGTAATTTGTCTTTGGTCTGTACATAATATGGCCAGTAATGTGGTGAAATACGCTTCATAGTAACTCACTATCACCAAAGTAATCGTTGACCTATTCAGATGTGGCAATCCCAAAATTCTCATACATATTAATACGTCTTGAAAAATGCAGTATTGCTATACCATTAGTCGGATGATTTACATCAAAATCGAGTCAGCGACAACTTATGTCAACCTCTAACCAGGGCCCGACTTACAGAGTGGGGGGCCCTAGGGCAAACATTATTAGGAAGGCCCTCTTATATTCTAAAATTTTTCATAAATTACATTGAAGTGACTAAAACTAAAATTTATATTGGTATGTGTACATAAAATTCAAGTGCTATTCACATGTATGTGTGTAATAACAGAAGAAAGATAACTTTAAAAAACTATAGAATGCAATTTTTTTCGGTTTCAAAAGTATAAGGATAAATGTGAGACCTTAAAGCGCATGGGGCACAGAAACAGAAGGGGTAGGAGAAGAAAACTCCTTAAAACTGAAAAAGAAAAGAATTTGGTCACTTTTGTCCATTTTTTATCATTTGAAACTCTTAACGAAAAACTTAAAAGCTTACATCTGTCCTTGGGGGCCCCCCTCAAGCCGGGGGAGTCCGGGGCAATTGCCCCGCATGCCCCTGCATTAGTCAGGCCCTGCCTCTAACTCAATCTGAAGTTTGATGAAAATCCGTGCATTAGTTCTTGAGATATAGCTATTGCGGGAGTCTTAAACAAATTCTGCATAACAGCGCCATTTGTCCGGTGACATAAACCAAAAATTAATGAGGATAAATTTAAGCCAGGTACTAACTAAATCTGGTGTTTTAGAAAAATCCATGCATTAATTCTTGAAGATACAGTTATTGAAAATCGTAAAAATTGCAGAATAGCAACGCCACCTGTAAAGGCGATTTACACAAAAATCTAAACAATACTAATCTATATCAGGGACTAACGAAACATCAAGTTTGATTTAAAATCGTGCATTAATTCATGAGGTAGACCTATTGCGATAATCACGAATAATGCAGCATAGCAGCGCTACTTTTAGAGCGATTTGTACCAAAAAGTAATCAGCACCAAATGACATCAAGTACTAACTAAAACTAAAGTTTTATGAAACTCCGTGCATTAGTTCTTGAGATATGGCTATTGTAGAAATTGTAAATAATGCAGCATAGCAGGACCACCTGATGAGTGATGTACACCAAATACTAATCAGATCTAGTTTATATCAAGGTCTAACAGAATTCTAAAGTTTTGTAAAATTCCATGCGTTATCTTTTGAAATAGAGTGTCCCAAAGTTTTTGTCACATACTGACAAACATTTTGTAAAAACATGTTTTTCGGGTTCTCTGAGCCCCTAAAACGTGTAAATCCGTCGAAAACTGGATATTTAAAATTTTCACGAATCCAATGCTTTCTTTTTGTAAAGTAAAAAAATGTCTTTGGTAAAACGAAGTTGTAAAGTTGTTTAACAAATTGAAAACAGAATCCTAACTCGGTATTTTCTAAAATTTTTATGTTGCATTCTCTTATATATATATATATACTAGTATATAACCCCTGTCGAAAATGACGGAATTTTGATCTGCGTCTCATTTTCATAAGATTTCATATAAACAGAATGAATATTTTATTAATAGGTTTATAAAGTAGAAAAACACATTTTAGGAATTAACATAGATTTCTACAAATACAAATGATGAGTTTTTTATTACTTTCTTCTATCTTCAATAGAAGAAAGTATTGTAATCTAAATTTTTTTTCGACTTCCGGTTTTCTACGGATTTACACGTTTAAGGGGCAACAGATTCCAAAAAACATGTTTTTACAAAATGTCTGTCTGTATGTCTATGTGTGTCTGTGTGTATGTTCGTATGTCACTATTCTACCATCAAAAAGTGTATGAAGATGTGCATCGAATTGAACCAATTTTTTGTGTAAGTGTATGGCTATGGCTAGTTGGTCCTTCCTGAATAAAAAAAAAAATCAGCCGGAAGGGGGCTCTGCTATTTTTTTAAATATTAAAATGCACGTATGAGATAGAAGAAAGTTTTGAAATTGGCAAATCCAACTAGTTTTTTTTTTTTTTTTTTTTTTTTTTTTCTAGTTTCTGCTATCTTCAAAAGAAGAAAGTATTGTAATCGATTTTTTTTTCGACGGATTTACATGTTTTAGCGGTCAGCGATTTCAAAAAACATGTTTTTAGAAAATGTCTGTCAGTCCGTGTGTGTGTGTCCGTGTCTGTATGTCGCCATTCTACCATCAAAAAGTGTATGAAGATATACATAGAATTGAACCAATATTTTTGTGAATGTTTTTGGCGGTGGCAAGCAGGTCTTCCTTCAATTTTGAAATATTCCGCCGAAAGGAGGCGCTGCAATCGCGATTTTTGTGCCATTTTCAATATTGTACCGACCAAAAGTGTATGAAGTTATGCATCGAACTGAACCAATTTTTTGTTAAGTGTATGGCTATGGCTAGTTGGTCCTCCCTGAATTTGAAAAAAATCAGCCGGAAGAGAGTGCTGCAATCGTGATTTTTGTGCTATTTTCAATATTGTACCATGTGATATTATAATTTACTATTGTCAAAATTTATTTCAGCACAAAAAATTTAAAATTTGTATTTTTTCTTTCTTATTCAAACTTTATTCAATTAAATAAATAGGCAAGAAGGGAGGATGAGTTATCTATTGCTTCCTATAAATTGAAATATATATGAAAATAAATTCGAGCATAATGTTCATACTTATAAAACAATGCAGACCTATCACTATTATTTCATTTGACAGTAATTCTCCATTTTCATATAAAACTGTTGCATACAGGTTTCACGTATTTAAAGTTTGTACTGACAAATAAATACGAAAAAAAATTTAAACAAATTGTAGGTTCATAATTGTTTCACTTCTCAATATATTAATAGATTGTTCGATCAAACTAAAGAGGCAAGACAGATAAGGTTATTTATTGTACCTTTGATGATATCTCGTAACTTTATGAGAGATTGAGATATGTATTGTTAAAGTAGAATATCAATCTAATAGATAAACTTCCACCTAAGCTAAAGGATTTGATTAACAGAAAAAATGATCCAATTCCAAATTGTGATAAAGCAGACAGATGTCTACATAATTCCTTTTAATACTGAACATCAAAAAGATTTACCCTATGTTGATATGACACCTCTGAAATTGAGAGAAAGACTAAAAAAGTATTTATGGAACATCAGATTCAATAAACCAAGGATAGCTTCGTCTAGATTGCATAAGAAAAAAATATAGAACTAAACTTCGATAAAGCTAAAATAATCGTTCCAACATCCAACAGCTGCTTTTCCATGACCCATAAATCCACTAAGATTTTAATTAAAAATAATAGTACATGCAATAACATCATTTCATATAAAGTTCCAGTGATTTAGTTCAATATTTTAGGTATTTCAAGAAGATCAACATATGAAAACTTAGCTTAATCTCCCCCCTCCCATTTTTCACCTCTTTCTAGAGCAATAGATTGGCCTTTTTTCTAGTACACGTGTAGCTTTATTTTATTTAGTTTTTCAGCGTATGTTTCCTCTTCTAGTCATAATCTTCTTCCCCTTAAAAATAAGTGTGTGTGTATTTCGTAAGGTTTTGGGGCATATTATGCAAAATCTTTACACAAGTTTTAATATTTTATCTTTTTTTAAGTAATAAAAATGTTTTTAACTTTTAAAATAGTTAACAAATTTTCTGAATGGTATTTTTCTCCTTATTTAATCACAAAATGTCTGTCATTAAAAAAATCAAAGATTACTATTCAGAAATTGTGGTAGATATTTTGAATAAAAATAGCCTCAACTGTAGCCAAATCATCTGATATGGCAACATGGCATACAAGTTAGAGCATGGTTAGTGCAAGTGTATTTGTACAAATTGCATTTTTTGCGTCGCACATAAACTGAAGTCAACACAGCGAAAATGACAGAGATTTGGTAAGCCACAAATAAGTTATTAGTAGGCCAAGTGTTTGATATTTCTGTTCTAAATGCATACATGCTGACAACTGTGATTTCATAATAAGATTTAAAGTCAATTTTGAGTTTAGATCTTTATATCCAAAGGTGCACAATCCATTCTTTGTGTTGCATCCTGCAATTTAATATTTGGCATACTCCTAGAGAACAGATAATTAAAGTAGAATATCACGACCGATAATTTTGCATTAATAGACGCACAATATATTAGAACTTTCTGTCGAAAATCAATCAGTGCAAGTTAAAACATTTGACCAAATTGTTCATGCTGGGAAATTATAATGGCTAAATAAATATGATTTACCACATACTCCAAATTTATATTGATCAACTTTTGAGAAAAGTATTGTAATAGAATTTTCAAATTCTACTAATTCTCTCTCACAAACTTAATTTTATGTTTTATTATTATTATTATTCTAAAAGATTCCTGCAAACTAAATAAAAAGACTATGTTCATTTTGTTTTAAAATGTTATTTAAATAATTGATACAACTGTTGTTTATTTTTTAATTATTATAATTATTTTTAATAATTAGCTTAAAAAGAGATATTTATTTATTTACTCTCATATGTAAGTTTTACTACAATGAAATTTAATATCAATAAGTACCTTTAACCCTTTTAGGAAAGTATCAATTACAGAATTTTTAATCTTTTATCACCGGTTTTTTAAAGCAGAAATTTTTACCTAACTGAATTGCAAAGATTATCAAGATTAAATAAGGCAAAACTTTCAAGAAAAGTTTACTGGTGAGAATAATGAAGGATTCTGAACACCTTATGCAACACATATACTGTTTGCTCGTCCCCAATGAATTAAAAAACCTCATATAATTTTTATACCTTTTACTTTTGATATTGAAGAAATTATAAGAATACAGACATAAAATAAACAAGTAAATATGGTGTGCATCAAGTTCAAACTTCAAATAGTTAGAAATCCATAAGCTATATAAGTCAAAGTAATTAATTTTAGAATGATTATTGGACTTCTTCTTCCAATAATTCTGCCCAATCCACATGTGGTTTATTGCTGTTGAACTGCCCAATAAAGAAAATTATATGGAAAAAAGTATAGTTTGTTTGTCTCAACTAAATAAGAATGAGAATTAATACCATTCAATTGTTATTATTTCAATAGGCCTGTTAAAATTAAGTTTCAAAATAAAATAATTCACAATTCAATAAGCTGTTTATTACTATTTTTTCAAGTTTCGAGCTTTTCCCCTACATTAAAAAAAAGCATCCATTTTCAATCCATATTTCCATTTTAGCCGAATATAGTAAAGTAGTTTTCTTTCAATTTTTGAATATTTCACAAACTTTTTACTATATGATTTTTAACTTTTTTCGTGTTTTGGTGCGATTTTTTGACTATAGTAATCGGAATCAGGTCTCAGTCTTTTTACCCGAAGTACTAAATTTTGTCCTCAGCTATTTTTTAAATTTTTGCAAACTTTTAATGCGATTTTCGAATTTTCGTAAATTTTTATGAGATTTTGAGCATTTCCCCCTCGTTTTGAAGCAGTGGTGAATTCAGACACTTTTCTCTGTGGCTCCGATAGGGACATTAGAGTTTCGGGGGGAAATTGCACTTTTTGAACAATGAAAACTTAAAATTTCAAAATTTCCGGGGGGGGGGGGGAATGTCTCCCCGGACCACCCCCTGGATTCAACGCTGTTTTGAAGACTCCAATTAGAAGCAATTTTTTTTCTCATATCTGAAGAAATTTTCGACTTTTGACGGAAAATTTATAAAAATTTTGATCTCTGATTCGCGATTTATTCTAGTTATACAGGAAAAAAAAATCATGAGTAAAAGTTCAGTTTTTAATAGGAAAAAATATAATGCTGCACAATTGATTAAACACTCCTGTGATTTTATATGACGAAAAGAACCTTTATATTTAAAGATGTTAGGTAATTTTTACATTAGATTGTGTACTTTTCTATATTTTTGCGGAAAATTGGCAAATAAATGCATTTTTGTGTCTGCGCGTCTGAATGGGGGGAAAATGAGAAAAAAAATCCCTTCAATTCTCTTTTTTTTATTATTGTAAAAGGAACTTATTTTCAATCTTTTATCCCGATATACAGCTCATATTCAAAATATTAGAATAATTACCTTTTTTTTAGAAATTGAAAATATCGTTTGGTAATTTAATGTCTTTTAATGAAAATATGCAAACGATATTTTTATTAAGAACTTATTGTTGATTAAACTTACTTGTTATCTTAAATTTAATATCATTTTTGAAAAGATTAATTGCAAAAAAAATTATTTTGAAAAGTCAAAATATTAGAATATTCATTCAAGTGGTTCAAATTATTAGAATATTTCACATTAATTCTCCTTTAATTATTACCAATTCTTAACCGGTGGCATCATTGATTAAATTCAGACTATTTTATTTAAAATCAGTATTCTTTTTTGCAGTTTGTTTCTTTTTCGTCTTAAAATGGGCCGTGTGAGTGATATTCCTGAATCTACTAAACTTCGTATGGTTGATTTGTATCGGCACGGTAAAAATCAAAGTTTTATAGCGAATTATTTACATTTTTCGCAATCGAGCGTTAGTAAAATACTAACACAATATTCAAAAATTGGAAAATTTCAAAATAATCGCCGAAATGGTGGCCGAAAACCAAAAACATCTGCTAGAGATGACAGGAAACTGAAGCGTATAGTTAAAAAAAACCGTTTTAAAAGTGTGCGATTCTTGCACCGAAAATGGAAAGAAGAAGGAGTTGAAGTTGCTACATCGACAACATTAAGACGTCTCCATAAATTTAAATTTGAATCTCGTGTACCGAAAACAAAACCTCTCATGACTGCAAGACAAAAGCGTATAAGATTGAATTGGTGTAAATCAAGACGTTTATGGAGCAATGAAGATTGGAAAAACATATTATTTAGTGATGAAAGTATGTTTTGTGTTTCATATGGTAATCAAGGTATTCGAGTTTGGAGAATGAAGCAAGAAGCATTTGATAAAGAATGCCTTAAACGTTCCGTAAAATTTGCTGCTAGTGTCCTGGTTTGGGGTTGTATGAGTGCAGAAAGACCTGGAAAGTTATGCATCGTCTACGAAAAGATTAACTTTCTGATATATCAAGAAATTTTAGAATATTACATGATTCCATCATCAGAAGATTTATTTGAAGATGATTTCATCTTTCAACAAGATTTAGCGTCCCCGCATACCTCGGTATCAACTAAGAATTGGTTCCGCCAACGCAACATTAAGGTATTTCTTTGGCCACCAAATTCACCAGATCTTAATCCCATCGAAAACTTATGGTGTATAATGAAGAAAAAACTTCAAGAAAATCCTCCTTCAAGTAAAACTGAGTTAGTGGCACGTATAAAGTCTATTTGGGCTAATATTGATAGAAATGTTTGTAAACACCTTGTATATAGTATGCAAGATCGATTGTACGCTGTTATGAAAGCTAAAGGGGATGCTACAAAATATTAATTACCATTTACTTCATATTCATAAGGTAATATTGTTGCGTAAAATAAAATATTCTAATATTTTGAACCAATCTAAATTTTATTCTAATATTCTGGTGTGTTTAAGGAAGCTGTATACCTAATTTATTGTGCTGTATTTTATATTTTATAAATGTTAAAATCTTATCTAAACATTCCAGATTTAATTTATAAGAAATTTAATTGCATTTACTTAGTATAAAAAATAAATAAATGACAAATAATTTTTTCTTATTACTTTTTCTCAATTATTCTAATATTTTGAATATGAGCTGTAGTTAAATTTTGACTTTGCAGCGTTTTATTCGCAGTTTCTTGACACACCTACAAAAAAAAAATCAGGTTTCAGTCTTTAAACTCAATGTAGAAAATTTTATCATTTGCAATTTCTGAATTTGTCTCGAACATTTTATGTGATTTTTAGCGATTTTCGTCTTTCGGGGTAATTTTTTAACATTCCGATTGCAATGTTTTCGCTAGATATAGTCATTTTTTGAATATTTGCCTAATGTTTTTATGCAAATTTTAGCCCTTGCTAAAGTGGGAAAATAACGAAATAGTCCCTGTAGCAACGTGAACGACGATGCTAGAAAATTTGAATTTTATCAAGAGATTATAACTTTTATCAGAAAGAAAAATCACAATAATTCAAAGGTTGTTTGATTCAAAATCAGAGCGGGGGATGCCCTGAACTGATTTAAGCTGTGGAAGGCATTGGGACGTTCAAAAGGAAATGGAAAACAAAAAAGCCGTTTTTTTTGGGGGGGGGGGGGTGCATAAAAAAATTCAGCCTGAGAAGCGAGCAATGCTCCAAATAATTGCAGAACATAATTTATGTATAGTTATCATTAGTAATTTACGAAGACAAGAGAAGTGTTGTTGTTGTATTTTTGTCGGCCGATTATCTACGCTATGGGATATAGGCCCTGTGGGGTGGGTTGCCCTCCGTGGGGGTCTTTCTAAGGGAACCTAACCCGTATTTACGCAAGGTTCGAAGAAAACCACGGAAAACTTCGAACGGTTAGGCCGACGGTCGCGATTGGGTTCGAACCCAGCACCTACCGTCTACCAGTTTGGAGGTCAGAACCTCGCGGCCACTGGTGGGGCGACAAGAGAAGTGAAACATTAAAAAAGAAACAAATCGAACATACGGGGTTGGGTGACAAATGCATTGCACACAGATACTCGCTTATTGCAACTCCCAATAAGATTAAAAGGCATATATATTTTTAAGCAATTGCATTCCAATTTCTCTTCACTTTTAATATAGGCCCTAAAAAAGACAATTTAAAAAGCATTCAGAGTCTGCCAAATGTCTTTCATCTGGGCACCTTTAAAATGAATGGCAGCTATAGCAAGAAAGGACATGTTTGTTTTGATTGAAAGAAGCAATCGTATTAAGGAAGTTTTGAACCTTATTAAAAGCCCCAATGAGGTGAAAAAGCACATTATTCTAAACATTTTAATTTAAAAAATGGTGCCTGAAAGTTTTGAATGTTGGGTTTCAATTTTTTTTACTTTTAGTAAGGGACCTAAATAAGTCAATTTAAAAAATTTAGAACTTGCGATTTTTTTTTTCATCTTAGCACCTTTAAAAAAATTGCTGGCTGTAAAAATGAAACAAGTTATCTGTTTTGGTTGAAGAAAGTAATATTATTAAGGAAGTTTTGAGCCTTATTGAGGCTTCCCATTTGCCTGAGATTAAAAAGCACATTTTTTAAACATTTGAATTAGAAAATATACGGACCTTAACAATTTTGAATCATGGGTTCCATTTTGCTTCAGTTTTATAAGGGCCCCAAAAAGACAATTTAAAAAGTACTTGGTCTGCAAAATGTTTTTCATCTGGACGTCTTTAAAGAGAATCGTGGCTTTAGAGAGAAAGCGCATCTCTGTTTTGGTTCAAGGAAGTAATAAGATTAAGAAACTTTTGAACTTTATTGAAGCTTTTTGTTCTATTAATGAGATTAAAAAAGCCTATTTTTAAAACATTTGAACTATAAAAATAGGCTCAAAATGTTCTTAATTTTGAGTTTCAGAATTTTCTCACTTTTATATTAGGCCTTAAAAAAGACAATTTAAAACACATTTACAAACTTCTTTCATCTCGCAGCTTTAAAAAGAATGGGAACTATAGAAATAGCATATTTAGTTGAAGGATGTAATAGTATTAAAGAAGTTTTGAAACTTATTGGGGCCCCCAAAGAGATTAAAAAGCGTATTTTTTAAACATTTGATTAAAAAAAGGACCTAAATAGTTTTGAATTTTGGGCTTCAATTTTTCCTTACATTTATAAGTAGCCCTAAAAAAAGGAATTTAAAAAGAGTTTAGAGCCTGTAATATTATATATCCAATTTCGCTCACAGGCCCCTTTGAGCTTAGGACCTGATACAACTGCATCCGCTATCGCCCACTGTGCATATCCCTGACACTCGTACAATAATATTGTAACTAAAATAATTACAGAAACTTACAGTCTATATTGCCCAACGAGACATCAGGTTTCAATGAGACATGACGAATGCATATAACCCTATTTTTGCCTGAAGGCACAGACACCCACGGTGGTCGGCGATCCAGGAAAACAGGAAGTTCCCGAATATTTCACACCTTTTATGGTACTCTAAATGGGAAATTTCCGGTATCTTTGTTGGAAATATTCTAAATTACAATTCTGCGAAATGTTTTTCATCTGGTAAAAGAAAAAAGTACGAAAAAGTTAAAATTTGGAATATCATGAAATGTAGGTACTTTTTTCATCCGAAACCGCGGGCCCCCTTTGGTTCCCGGGCCCCTAGGCAATTTCCCCCTGTGCCCCCCCCCTCTCACCGGCCCTGGTACTCAATAACTCGAGGTGGACGAACTTTAACACAAAACATATTTAATAAAACAGACTTCACTACACATGACATATACACATTGTAAACATAGAACAATTAATCTGGAACGCAAGTACATTTATGTTCCTTACATAATTCCATGGAATGGACAAGGGGCGCCATCTACAGTTTTATTTGAAAAGTAAAAGTGTTAAATACCACAGCTCTTCCCCACTTAATAATGAAGTCGTTCAGGAGCTCTTCTAAGTCTTCTGGATCGTCTAAGAACCTGTGGAGAAGAAGAAGAATTAGTTTTGACATGTTCAGGTGCATCAACTGTAGCACTAGTAGGAACCGACGGTTTTGGGAGAATGTTATCAGAGTTAGTTGAATTTGAACTCGAAGAATCAGGATCATGAAAGTCAGTTGGCGTAGCATCTGGAGCCACTGGAACATGAGAGTCAACTGGTTGCGGATCTGTGAAACTTGACTGTAAGGGTGGAAAATCATCTTTCTTCACCTTTGCATTTTCACTTCTAAAATTTTCTGCAACATTTTCTTCCGAATTTGGATCATTAGTTAAAGAAATATCTTCCCCTACATTAGTTATTTGATCAACATGCCTTTTCCAAATATTTGAACCAACTTGAACTCTGTAATGTAATTTTCCTTCTCTTGCTACGATTCGACCAATTTTCCATTTGGCTTCTGGAGTATAATTTCTTACAGCTACTTTCTGGTTGATTTCAAATTCTTTTACTTTAACTTTAGCTTTCCTTGCAGTTTGTTTTTCATGCATAAAATTTGCAACATTCGGAACTATCAAATCTATGTTTGTTCTTATGTGACGTTTTAGAAATAAAGATGCAGGACTTTCCCCCGTTGTAACATGTGGCAACTTCCTGTACTGCAAAAGAAAGTTATTCAACTTCATTTGTAATGTACCTGGTTCAGACGCTAAGGCTTTTAATCCACGTTTGACCGTTTGCACATACCTCTCAGCCTGTCCATTTTTAGATGGATGGTACGGTGCACTAAACTTATGTTTTACACCATGGCTTTTCAAGAATATTTCAAATTCTTCAGATGTAAACTGCTTAGCATTATCTGATACCAAAGAAATAGGAAAACCGTATTGTGCAAAGAGAGAAGAAAGACAAATAATTGTATTTTCTGAAGTTGTACTAGGAACTATGAATACTTCAGGCCATTTACTATAAGCATCAACCACTAACAAAAGGATTTTCCCGTTAACAGGACCAAAATAATCAATATGAATTCTCTGCCATGGAGCTGTAGGCCATTCCCAATGATGTGTATCAACTTTGGGAGGATTATTTTTCAAATTTACACAAATAGAGCAATTTCTTGCAATATTTTCAATATCATGGTCTATTCCTGGCCACCATACAAAACTACGGGCTAAAGATTTCATTTTCACTATACCAAAATGACCAAAATGTAATTCCTTTAATATCTGTTGTCGATGAATTTCTGGGATAACTACCCTACAACCTTTTAAATTACAACCATGCTGAAGAGTAAATTCTTCTTGTTTTCCGCCAAAAAGTAAATTTTTCGGAATTTCTGAGCCAGAAATGAGGTGATGAAAAATTTGTCGCAAAAGAGGATCGGTTTTTGTAGCTGAAGCAATAGATTTAGCATTTAAAGGTAAAACAGAAAGCTGATTTATTTGAATGATTTCAGATTCATCAAGTCCCTCATTTGAATTATATTCGTGGGGTAAATCTTCACTACGTAATGGAAGACGTGAAAGTGCATCGACATTTCCGTGTTCAGTAGTTTTCTTATAACGAATGTCATACTGGAACGTTTGTAAATATATGGCATATCTTTGCATTCTAGCAGCTGATAAAACAGGAATACTTTTAGAAGGTGAAAAAATTGAAACTAATGGTTTACTATCAGTAAACAAAGTGAATCTGTTACCGTACAAATATTGAAAAAATTTCTTAACACCAAATATTATTGCTAATGCCTCCTTATCTACTTGATTATACCGTTTTTCGGCATTATTCAAGGTTCTGGATACAAATCCAATATACTTTTCAGTATTGTCTGGCATCACATGCGAAAGAACTGCAGAGATGCCATATGGAGAAGCATCCGTAGCTAAGATTAAAGGTAATTTCGGATTGAAATGAGTAAGCACTCTGTCAGAAGTAATTTCTCTTTTTACTCTTTTAAACGCTTGTTCACATTTATAAGACCAATTAAACTTCACATTCTTTTTAAGCAAATTATTCAAAGGATGTGCAATTGTCGATAAATTTGGCACGAATTTAGCATAATAAGTTACAAGACCAAGAAATGCTTTTACCTGGGAAACATTTTCTGGCCTAGGGGCATTTACAATTGCTTCTATTTTATCTGGTGTTTTATGAATACCATGTTTATCCACTTTATACCCACAATAAGTAATTTCATCTGCCATGAAGAAAGACTTTTCCTTATTTATCCGAATATTATAATTTCTCAATCTTTCTAATACTTGCTTTAACCTTTGTAAATGAATTTCATCTGTTTCCCCAGTTATTCCTATATCATCAATAAAAATTGTAATTCCCTCAATTCCACTTAAAATTTGCTCGATTTTTCTTTGCCATATAGCAGGAGAACTACTAAGACCCCTTGGTAATTTAAGAAACTGAAATAATCCTTTAGGTGTATTAATGGTTAATAATTTTTGGGATTCCTCATCAACAGGTAATTGGAGGTACGCTTGATTCAAATCAATTTTTGTAAAATGAACACCACCACTTAAAGTAGCTAACATATCTTCTATTTTAGGCAAGGGATATTTTTCTACTTTCAGATGTTTATTTAATGTAACTTTAAATTCTCCGCATAAACGTATCTTTCCATTAGATTTTACCACTGGAACAATAGGGGTTGCCCACTTGCTATTCGTAACTGGTTTAATTATACCAGCGTCTTGTAATCTTTGTAATTCCTCTTTGACTGCAGCACGTAGTGCATAAGTAACAGTCCTTGCTTTACAAAATAAGGGTGTAGCATCCTTTTCAAGATAAAGCTCTGCCTTTAACCCTTTAATTTCCCCTACTTTATCAGAAAATAAATCAGAAAAATCATTTAACAATTCTTGTAATTTATGAGAATAATTTACAGTCTCATTAACATAGACAGATCTTAAATTATGTGGAAAAATATCGAATGCAGAGGCCCAATCTCGGCCAAATAATAATGGAAAGTCATCTTCTTTTATTAAATACAATTTTAACTTTTCTGTTTTATTTTCATAAGTAACATTTACTTCAACATAACCTACAGGTTTAAAAATTTCACCAGTTGCAGTTTTTAACTGAACATCTGGGGGGAAAATTTTATAATCAGGAAAAATTCTGCGAAATCTTTTTAAAGGAACAGCAGAAATTCCCAAACCTGTGTCCAATTCCATATCAGCTCTTGCTTTATTTTCAGTTAATACAGATAATTTAATAGGATTTGCACCTGTATTTTTTATAGTTAATACATTTACTGTATCTACAGAATTTACGTGTTTTTGGAAAGTTTTACTTCTACATACTTTTCCAATAAGGCCTTTTTTCTTACAAATTTTACAAATAGCATTAATAAATCTACATGAATTGGCTAGATGAGAAGTATTTCCACATCTATAACACTTTAATTTACTTTTATTTGCTTCAGGAATTGTACTACATGATTGTTGACATTTGACTTCTGACAATCGTTTGACAATTTCTTTGGGTGTACATTCTTTGAACTTGAAATTTTATTAATACTGAAATTTTTATTTTTAATTTCAGAAATTTCAATATCTACATTGTGTAAGGATAAAGCTTTTTCAACTGCTTTCTCAAAAGTTAAATCATTTACTTGCGTAATCAATTTATTTTGAATGCTTTCGTTTTTCAAACCGCGTAAAAATTGTTCCAATAAATTTTCATTTAATGTATCACCCGTAAAACAACAAAAAGTTGCATTTTTTTTTTAATCTAGCAGCAAAATCTTGAGCTGATTCCGACTCATTTTGGTAACACTTACGGAATTTTATTCTTTCGATAAATTTGTTGGGGGCGGGGCTTAAATGCTTTATCAAAATGTCAACAATCTCAGAATATTTTAATGTTTCACATTCTTTCGGGAAACATAAATTACTCAGCAAATTATAAAGCTTAGGGTCCATGCAGGATAAAAGGGCCGCAACTTTTTTTTCCTCTTTTAATTCATTCAGAATAAAATTCTGCTCCAAGCGTTTAATATATGCTTGAAATGATTCTATTTTATCATCGTACTCTTTAAATGCAAACATCGTATTTTTATGCAATAAGACAGAAAAAAAAGTAAGGTAAAATTCAATACACTTACTACCCCCTTGTTTTGTACTGCTGATATATTCTGGAAGGCTGTTGTTACATTTCTGAAATGTTGAAATCAAAACTGAAATGAGCCATTTCAATTTGGCTCGCCGTTATTCTTTTAACATTTTTACGGTACAAAGTTTTTTTTTTTTTTTTCACACGTCGCCAGTTATAATATTTTTAAACATATTAATTTAAGGCATAAAACAGTACTCAATAACTCGAGGTGGACGAACTTTAACACAAAACATATTTAATAAAACAGACTTCACTACACATGACATATACACATTGTAAACATAGAACAATTAATCTGGAACGCAAGTACATTTATGTTCCTTACATAATTCCATGGAATGGACAAGGGGCGCCATCTACAGTTTTACCTGAAAAGTAAAAGTGTTAAATACCACAATTTCAAACCATGGAGTTTAAGAATAGAACAAAAATGACTGTGTCAAAAGTTTAAGCACAAAATCGTTATTATGCAAATTTTACAATCTGACGTAAGCAGTTGCGCACACAAATAATTTCTGGGTGTATAAGAAGCAGTCAGTTGTTTTTGAGTTAGTACAAAATGCCTAAGTCGAGGGGGGGGGGGAGAAAGCCTTTTAAAAATATTAAAATTTCCGAGGACAAAATAAATTATAGTGGTCTAAAATAAAGTAATCAGAATTCTTTCACAAAAGACTATAAATTGCTGTGTAACAGGAAGGGGGAGGGGAAAAAATAAAAAATCTCAGAGGTCAAAATTTACTATAGTAGGCTAAAAAAATAAAACAGGATTTTTTTTTTTTTTTTTTTTTTTTTTTTTTTTTAAATTAAAATATAGCTGAGGAAAAGCAAGAAAACTCTAAAAATCATATAAACAGGTTTATAATAATAATAATAATAATAATAATAATAACTGCATAAGTTCCAAATAAACTTCATTAAAAAGGAATAATCATTTACTATATTGAGTTAAGAGACTGAAACTGTGTTCCTTTTACTAATATGAAAAAGTCGAGAAATTAAAGGAAGAAAAATGTTAAAAATCACATAAACAATTGCTTTTTTTTAAAAGTTTTTCTTAAAAAAAAAAAAAAAAAAAAAAGATTCTTTTATTAAATATCTGCTTCAGCATGTTTTTTTTTTTTTTTTTTTTTTTTTTTTTTCTTTTACTATTTATATGGTACATTAATAATTGATGGGGTGAAAAAGAAAAGAAAAAGCTAAGGGGTAATTCTTTTTTTTTTCCAAATAAATAGTATGCGATTTAGAATCACTGAGGTCACTGAAGATTCTGGATTTTGAACTTTGTACTGCATTTGTGCCCCTGTACCAAATTTTTGTATTCAGCCAAAAAGAATATTCAGTGTATCAGTATTTTTCATACATTCCTTATATATGTATCTCGTTTCAGGTTCTTATAGTTTTAATTAGACTGTTTCAAACATATTGAAACTGACACACATCACTCAGTTGTACTACAAATTACTATGTTTACTATTGATAAAACAATTCATTCAAACAACTGAAGTAAATATTTAATCTCATTCAAATATTTTCATTCTTTTAAATTTTCTATTCATTATAGAACAAGAAATTAGGTTATTACAATACTTCTATGTGTGTTTTTCTAATTTTTTTTTTCTGATAATTTATCATTGCTACATGATTGTATATCAATTTAAATAACTTACAAAATATAAACAAATAAAATAAAATAAATAAATGTTGGTAGAATGAAATGAAAGAAGAATGGAAATTTCTTATTTATTATACAAATTACAATTCATTATCACAAAAACAGGCAGTGTATTCCACAAATATAACAATTGACTGATATAATTTTCTAATTAAAAGTACTAAAAATAATTTATTTGGGACCAGATGGTTGAACCCATTTGTCAAACTGTTCAGCAGTTAAAAATCCTAATTTAATGGCTGATTCTTTTAAAGTTGCACCTTCTTTATGAGCTGTCTTTGCTATCTGAGCTGCTTTATCATAACCGATGTGAGGATTCAAGGCAGTCACCAACATTAGTGATTCATTTAAGAGTTTACTTATGCGATGCCTAGAAAAAGAAATAAAAAATAATATTACTTAAAATTTACAATATTTTAAAAATTACTATATCTGGGTGGTTTTCAAAACTATTGCCGTATTAGGTGAAACAAAATTTGAAAAAATAATTTGGTTTAAATCTAAAAATTTACTCAAGTATGAGTTGCTTATAGTTTACAACATTCTAAGCAGTAGATTATTTGCGAGTTTTTTTATTTATATTTCAGAAATTTCAGGAAATGTGTTGCCCAGTCACTATTTTTCTCATAAGTATGACCTCTATAAAAAATTCTGAATTTTTTTGTATCAATAATTAATTAAAAAATTACTTAAAGTTCTTACATACGTATTAATAAATCAAAAATGTATTAGTATTTATTTATTTCATAAATTTAAAACATTTTAATAGTTGTTTATGCCATGAGTGTTACTTTGCTTCTTAAATAAAGGGTATAACTTCTGATTAAAAACAAATTTAATTAAAAATTAATTATTTTCATTGCAGTTATAATAAAGAATTAGAAAGTTCTAATGGACAAAACAATTAATTTAAGTGAAGTAACAAATGCATTAATAAAATTCTGATTCTTAGTTACAGTAACGTTCATGAAAAGTGGTAACACTCATGACAAGCGATAAGACTAATCTTGCAGCAAAACAGCTTTTTTGCAACAATATATATAAAAAAAGATTTTTAAAAGTTTGACTATGATTTGTGTAAAATAGGTAGTCCTTTGAAAATTATTTATTAAGAATTAAAATTTGAATCTTAAATAGCACTTACAAAACAGGTGTGCAGACATGAAAATCCTGTTGCAATTTTTAAATAATTATAATAACATATAATATGACAAAATATATCCCTGAATCATGAATCTATTATAATCATAACTTAAATCTTACACATGATTTATAGTTTTAGAATTACTTAACGTCTTTTCTCATGAGTGTTACTTTTTCCAAGTAACACTCATGTAAGGTAACACTCATGTACGGTAACACTCATGACATTTATTAAGGAATTCTTCACTAAAATAAATTCTAACTGTTTTATTGAAATTTTATTTGGGCCTATTGATTCCTGAACAAAAAATACAGCATTCCCTAACTTAACATGTTTATACGTTAAAAAATAATAATAAATAAATGGGTAACACTCCTGTAAGAAAATAAAAATACTCCCCATGTTGAAATGAACATTCTGATAAATAACAATTATAGAACAAAATTATCGTGTTCTAAATAAGCGCACTGTAAAGAAGAAACATCATCGTTTTCTCACTACCGTTGCCAACTACAATATACAAATATTTTGAAAACAAATAATATTAATTTCCCTAAAGTAACACTCATGTTCTGCATATGCGGACACAAAATACATTTAAATTTTTAACCCTTAGATACTAATTTTAAATATATAAACTATCTATTTGTTTAATTAACACAGGATATTTTACTTTTAATCCATATATAAAAATTTTTAAATGTTTGGAAGCATAAAAAAAGATTGAAATTTTGCGAGTTTTTTTATTCAGGACAAGTAAATTCCCATTACTTGCTAACTAAAGTACAAAAAAAAAAAGATCACTATTTCACAACTCTGAAAAAATCTAATGAATGCATTGAATTAAGCATAAAAAGATGTGCTACTGCCTGATTTTAGAATATAAAAAAATAAATTTATTAATATGAAATTTAGATTTAAACATCAGGACATCAAACTGGCAGTTCGTGTGAAATTCACCCATCTATATAATAAAGGCCAAACGTATCTGTGCGTAACGCATACGTCGTATTTTGAATGGCAACACTTTCCGATGAAATTTCGGTTTTGCAATTTTCGCTATTGTAAATTTTTAAACTTCTAGACATTGCACGCTTTCAATCTTTATACCATCGTTTAGAGAAAAAAATGCACTTTTAAATGCCGTTTGTTAGAAAACTGTACCTCAATTTGTTTTTGAGATATTAATTTTTTTGTAGTTTTTGGTTCAATTTCTCTAATGGTGGCAACTTGAGTATCGCATTTATGGGGGAAAAAGAGAAAAATAGCCATAGAGTAAAAAAGAAAAAAAAAAATAGAGATGCAGTTTAGTGGCTGGAGGTGACGCCAAAATTGTAACTCAATTCGCTGTATTGCATCAAACACAACGGTGTGCTTTCACAAAAAAGAAAAACTTTTAGCGATGCAATTTTAATTCATAATACAATGAAATGCTATTTTATAATGCTAAAATATAGTCAGATCTTTTTCATTTAGAGAAAAAATGATGTTAAAAAATTCGGTCTCTGTTCCATGTGATTGTTTTGTTTGGGCCGAATGAGAGACTTATATTGGAAGAATAATGCCCGTCAAACCGTTTTAATCGCATACTGCACCCCCATCTATCTCTTTTCTCCATGGAAAATAACAGATCACTGTATATTTTAGTTGTCATTTTTTCATAGCAACCGAAAAAAATAGTAATTAATAAAGAATACTGCCCAGTTAAACTGATGGCATTGAGCTCACAGGCTACAAATACTAATTGTACATTAAAGCCTTATATTTTCAAGGGTTAATTCCGTTCGAAAAAAAAAATAAGAAGGGGAAACAGCTCTCCCCTTTCCTCTTTTTTTATACTTAATCATTGAACCTCCTATACTATCAAAGACATGCTTTATCATATAAAAAATCTATATCCAAAATTCAGAGCAAATTAGATAATTCTTAATAAAAACCCATTTAGCATTTATATAATTTAAAAGGAGTTATCCCCTTCTTTTATACTTAACCATTAAACTTCCAAAACGATTCAGAGATTTGAACGAAATCTGAAAATTCTGCTTGAAAAACCTATTTATATAAATTAAGAGGGGGGGGGAGGCATTAGAACCCCTGTTGCCCCTATTTATACTTATTCAATGAACACCTAATAGCAGTCACGGAATCGCCTCATCAGAATGATCCTAATCTAAATTTTGAACGAAAACTTAATTCTGCATGAAAATCCCATTTATATCAACTAACGGGGGGGGGGGGGGGCATTAGAACCCCTGTTCCCCCTATTTATACTTATTCAATGAACACCTAATAACAGCCACGGAATCGCCTCATCAGAATGATCCTAATCTAAATTTTGAACGAAAACTTAATTCTGCATGAAAATCCCATTTATATCAACTAACGGGGGGGGGATTAGAACCCCTGTTCCCCCTATTTATACTTATTCAATGAACACCTAATAACAGTCACGGAATCGCCTCATCAGAATGATCCTAATCTAAATTTTGAAAACTTAATTCTGCATGAAAATCCCATTTATATCAACTAACGGGGGGCATGAGCCCCCCGTTCCCCCTCTTATACATATCGAATGAACTCCAAAAACTAATCACGTAAGCGCCTTATCAGGATATACCTATATACAAAATTTCAAGTGGATCCGATATTTTTATCATGAGTTATCGCGTTACGCACATACGCACATACATACAGAACGGACGGGCACATAAGCTCTCAGGCTATGATAGCCTGTGAGCTAAAAACCTGTTATGTCAATATATCGTCTGCTATAAAACCGGGTGAATGTTGTTGGTTTTATTTCGTTTTTATCTATGAATTTAGTCACTTTTAGTTCGTTGTAAACTTACTTTACAAAAGATACATCAGTTAACCTTTACAAAAATGTATTTTAAAGAATATCTGGGTGTCATATTTTCTTAGTTGTTTTTAAAAACTGAGAATGCAGTTTTATTCTTTGGCGAAATCTTTGGCTAATAACTGCTATCTTGCGTTTAATACGCAGTGCCGTAGTGAACAATTAGGGAAGGCTCAAGAGAATGTAGGGGGCTCATAGTTTTTTTTTTTCTCTCTCTCTCTGACGCAGAAAGATAAATTAGTGCATATTCATATTGTAGGAACTCTGTTTTTTATTAAACTGTTAAAATAACATCATTTTATGCTTAGAAAAGTATATGATGATGAAGTTTTGAGTGTATAACTGGTGCAAAATAGCCCATCATGTTAGCTTCATATGAACAAATAGGATGAGGGAGTGTTGAAACACTTATTTTAGATATAATTTAGTAACTCTGCAAAACTGTGAAAATGTTTCAAAACTAAATTAGATTTTTAAACAATATTTCATTTGAATTTTCGGAACAGAAATTCATTGAGTGACCTTGAAATCTTTTCCAAGGGGAGGCTCAAAATATTTTAGAGGGGGGGGGGGGCTGAGCCGCCCATAGCGCGTCCTTAGCTACGGCCCCGTTAATACGGAAGTACCGATAATTTTTAAAACTGTATATGATTACATAAATAATATGTTTTATATAATATTGCTATTTGGAATTAACTGGCAGTTTAAAAAGCCTATTACGCAGAAAAAATTTATTACTTTCCAATTTTAAATTTTAAAAAAGTTTTTCACCTTTACTTTGTGACCCGGGATCCCCGGGTTCAGTGTACTAGTATATATAAAACTAAAGAAGATTCAGCAGGCCAACAAATATTTTGGCACTACAAATAAAATGTGGTTTCATCTTTCTATTAGCTATGAAAAAGCAAAATAATATGAATTTGGGACTACCAGCACAGATAAACTCAGAAAGAATTGAAGAAAACACTCAGATTAAATTGGACAGAAAAAGATATATACATATATATTCTACACTACACATTCACATGGTAATGCTTTACAAAAGGAAGAATTCTTAAAAAATCAAAATAAAAATTGAATTCAATGATAATGATAAAATTATCATACAAAATATTTCAAATGATAAAGAAAGTAAAATCTGTAATATCTGAAAACATATTCATCATTAAACTATACAAGAACAGATTTAATTGATATTGAAAAACTTAAAAATCTTATTAATTCTGCTATACAATACATGTTAATAGACAAATTTAATTGTATGCTGTTTTATTTAAACACCACTTGAGATATTACACTGCTCAAAACAATTAAAGGATATTTGAAGTTTTATATAAAATAAAGATATAAACGAAATTTTTTTTTGCCGAAAATAGAAGAAGAGAATCACAAATGCAAACTTTTCTGGTTTTCAAACTGTGGAGTATGCAAATTTTGAGTTCGACGTCAAAAACGTCGCTTCAGCGGCAGCGAATGAAATTTGACTTTCAACTGGATAAAAGAGAATGAAGACAAGGATGATTGGCATTCAGTGATTGCTTTGTTTCGATGAGTACGATGTCTCAGCGAAGTCATTTGACAGATTCAGAAGCTTGGAGAATTGTTAATAGGTTAGAAGGGGGCCAAACTCAAGCCGAAGTAGCGCAAGCCATTTGAGTGTCACAAAGTGTCATTTCCAGGATCTGGAACCGTTTTTTGGAGAGTGGATGTGCAGGCCGAAGACTAGGGCAAGGTCGTAGACGGGCAGCAACGCCAATGAAGATCGGTATTTAGCGTTAACAGCTCGGAGACACCGAAACATGAACGCTACTCTTCTCCAACAACACCTTCGCTCGGCTGCAGGCACCACGATTTCAACTCAGACTGTCCGAAACCGGCTCCATGCTGTAGGTCTGTATGCTCGCCGGCCGATGGTATGTGTTAGATTAACATCAAGACATCGTTGCGACCGCAGGGAGTGGGCAACCGAGCATGTCAACTGGAGGAGAAATGAATGGAGCAATATTCTGTTTTCTGACGAGTCCCGTTTTTCTGTGCATCCGGATAATAGGCGTATTTTCATCTGGAGGGACCGTGGCAGTAAGAATAATCCTGCGTTCGTGCACGAAAGTGTCAGATTTGGCGGTGGAGGAGTGTTGGTGTATGGTGGCATCTCCATTGACGGGGGCACTGACCTCTACATCATTCGAGATGGAGCTCTGACTGGTCGCCGATATAGGGATGAGATCCTCAGACCTATTGTAGTCCCTTACGCTGCAGCAATCGGAGATAACTTCATTTTAATGGACGATAACTGCAGGCCACATCGTGCAAACCTGGTGGAGGATTTCCTTTTCGAGGAAGGAATCGTTCGAATGGAATGGCCAGCGTGTTCTCCAGACATGAATCCAATCGAGCACGTTTGGGACGCTTTAGGAAGACGAGTTTCTGGCCGCCAACAACCCCCACAAACTCTCCAAGAACTGGAAAGAGCTCTTCTGGAAGAGTGGGGCAGAATACCCCAACTCGTCATTAATAGCCTCATTGAGTCCATGCCTCAAAGGTGTTCAACGTTGCTGGCCGTCCGTGGAAACCATACCCCCTACTGAAAATTATTTTCTTTGAAGAAAACACCTTTTCTTATTCTTTTTTTCTCACATGCACAAATTGTGTTTTTTTCCTTTTATACACAAATGCGCAATAAAATGCATTTTTTTCTGCCAAACATGTGTAATTTATTCTCATATAACCTACTATGTCTGTCGACCATGTATCAATCAGCTAAAAAGTTTCCCAGATACAAAATCCACCTAAAACCGCAATATCCTTTAATTATTTTGAGCAGTGTAAAATCATTTTTCTGAGACCTATTATGCTAAAAGAATGGTGATTTTCTGCCACACAGATGCGCTTTGAGTTTAAGTATTATTCAGTGAATATTCTAATTAGTACTGATTGTATAAACGGCGATTCAAATATCCGGCAAACATCTTTATCAGAAACTCTCCCCCCCCCCCCCTCCCCCGTAGAACCGAAATTTGGCTGCGCCACTGGTCATAAAGCAACGTTACGGCGGCTGTCAATCGTTGTCGCCGGCGCTTTGTGATAGCCAGAGTTGGGCAGTATCGAAAATACATGTATTTGAAATACATTTTCAAAATACATTTGTATTTAATTAATTTTAATAATTACTTAATTTTAATAACTATAAAATTAAGGCAGCATGCCATATGTTAAAAACAAGATCTGCCGTTTTATAAGAGAAACATTTGAAGCAAGAGAAACATTTGAAGCCCCTAAACACTGTTTAATTGCATTTAGGAAATGTCTGTTTGTGAGTTTGTATGTAACAAAAAATTTGTGGCTCTTTGTTTCAAGAACTAATGCACAGAATTTAATATTTTTCTTAGATTCAGTTAGAGTGGACATAAGTTATTGTAGATTAGTTATTGTTGTTGTGAATCTTCCAAGAGATGGCATTGCTATGCTGTATTTTTCACGATTTCAAAAAATAAATAAATAAATAAATAAAAAATAAAATAAAATAATAAAAGAAATTGTATTTTAAGAACTAAAGGATGGATTTTCATCAAACTTCAAATTCAGTAACACGTTAACATAAATTGCTGATGATTAACTTTTGGTGTAAATCACGCCACAGGTGGGTGACGCTGCTATGCTACATTTTACATGATTTCTGCATTAGTTCTATCTCAAGAACTAATGCTCGAATTTTCATAGAATTTAAGATTTAGTTAGACTGTTATATTAAGTTGTTAAGTGTTGGTGTAAATCGCTCAACATGTGGCGCTGCTATGCTGCATTTTCAGAATTTTAGCAAAAATTAATGCACTGAATGTCATCAAATTTCATGTTTTGTTATTTATTACTGTTAATTGTTAGTACTGATCACCGAAATTCGGAATTAAAAACCTGTTTCGATCGATCCTTAATTAGAAATTTCCCAAAAAGAAATTTATTGAATGATTCCTAAATTAAGATCCCCCCCTCCCCCTTGAAGGTCAATCGTAATTTCTAAACATAGATTTCAGTTGTGAATTATTTTGATAACACTTTACTTTTTGCGTAAAATGAAACTGAATTATATCCAAGAAAAATTTATGTATTTTATATTCATTTGATCATTTTATCTGTAAGTATTCTTCGTTTATAAATCATATTCGCTCATAGATTGATTTTTTTCTTTATTTCATTTTTCTTTCTTTATTTCATTTTTCTTTTTTTTAATTTTTTACTTCGATAATTTATAATTTCAAAGAATTTAATCAGTGTAACACAAATGTCTTACAGTTGCACTAATAAGACTAATAAGAGGTTTATATGGACCGAATTTATAAATCCGCTCGAAGCCATAGAAAGATCTTTTAGCCGGCCTATAATGTACCGAGCTAAAGCTATTATCCCTTCATTTTGCATTTTGCAAACAGTAATAAGAGATCTACACGGGCCGAAATTGTTGGGTCTGGTCCAAGCCGTACAAAGAACTTTTTAGTCCGGCCCATTTCGATACAAAACAAACATTATTGGCCCGGCGAGGTATAAAGTTAAGCATCCAGCCCATAACACATACTGGTATAAAAGTAAAATTTCGTTATAAGCCCTGCTCGATTAGAAATGTTTAAAGTTTTGGTCAAGCCCCGCTCTTACAAACATTCGATTATCCCGAGTCGACTAAATTTTAAGAAAATATAAATTTTTGAGTCGATATGGATAAAAATCATCTTATACGAGGAACTCTGACCAAAAATATTTATATCAACTCTTTATCGTCTTTATAGACTTCTTTTTTAAAAAGCATTTTGGACTGTGATATTTGTTTCTTAAATTAATCTTTATTTTTATGTAAGTGTTTTAGTTATAAATAATATCGTTAACCTTTATTCCATGCCTTGAAAACTTAAAAATCTGGAAAATGCTATACAGTAAAATCTTCTAAGCCGGATCCGCATACGATAGAAGAAAGAAAAAAAATCAATTGTAGATAGGTTTTCTTCTCATAGCAGGTACACAGTTTGTTCTAAATGTATTGTATTCGTTTTAGTTCTTATTAAATTTATTTTGCAATTTGCATGAATCAACACATTAGACTTTTAAAAAAAGATTTATAGACAGATTCAAAGTTCATTTTACTGTACTTTATTATTATTATCCAGAAATATATTACTAATTTTTTAAATACAAAAATTAAATTTTTCAATTGTAAAATTATAGCAATTTAAAAATACATAAATATTTTGTAAAAAAAATGTTGGATTGGGTCAGATTTAAGCGGTTTTCGCGCTGGCCACGCCAAGATCGGATGAGCCAATGGTTTTTATACAGGCTGGTCAGGACCAATAATTAAATTTGAGGCTACTGCAGACCTTCAGAAAGAATGAAGTCCAGTCCCAATCCAGTCTGGAAGGAATAAGTCAGGTCCGGTCCGAGTCTATCGTAAACAGTAAAGCCTGGGACCCAAAATAATGATGGCGAGGTCCATTTGAGCTTACACTCCAGAAAGAAATGAACACGATACCAACCCGGAACGACCGAAGAACAGGTCCGGTCGGGCCCAGCCCGAGTGCTGTGGGTAAAAATTGTCCCGAAACCGGCCAGCTGACTGTGCCCGGCATGGCCCGTACAAACCTCTAATCTTATACACAAACTTTTTAAAATTTTCAAATGTATTTTGTATTTTAAATGTATTTTGAAAATACATGTATTTTGTATTTTGAATTTTCTTTATTCGAAAAGTATTTTGTATTTTGTATTTTAGCTTCTAAAACTAATGTATTTTGTATTTTGTATCGAAAATGATTTTTCGATGTATTTTGCCCAACTCTGGTGATAGCTAACCTAAATTTTTTCAGAAAAAAAAAAGCTAATTAAGAAACGAATGTTGCATTTGGCCTGATCAACAATGGGATCTTCCATCTTGGACGTCTGCTAAACCAAGAATGAGCGGCGAGGAAAAGCACGGCTGGGGAATTGCGAATGCGGGAACAGTCGCGCAACCCGGCTGTTGCCGTATTTCACCTATTCCTACGGCTGGAGCTCTTTTGGAACCTTATTTTTGGATCGACTTTGGTCATAATCATGTTATCGGCATCATAAGGAGTAAATGAAGTGCGGGGACATCGGCTAATGTCAGCTTTATGCAAAGTTAAGTGGCTCGTGGTGAACGGGTTCTGTTATTTTTACTTTCTTCTATCTTCAATAGAAGAAAGTATTGTAATCGAAATTTTTTTCGACTTCCGGTTTTCGACGGATTTACACGTTTTAGGGGTCAGATATTCCAAAAAACATGTTTTTACAAAATGTCTGTCTATCCGTGTGTCTGTGTGTGTGTCTGTATGTGTGTCTGTGTGTCTGTATGTCGCCATTCTACCATCAAAAAGTGTATGAAGTTATGCATAGAATTGAACCAAATTTTTTGTGAATATTTTCGGCTGTGGCAAGCAGGTCCTCCTTCAGTTTTGAAATATTCCGCCTGAAGGGGACGCTGCAATCGCGATTTTTGTGCCATTTTCAATATTGTACCGACCAAAAGTATATGAAGTTATGCATCGAATTTAACCAAATTTTTTGTGTAAGTGTATGACTATGGCTAGTTGGTCCCCCCTGAATTTGAAAATAATCGCCCGCAAGGGGGCGCTGCAATCGCGATTTTTGTGCCATTTTCAATATTGTACCGACCAAAAGTATATGAAGTTATGCATCGAATTGAACCAATTTTTTTGTGTATATGTATGCCTATGGCTAGTTCGTCCTCCCAGAATTTGAAAAAAATCCGTTGGAAGGGGGCGCTGCAATCGCGATTTTTGTGCCCTTTTCAATATTGCACCGACCAAAAGTACATGAAGTTATGTATCGAATTGAACGAAATTTTTTGTGTAAGTGTATGCCTATGGCTAGTTGGATCGCCCTGAATCTGAAAAAAATTCGCCGGAAGGGGGCGCTGCAATAGCGAATTTTATGCCATTTTCAATATTGCACCGCATAAAAGTGTATGAAGTTAATTCTAGAACTGAACTAAATGTTTTGTATATGATTATTTTTTGGTAAGGCAAGTAGGTCCTCCTTGAATTTGAAAAAAAAATCTGCCTATCATTCTATTGTCCATCGGCTCGTGCAGAGACGGAAATTCGTTTTTACTCCGATTAATTGATTGAAGCAGAAATTTAAGATGAAAATCAAAGTTGGTATGGCATTGAATTAAAATTATTAAAGCATTAAAATGAGTAACTATTTTTTTTTAAATATTAAAATGTACGTATGAGATAGAAGAGAAATCTCTCTTCCCATTAGGGCCTATATCCCAAGTTAGATAATTGGCCGTCATAGACACACTGAGTTAATGATGACAAAAAACGAGTTACTTAGTGGATAAAAAAAAAAAAAATCACTGACTTTATAAGTTTGTGTAAATTAATTATTTTTTTCTTTTTAACAATGATTAAAAATGATTCTCCACAATCGTATAAATGGATCTGACATGTACTGCAGAGGTCTGCAAGGGCCCGGCCCATTTCGCCAGAATCGTTTCGAATTTTCAAACGGGCCGGGTTGGGCCGGCAGATTTAGAATTGTTTTTTGAATGGGATAGGATGACAAATAACATAAACGGGCAGGGCCAGGCCGGCAAAAAAATTGAACGGGCCGATAAAAAAAATTTCGGGGCTGTCCGCCCGTTTTGAAGATTTAAGCAGAAACAATAAAAGAAAAATGGTTTTAACGAGAATAAGTATAAACGTGCATTGCGAGCCATACTACTTTGACAGCATCAATATAAAAATATATAGTGTAGAGATTGGCATCGGAGAGTTACATTGTGTGTAACCAGTTTTAATATTTTTTTAGCTGACTCATGCCGGGCCAAGATCAAGCTTGCATTATTTTTCTACATACAGACTGGCTGGACCGGAACTAGACTTAACTGTTCTCAAGATCTGTAGGGCAGAAATCATGATTTGCAAAATTATTAACAGCGATAAAGAACTTAATATAGCTTAATCTTTGGATATATACTTCTTGATGGTTTTTAAATTAACTTCTCAATAATGCGAAAGTTTGACACATTTTCAGATGAATTTTAAATTGTTAAAGTATAAAAGTTATAAGTCTAACTATTGAAGGAATTTGGAATTGAATAGCGTTTTTTTCTTTTTTGGTAAATAAAATACTTGTATAACCTTGTTGAGATATAATAATTTCTCAAATGATTGCAGGTTTTTCTCCCTTCCCATGCTATCGCTTCCAGAAATTCTATTCAAAACGCTAATTATGACAGTATTTTATTTGCTTGCAGTATTCTTAAATTGCTTGTTAAAAAAAAAAAAAAAAAAATGGATAACGCCATTTGATTATATAATTTCTGAATAAAGATACCTGCTAATCTTATGCGTTTCTGAGAAAAAAATGAATTTAGAAATGCATCAGAAAGGAGCTTCTTTGAATTTAAGAATGAATTTGGATTTAAAATCTTTAATAAAATGAATAGAAATATTTTTATAAATCTTCTTTTATTAAACAGCTTCAAAAGTAACGATGTTTTTAGCTTTCTTTCTTTTTTCTTTTATTCTAAGCCATATTAATTTTTTAATGAATCTTTATTCGAATGTTGAGAGCCTAAGAATCTAAGTTATCATTAATGTTGTTAATGTGTATTTCCTGTAAAATATACTGTAAGATCATTCCATAGATATGTATGCAGTAATCTTTAAAGGAATCTTAATTATATGGTAAAAATATGATTTTTTTATAAATCGTAGAAACTATAACGGGCCAAAACGGGCCGGGCCTGTTTTCACTGATTTCTGTACGGTCCGGGCCGGGCCTAAAATATAAAAATTTAACGCTCCGAGCCCGGACAGAATTTTTGAGTTTTACAACGGGCCGGGCCGAAACAATTTTCCTACGGGCCCGGGCCTGGAAATTCCGGCCCGCGTAGACCTCTACTGTACTGTAAGTAGGCAGCTTTCACTCCAATTTTGTTTGCGCAATTTCATCAAACTTAGACTCGATGCGTTTGTCTATTTAACTTATTTGTATAACAGTAAATATAATCTCTGTATAATATATAAATATGCTTTGATGATAAAACGGATGTAACTTTAAAACTAGAAAACAAGAATTCTGCTTTTTCAAATTGTAATACCGCCTCTGTTGGGGGGAAAAAAGAAAGAAGCGATAAAAAATTTGGCTATTTAGTCATTCATATGCCTTTATTTGTTTGTAACATTAATATAGATACTTAAATTTAAATATAGTTTGCAATAGCTGCATGTTTTATCAGAAATCATTCATTTATAATGTTTTGAAATAGCACGAATTTTAATTACATTTTCTTTTCGGTTGTTATGGAAAAATGATAACAAAAGATAAAATAATTGCGAAAGAATGACGTCATTTCAATCAACTTTTCATAACACTTGAAACTGTTCAACGCTATTCTCATTGTTGTCTCTTTTTTCGTTATAATTTAGTTTATCGGTATGGCAACAAAATTGTTTGTAAACTTTCAAAATTTAACGCTCAAATAATTAAGCATTAATTCAACAATATAGGTTTCGACGGTAAGCTACAATTTAGAAATATTATTACGTAACAATGTTTAATTGTTTCAATCGTCATCTCGTGCGCCAGTAAATTAAATATAGAATAGAATTCGATTTCAAATTCATTTCCAAAAAAATTTTCAAGCTTGTTGGTTCTACTTGCAACTGCTCTTGAAAAAAATGGAAACTACTCATATAATGTCTCTTGATTCTTTTTTTTTTTCCAGGTCGACGACAGGAACATGGAAGCATCGACGGATGGATGGCATGCTCAAATGAGAGTTCTTATTTGGGTACTGCCTCATCGTTGGATGGCGGACGCAAGTTCTGGAAGCCCATGGCAGTAGCAGTTGAAGAAGCAGCCGTGGATAAAGTAAGTACGACTTCTCCCCAACCTTCCCTGAGTTGGTGGAAGCAGTCAAAGGTAAGTTGGTGGCGGAAGATTCTGGCCTTCTGCTGCATATGCTATGAGGCCGATTTTTAATACAGTGAAATTTAAAGATTGCAATCATTATCTATAGCTCATATCAAAGGTTGCAATCTTTTTATCAACAGTATTGACAAAAAAAATCGGTCTTAATGCATTTTTAAATTTAGAGTTTTTTTTCCTGAAGTATTATGAATTTATTTTAAATTCTAAATATTGATACATGTTGGTCCACTAGTCGCTTGGAAGATGTTTTATAGTAATGACTTTATAAGCTGACCCCTTCTCAATAATAAATCATTTTACATTGAGATAATATTCTGATAATAGTATATATACAGTATAACATCATTAATTTGGACATCTCTAATCCCGAAACTTCTGTAGCTCGGCCATTTCGGTATGTTTATTTGTTTTTATTTTAAATTAAATATCATAGATGGCGCCATTATGCATATAATTATGAATTTCAGAAAATGATTAAGAAGTATGAACAGATTACCAAACTTGCTACTTTTTTATACATTTTAAAATTATAAGAACTTATTGTATTACATTTATAATTAATATAGATGTGTCTTTTTTAATATTAAGTTGTGAAAATTCAAAATCTATTAATTTCACTATTTTTATTTCTCGAAAGATAAGAAAATGGCACCAAAACTTTTCGAAATCAGATTTTATTATTATAATAATTTCTCTTGACTTCAATATTTGTAAATACTTTTTATTTATTTTAACATTAGCGTTATATGTCACTATTTTAAATATGCTAATGTAATTATAAATTCATTTTTAATTGTAAATCAATTGAAGTCTTATTTAAAGTTGGCACAGGTGTCATATACGCACCTTATTGGCGCAATCGCAACAAAATGGCGATTTTACGCCTCATATGGTAACCGAGTTATTTTAATTGACTTCAAAAAATGAGGAGATTATCAATTCGACGCGGTACTAACCTGTCGACCGATTTCGCCAAATTATACAAATCGCCAAACTAATAGCCAAATTATACATATTCACCTAATTTTTATTTTAAATAATAAAAAAAAACAAATAATTAGTAGAATATTAATAAAAATACAAATAAAAAGTCAAAATAAAAATAACTTAATGACGTTTTAAACACACATATCGTATTTAATGTCATTGAATTGACATTCACGATCATCTATTATTGGCATTTAATCTTGTAATTTGGCGGTAGTATTTTGGTCGACGGGATGACAGAGTAGTACCTTCGACACGTATGCATTTTTCTTTTTTTTCGACAATTTATCAAAAAAGAAATAACTGTTGAAGCAATAAATAATCAGCTATAATTTATAAACACAATAATAGATATAAAAATATCGCATACATCGTAAATATTAACAGTTATAGCAATATTCAAAAACACAATTTTTGCCAAATTCCCGGGGGTGAAATATTGCGCCAATGTAGTGCGTGTATGACATATGTGCCTTAAATTTCTTTCTATAATATATATATGCCGTATACACCCGTGTATAAGTCTGATTATTTTAGGTAAGATTTGAGAGATATTTATTATTTCTTTATTATTCTTTTTTTATATACTATTTGGTTATCTCTTCGACCAAAAAAATATCGCCAAACTATAAAATTAAGTGCCAATAATAGATGATCGTGAATGTCACATTCAATGACATTAAATACGATACACGTGTTTAAAACGTCTTTAAGTGATTTTTATTTCGACTTTTTATTTGTATTTTTATTAATATTCTTCTAATTATTTGTTTTTTCGTTATTTAAAATAAAAATTATGTCAACATATATAATTGGGCTATTAATTTGGCGAAATTGGTCGACGGAATAACCAAGTAGATTTTTTTTTAGCACTTACCAACAAAGTTAAAAAATGCTTATGCATTCGGTTGATATGGTATAAGTACTCAGTTGAGACAGACGGATCGACACTATCTGTCCACGCTCTAACTCCAGTAAATATACTCGGATTTTCATGCAATTGATAAAGTTTAGGATCAGCAAAGCCATGTTCTGTACTGCATATGAAGTATTTACAATTAATGGTTCATTTACAGGGACACTTAAAAGAATTCAATTACATTATCGTAAAGGAGGAAAATTGTTTGGAGAGTATTTTAATGACATTACGCCATTTCAAATGCATTGAAAGTGAAATCCCTACAATAATGTTAAAGAAGGGCATTCAGAGCATTTTTTATTAATTTACAGAGACACACAAAAGAAATAAGTCTTAATACTGTCTTTGCATACTAATTGCTGGAGATTACGTTTTAAATTCGGTATGCCTTTGTAAATTTAATTAGTTTTTTTTGCATATTACTCTTTATACATAAAATCTATACTCCATATCCAGGACTGTCCTAAAGTATTCGCATACCAATCTCCTTTTCAGAGGAAATTGCTGAAGGTGAATTTTCTGAAATATATGTATCTCTTGAATGAGCTAAATTTTGGATTGCATGTTGTTAATAGATACAAATCTTTATATGATATACAGGGTTGCTAAACATTTTGGATAATTTTCTGTTTTTAAATGGGAACCGCTAAAATTCGATTGTGAAATTTGTTATACAGACGTAGTATTTTAATTTTTTAAACGGCGCGGTTTTGTTACATTTTTCTGAATGTGTTGGAAAATGATTAATAATCTATGCTTGACGCATGATTTTTTCTTTCTTGTTTATTATTAACTCGTGTATAATTCCACCTCCCATTTTCGTTGAAAATTAGAGGGTCGACTTATGCAAGTTAATAATAAAAAATATATCTCAGATAATCGAGGAATAGACAACTCTTTTAAGTAATCACGTAAAGGGATAGGTTCGAGTGAGGGTTAAAGCAGACGATGGTCCCTGTAATTGACAAAAAATTCTCAACAAGTCCCAGTAATTATTCTGCATCAATTTTCTCTTGGGATAGAATTCCGTTCAATACTTTCAAAATTTTAATCGCCGTTTTAAAAGAGTAAACCTGAGAAACTTTCTAGATATCTCTTCTAAAAGTCCTACAATACAAAGAAGAAATAGTGTACTTTAAAAGTCTAAAAAACTGTTTACCATTTTAAAAAAGGCTTAAATAAATTTTTGAAAGAATTTTTCTTCTTTTTAAGTATTATTAAATTGATGTGAATAGTTTTCAAAATGGTTTAAGCTTCTCCAGTTTTACATAATCATGCGGTTTTAAAAGATTGAATACAAAAAATCTGATTGGAAACGTGATTTTTTTTTTTTTTTTTTTTTTACTAATTTACTGAAAATTCAACATTATTATTTTTTTTTTTTTTTATCCTCGATTACGAATCATTTTTCAACATATTACCAGAAATTTTATTCGATTTATACACGAAATTTTTTTTTTCAAAACTTTGCTTAAGAATTAAGGGTGGGAGGATTTAACTAGACTTATACACGAGTATATACGGCATATATATATTGGTTTTAGAAAATTAGGCTCAATATTTTACATAATAAGTCTGGTATTTTTTGTGATTTCTGTCATTTATAGAATTTTAAAAAAATCAGAAATCGTAATAATAATTATAAAAAAAAAGGTATTGTTTTGGTGCTTTACAACAGATGAGAATCTGCAAAAAATTACGCAATTATTATTTTTTAAATATATGTATAAGAGCATTTCGAATTAATTTTTCTCAATTATTAACTAGTGTGCATTTTTGCATTGCCATACTTAGGACAAATATCATCATTATTATTCTTTTAAATACATCCCAGTTTCAAACCTTCTGTAATCCGAAATTTTATAAAATCCAGAATAGCCACAATCGCGATGATTCTGGAAAATAAAGTTTAATAAATAAAATAATTCTAAAAAAGTTATACTGTATATGTCCTTTTTATTACACAAAAAAATGGCTACAGAAATGTGAATTATTAGGATGTCAAGTTGGTATTTTTCCTTATAACAATGCCAATATTATTTTTGGAAATAGAATTATTAATTAAAAAAAATTCTATGGATATCTTTTATTTTCCTTTGTGAAATGTCGTATTTTAATATTTATTATATATCATTTTTTTTAGAATTAATGTTATTTTTAGCATGAAAGTAAAAGTTTATTTCATAAGGAAAAATCTAACAAGAATTCATGTGTTTAGACAATAGTGTAACGAAATATAATGCAATCGATTGTTTAAAAAATATTGAAAGATCAGGATTTTGCAGAATACAGATTCGAATGCTGATTAGTGGGCTTGTATGTAGAATTCTAAAACTACATTTTTCACGGTTAATGATTTTTTTCGGCCTCATAGCATTTTTTTCTTATTTATATTATCTATATATATTATTATCTTGTTATTTAGTCTATATATATGTTTCATTATTTGAGCGGCCTTTTCTGTAAATATTTAAATTTTTTGTAACAGTTTTGAAACATGCATTTTTAACTTGTTTGGTCATTGTACATATATATAAATTACATTTTTCTCAGTATACATGTAGTTTTTTAAGTATATATTCATATTAAACAATCTATTCGGCGATTTGGTATTTAAATTTATCACAGTTACAAATGTACAAAAATAACAAACACAAAACATAAATAAAATATATCCAAACTTACAAATTAAAAACAAATCAAAACAAATAAAACAAAAATCCAAGCAAAAAACAAAACTGAAAAACTAAAATAAATCAAAAATCCAAATAAAAAACAAACAAAAAACACAACTGAAATAAACTGAAATAAAACAAAAATCCAAATAAAAAACAAACAAAAAGTACAACTGGAAAAAACTAAAATAAAACAAAAATCCAAATAAAAAACACACAAAAAACAAAACTGAAAAAAACTAAAATAAAACAATAGGATTCGCAGCTTAAAAATCCGCGTAAATAAAATATGTTTCTCTGGCAGGCTTCTGATAATAACGCGAATTGTTTCAATTCATTATAAACAAATGCGATGTAGGTGTCTTAGGTGCAACCCAATTTCCTGTTCAATGGCTCTTTCACTGTCCCTCAACATCTAACAGTTCACCATCTTCAGATTATGGCAATCTTGGCTGCAGCATTGGCATTTTCTTCCGTTTCTTAGCTTCACTGCCCAACGTCATCGGGCTAGAAAACAGCAGCTTTCTTCTTGTATTTACGATCATGATAGTCCAACGTCACCGGGCTCAAAGGCATCACCACCAGTCTTTCTTTCTGCACTTTCTTTATTATCTCAGCCGAGCCCAGCGTTATCGGGCTTGAAACTGGCAGTATTGATCCTCCACTTTTCTGGCATTTCACTGGTGTAACATTTTTGCAATATTATATATTTTTCTTTTTTTTAGAGGGGGGAGGGTACATTAAATCGATTTCTCATAGTTCACTTGTATTTATGAAAAATCGATTATCATAATTATTAAAAAACAATTTAAGTTTTTTTGGTGTTTTTCATTTTAACTGTTAAGGGGTTTTATTAGGGAAAAATATAAAGCTATATTTAGTTTCATGCGCGTGTAAAAAGCAGAGATGGTCAATTTATCAATTTTTTTTCACAGACCGAAAGGCGGCAGCACAGACAATTACCTTATCGAGTTCACAGGTAAAAATCTAGGACTAGTTAAATCTTGATTCGCATATTAAAACGCAGTAGGTTTGCCAAGCCATATTTTGGTTGAAAACACCTAAAAACTTGATTTTAGTGTTTAATTCGTTGGTTTACCATATTTTTTTCTACTCCCAATCCTTCTTTTTTTATATTTTAGGTTGCTGGGAATCACAAGGGTAAACCTACGAGTCAACCGCTGAAATCGTGTTAGGTGTTTTCCACCAAGTTAAGACTTGGTAGAGCGATTGCATTTTGATACATAAATAGAGATTTAACTACTTCTAAAATTTCAGCTGTGACCTCAATGAAGTGATTATTGGTGCTGCTGCCTCGCGATCTATCAGTAGAAATTAATTTTTAAGGATAACAACAAAGTTCATTGCCAGTTTAAATTAATTACTGTTTAAGTTAGAGGAATTTTAAAAATCCGTTATGTTAATATCATTGCTATATGTTAATATCTAAATAGTAATGTTACAATTACATTTTAAGTGAGAAAATATTAATAATATCTTTCTCTAGCATTAAATTTTCCATTTAAATTAAAATTAAGAACTAATCTGCAATTCCGATCAAATTATTGAACATATAGATTAAAACTAAACTAAAGCAAAATTTTTTGATATCTATTTTTTGTCATGATTTCTGATTTATTAATTTTTCTTGACGTGATCATGGTGTGACATTAGTCAAACAGTAATTCAGTTATAACAGTTTATTGATACAATCAGTTGGCCATCTCTGCTGTTGGGGGGGTGGCGGGCCCCCTCGACGAGGCTCCGCCTTACTGTTGGCGAGGGGGTTTAAGAGTGCCACTTCAATTATATGTATAATAATATTTAAAACAAAAACATAATAGTGAAAAAGAAAACATTCATTACTTTCATGTATTCCTCGTGTCAAGGGAAAAAGTATTTTTAAATGTGTGGAATAATGAATTGTTTTACTACTCATTGTATAATTATACAAAAAAAAAAAAAAAAAAAAAAAAAAAAAAAAAAAAAAAAAAAACAGAAATGAGCATGTATGACAAATTGGTCATGTAATAGAATTTTTTCAAAAAATATGATTTAATAAATTTTGCTGACTGGTAGATTGTCAATCGGCACATAACAGTAAAAACATTGGTTGCATTCAAACCATTTGGCTCAATAGAAAGGAAGTGGCACTCGAACTAAGAGAGCCTCAAAAACTAAAATTAATTGGGTAAAGTTTTTATCTTAAATACTAGAGATGGACAGTATCTAAAATATTAGGATACATAAAAATTTTATCGTTTATAGCGTATTGTTTAATAATAGAGTAACAAAAAATCTTGCTTAATTTTGGAATGTATCGCTTGAAATGTTTTTCTAAAAGCTGAAAAAAGTTTATATGAATGCATATTAAAATATTAATAAAAATAATTGCACATTTTTTTCTGTCCATTTTTGAAACTTTTAGAAAAGTACTTTCTGATAAAAAAGTCATATTTTTAAAATGTTTGTCCTCTTCCCTGTGTCATTCAATAGTGATGTGCATCCCGAAAATATTCCAGGAAAATATATGTTTAATTATCACCTAGAACCTGGTGAAGTGGTTGCTTAGCAGCTGTTAATGCTTAGACTTGTTAATGCTAACTGTTAATGGCTTGTTAATGCTATTTGATATCAAATAATCATAATTCTTGGCTTTAACAATAAAGCTGTTTTCATTCAATGTAAAGAAAAATGTTTTGGAACAGTCACACACTGTTAAAAATAAAGGGTAAACGTTTCACCATGATTGCGGTTATTTAATGGACCTTCCAGAGAAATAACCATATTTTCAGATTTTAAAAAAACCTCATGATCATCGAAATTCTAAAAGCTCCGGTATTACGGACTAACCTCCATGGGTTGAACCAAGAACATCGTTCAAAGTTCAACCTATAGTCAACCAACGATCCAACAATCTTTTAATAATGGCGTCGATCATGTCTCCATCGAAGTGACCAGCCATGACGGAGTAGGGAGATATATTAATCCAGCTTCGGTTTATTGTCTCGTCAATAAAGATACTCGAGTGAGTACATTAGTGATTATTATTTATTTTACTTTTATTCATATAATAATGTTTTGCTGAAACTCTCGTATGCAAAATTTATACTTCTTTTGCCTAAGCCTAAAACGGTCCCCTCCTGTCTTGCTTTGTATTCTACGCGAAATAAACCACTATTTTAAAGCTATTATAATAGCTTAGATATAATAATTTAGTTCATTTCTACAGTTTATACAAGCGAAATTATTTTTCTAATTATATATTTATTTCTGTTTGTAGAAAATTTCTATTTATGAATAAGCTTCTCTAAATCAGGGTCGGACTGGGTCATTGTAAAGGGCGCAGACCTTGAATTTTTGGAGGGCGCAACTTTTTTAACGAAACTCATTATTGGAAGCCAATAATGTTCATTAATAACAAACATACTGTAAGAATATGTAATAGAGCTTCGCTAATGAATTGGGACTGGTGCCTATTTTGATTACAAAAATTGGGAAAATCCGAAATTTCGATTTAAAAAAATTTTAGTTATAAGTACTCAGTAGCACAGTAAAGATCTTTTAGTCCGTCATCCGATGGTTCGGCTTGCTGGATAAACCGGCACAACTCTCGGAAAAAAAATAGTATTCCTTCACTGAAAAACAAAAGACCCAAACTGGGTTGTAAGATCTCTGCTTAGGGTACTGTTCTCAAAATAATACAGTAGTATTCCTAAAGTAGTCAATCAAAAATGGTTCAAAACAGTGCAGATTCCTAATAATATTAAAACTATCGTTTCGATATAATGTATACATTAGCTAAGATGTTTTGATTGTTAATGTTATTAAGGATCTGCCATTTTTTTATAAAACCATTTCAGGCTACAAAGTGAACTTTCCAATTTGGAACACTTTGCTGTACCAATTCTTGCAATCCAATTTCGGTCTTTTTTTTTTTTTTTTTTTTTTTTTTTTTTACAGTTTTGTTTAATTATTTGATGTTTATAATAATATGATGGAATTGAGAATGAGAAATTATGTAACAACCCATTACCAATTAAAAAATCGGGAATCTATAAATAGCTCATTCACCGCGTCTACAAGGAGGGGAGGGAAGGGGGAACGAGAAACCATTTATAATTTGTGAAATCAAACTGCTGAAAGGAAATTTAAATTTTTATCATCTGAATTAAATATTTTTTGCTTTTAAGAAAAGAGTTTTTTAGCGACTGACAGACAAAATGATATAAGATTTTAAAAAAATAAATAAAATAAAATAAAAAGATGGCTTTTACAAGCATGCCAACAGTGCACGTTTTTATTTTATATTCGTGTACATATGTTGTACTTTTCCATAATTGAGTATATTTTTACTCTTTTCAAGCTGTTTAAAAAATAAAAAAGTTGCTTCACTGAAATTTTTTTGTTTAATTCTTACTTCTACACGACTTTCTCGACATTCATTTGGTAATCTGAAAATTTTCATAAGTTAATCTTATCAATTAATTTGTTCAAATATAAAATCCGTCCGGATTAACCAGAATTTCGGATAAGCGAGTTCTACTGTAATCCGAAATGTCATTAGTCGGTATGTCGGTACGTTTATTTTCTTTATCTTATTATAAATAGCTTAATAATTTAATAGCTTAATCAATTAAATAGCTTAATCATTTTATAAATTAGGATCGATTCGAAAATCTATTAATTTAGTTTAATCAAATGAAAGAATAAATTTCTGATTAGAAGGGGAAAGCATGTAAATTATATAAAAACAATCGTCGGAATAGCAAAGTAAATTATATATCGAATTCCGATGTAACGAACAAAATAACTTTTAAAACCTTTGGAATAGATTTTTATAAGTAAAAACTATTCGGACAAAATCATATATTCCGCCGTATACAGAGTTTATCTATACTAATAAAAGAACAAAACGCTCTGTCTGTGTGTGTGTCTGCGATGGCTAGCAAAATCTACAGCACGTACAAAGCTCAAAATTTTTTTGAGAGTAGCCCAATATCTCTCCGCATGCACCTGAGCTTCAGAATTTCAAAATTCCAATTATTAACTGAGTAATTAATTAAAATCAAGAGGTCACTCTCATAAAAAATCATCTTTTTCCCAATTTTTTTCTCTTTCATTTGTTTACGGTTGGTTGGTTGTGTAAAAATTTTCGCAGAAGTAATAAGAAAGCTGAGACAGAATTAAAGAAACCCATGGAGGAATAAGATAAGTGGAGGTGAAGCAAGCTCAAAAAAGGTTTGCGATATGAAACCATTTATCGCTCAAATTTAATGTGGCAAACAAAAGGACGTGGAAGAGATTTTGTATTATAAGACGAATTGAAAGAAATGAATTACAGTTGAAGCATATTTCAAGAGGAAATAGCAAATTTTTAAAATGGTCTTCGTTCTATTATTATTTATTAGAATAAATATTCGCTTTTAAAATGAAGGAAATTGGAAAATTAGCAATAATTAAATATCAAATTAAAATTAAATAAGATATTGAAAACATTTAATACGAATTAAAAATTGTATAACTAAAAGTTTCCTTCATTAATGTAATTTTCAATACTTTATAACGTAGATGAAAAATGTTTATGACTTAATAATTGCATGTAAATAAATATTTAAAATATAATGATGAAAACATTCTTTTAAAATCATGTATGAAAACTTAAGTAATAAATATTAATCTAAAATATAAATTTCTGACTGCAGACGATTTTAATGTACTAACAAAATAATGTTATATTTTCAAGCAAAACGTTAAAATAATTTTCTATATTGATATTTAAAACACATATGATAAAATAATTAATAAATTTTTACCGGTGAAGCGATAAATTAGTTCTTTTTTTAAAAACGAGAGAAAAAAAAATACAGGTTTAAACCTGTTTCAATTGATAGCGAAATTTTAAAATGGAGGGCCAAAATCACAGTCCGGTGAAATCCAAACACCTCATTGGTCATTGAGCCGCGTCCTTTTCAGGGAACAATCTCTTAGCAGTTGGGTAAATGTTGTCATACTCCTTTTTCCGAGAAAAAATCGTAGCGGCAGTTTTGAAGTAAATCTTATCTCTTTTCATTTATAATCTAAATTTTTCACTCTCATTTTATAAAATGGCATCAAAATATCTTAATTGAGTTAATTTCGATGGTTTATCTTAAATAAGAACAGACGGTAACAATCGCTTAAAAAATACTTTCCCCCTCACCTTTTTCAAATGGAGAAACAAGTTCGTGATTTTCACCCTTACCACTCGACCAATGGGGTGGCTGGATTTCACTTGACTGTGATTTTGGCCCTTCATTTTAAAATTTCGCCAATTGATAGGCGTGTCAAAGCACGTGCTTTTGTTGGTACTTAATTGGACTTAATGTAGGGCTACATCTTAAGCATCATCTCCAGAGATAATACCTCCACTCTATTAATTTCTTTTTACTCTATGAAAGAAACCAATTTGACATTTTGACATTTCAAAAGTGACTGTTTTTTTCCCAAAGACCTTTAAAATTCATAGACTGGCAAAATGTCAGTTTAACTTAGGATTTTTGAACATAGCTATTACGTCAGATCGTTGGTACTTCGTACATTAGAATGTATTTGTGGTTGGCTATGTTGCAGTTAATATATGTATATGTATATATGAGGCTTTTTTAGCAGTTTTTTTAAATCATTGATTAAATTTGAATGCACTTATTTAAGTTAAAATTTTATTAAGACTTTAATTTGTTTTTAAAACAAAAATGAAATGGCTCTTTGACGTACAATTTTTCGAATAGGCAGACGATTCATACACAGTAATAAATTATCAAATAGCAAAATAAATTATATATAAAAAATAGTCACTAAAAGAATAGTAGCAAAACATAATGTTTAGGCGTATTAACACATAACCCGATCCCAACCAGAAAAAAACAGACTATACTCCGATCCAAGCAAGACAAAAATTTCATGAGCATAAACGCGACCCGAACCTAAAAATTCCATTTGAAAAAAAACTATGGATTTGATATTTGACCCGAATCAAATCTGAATCCCACAAAAATATTCAAATGAAGCATACCCCAATTCGATCAAAGAAAAATAATGTTCGTGTATATGCAACCCGACCCGAACCTAAAATTTTTCTCTGAAAAAACCCAAAAAATGACCAGAAGGAAACCTGAAATCGATAAAAATATTCCAAAGAACTATAACCTGATAAGAGCAAGACAAAAAAACTTCCATGAACATAAACCTGACTCGAACCTAAAAAATTCCATTTGAAAAAAAAGCCTGAAGTTTTATGCAAACTACATCTGAATCCGATCAAAATATTCGAAAGAACCATAACCGGATTCGAATAAGAGAAAATAATTTTCGTGGACATGAAACCGATCGGAACCTAAAATTCCATTTGAAAAAAATACCTGAAATTTGAATCGACAAAAATATTCCACAGAACCATACCCGGACCTGAACAAGACAAAAAAATTTCCATGAACATGAACCCAATCCGAACCTAAAAAATGAACTAAATCTGAATCTGACAAAAATATTCCAGAGAAGCATATCCTTATTCGAACAATGCAGAATAATTTCCGTTGATGCGCAACCCAACCTGAACCTAAAAATTCCATTAAAAAGCCGAAATCTGAATTGAACGACATCTGAACCCGAAAAAAATATTCCAAAGAACCAAAACCCGATCCGAGCAAGACAAAATAATTTCCCTGGACATGAATCCAACCAGAACCTTAAAAATCAATTTAAAAAAAAATACCTGAAATCTGAATCGAACCAAATCTGAATCCGACGAAAATAGTCCAAATAACTATAACCAGATACGAACAAGACAATATAATTTCCATGGACATAATCCCCATTCCAAACCAAAAAATTTGTAAAAAAAAGAAAAAAAAAATCCCGAAATTTGAACCAAACTTAATCTGAACCTAACAAAAATATTTCAGTGAAGTATAACCTCATTGGAACTAGGTAAAATAATTTCCATATAAGTACAACCCGACCCGAACTTAAAAATCCCATTTGAAGGGAAAAAAAAAACCCCGCGAAATCTGAATTGAACCGAATCTAAACTGAACACAAATATTCCACACAATCATAACCGTATCCGAAGAAGACAAAATAATTTCCATGAACATGAATCCAATCCGAACCTAAAATTCGGATGTTCTACAAAACATAATGCACTCCGTAGCGGTGGAAAGTGAAACTAAGTACTTAGCGCGAGATGGTTAAAATATTTTGTTTATAGTTAATGTTAAATTAGAACTAGGTTACGGTTAGATAACAGTTAGGTTGCAATTACGTTCCGGTGACCCTTTTGTTATTTTATTTTCCGGTTAGGTTACAGTTAGGTCATGGTTAAGTTACAGTTAGGTTAAGGTTAATTTGCGGTTAGGTTGTGGTTAGATTATGGGTAGGTTATGATTAGGTGACGGCCAAGTTACATTTATGGTATATTTAACTTGCAGTTAGGTTACTGTTAAGATACAGCTAAGTTACAGACAAGTTATGATTCCGATACAATTAGGTTACGGTTAGGATTTTGTTCATAGAATGAACATTACGCATGTTTGATAAAAAATATACACCTATTTTTGTAAAATGGCTCTGAATTTATAATATTATATACTAACCTTTTAGCGAATCATCGAGAATCGATTTCATTCACGGTATAGTCAGATTTAAGAGTGATATATAATTAGTTTGAAATTCAAAATATTTCACTTGGGATATCTATGTGAAAAAAGTATTTAGTTAAGTCACTTAACAGTAATTTTAAGGATAAATATCAACACGAAATCGTTGGACACATATTCCCTCCTGCGTTTCCCATTGCAGTCATTTTAGGTATTTTTGCAGTTAAATATTAGTTTTTTAAAAAACCAATTTTTGACACAGTCAGGGGGCACGTATTTAATATAATGTACACTGTAAAAAATTTGACCCTTTAGCTGTATCATCACTCCCCCGCTTTTATAGAATATATCTCTTTTGACCTATGACAATGCTCCAAAATAGGCTGAAGTAATCATTTTCTATAAAAGCGGTGGAGTGACGATGCAGCAAAAGGGTCAAATTCTTAACAGTGTATTAACACATATTTTGAGTTGAAGATAAAATCATAAAAATTTCAAGTTCGTTTAACATTATTATAACGGACCCGGGCAACGCCGGGCGGGTCAGCTAGTTGTATAATAAAAATCATAACGGGAAACTTGAAAACCATTTTTATGTTAGATTTATACCCGTCTTATGCAGAGTAGAAAAAAAAATCCGATTTAGAAAAAAAATTATAAACGGGATAGAAATAGAACATGGAAGAGATAAAAAGAGAACATTCAAAGGTCGCCGTAGCACCCTGGGTGCGGTGCAGTGTTGATCAGCCCTACTTTACCATATAGAGCACTGAGCGAAAGGGCCGATCGCCCCGGGCGCAGTTATTCGATAGGGCTCCATATTTATACTAACGACTTCATTTTTTGGCCTGCTACAAGAAAAAGTTGGCATGGGGGGGGGGCAAATTGACCCGGGCGCAGTTTTCTCTTCGCACGCATATGACCATATCCATGACCATGAAAATCCGTGACAGACGCAACGTTTTGATTGTTACATTTAATATACAATATTAAAACAGTTTTGTTTTCATATTAAAATAAAATTTTTAGAAAAAAAAAAATGTTTGAATTGCTTTTTTTTGAAGAGAATATTCTTTCTAAAATTGTTTATATATGTATTTAATAACAAAAATACTTTTAATAAGAACACTTATGTTTTATAAATTAATATCAAAACATTAAACTTTACGGGACCACAAAGCTCCCGTTTTTGAAATGAATGATTTTACTACAAACTAAATAATAATAATAATAAATGAAATCGAAGCGAAAGTGATGATCTTTGGTGCCAGACAGTCTGCTTGTTCGTTGCCGCTATTGGTAACATATAAAATATACTTTAGATTTTAAAAGATTTTGATTGGATGTTGCCCTGAACAAAGAAACCTTCTTACTCCGTGAAATAAACTGTCAAGAATAAACAATACAATTATTTTCCTTTGCAAACGGAATAATTTCTTTTTATTGGTTTTTTAATGCTTACAAAATTATTGTTTTTTAAAAAGATATATAAAGAATATTTTTAACCATGTTGTAGTTATTCTAGTATTTGTCATATTTTTATTTTTTTTTGTTTTATTTTATTTATATATTTTTTATTTTTTGTCTTTTTTAAATTATTAACTTCACGTAGATAAGGGCGCATATTTACTGGACCGAGGGCGCACCGGCCCAAGGGCCGGTGGGCCGGCGGGCCAGTCCGAGCCTGCTCTAAATTTAATGTTATATGTAAACAATAATTTATAATGCCATAAAATAAACTGAATTTTTCACATTACTTATTGGATGTTTACCGAATTTCATGTGGCTAAGTTAAATATAACAACAATATACCGCGATTTTTTAAAATGTTCATTTTTCTAAATTAAATGAAATTATTTAAGAAGTGGTCACTATTATAAAATTAAGCTATTAGAAAAAAAAAAATAAATAAAGCTACAGTAAATTCCAACTGTATTAGGATTATTCTGATATTTAAAGAACATAAAATTTGATAAAAAATATAAAAAGTATAACACAAATTCCGATTCCTGTATACTTCGTACTATTACAAAATAATAATATATGTCTGCATCACTGTGCTATTTTCATTGATAAATTATGTTTAATAATGCATTATAAATATCTCCATAGTAAAAAGCATTACATGATTAAAAGAATATTATGAAGCTTAAATAAATTTTCATTTTAAAATTACACCACTAAATTATTAAACACCTATATATGTAAATATATATTTGAGTTTTTTACAATATTTTACATGTTTAGATAATTTTATACAAACAAAACACCACTTTTTTAAGAAATGCCACTAAATTATTTAACATTTATGTATGTAGATCATTATATTTGAGTATTTTATATGTTTAAATCATATTATACAAACAAAAAAGCAAGAATTAGTAAATAAAAAAGCTTATTTATTTTAAGATTTACCGCTGAAATCAAAATTGTCGTTTTATTAAATTCCTCTTATTTGTGATCATCCTATGTGCCAACATTAAAGAATAATATTATTTTGTGAATGACACAAGGCAGATATTCAGATATTATTGCCTTATAAATGAATTTGAAAAGATTTTTACAGAATTAGTAATATTTGTAGGAAAAAATTGAAAACTATACAACTATTTGATTTTGTATTTTTGAGAAATGCCACTAAATTATTTTGCATTTATGTATGTAGATCATTATATTTGAGTATTTTATATGTTTAAATCATATTATACAAACAAAAAAGCAAGAATTAGTAAATAAAAAAACTTATGTGATTTTAAAACTTTATTTTATAATTTACCGCTGAAATCAAAATTGTCGTTTTATTAATTTCCCCTTATTTGTGATCATCCTATGTGCCAACATTAAAGAATAATATTATTTTGTGAATGACACAAAGCAGGTATTCAGATATTATTGTCTCTTAAATGAATTTGAAAATATTTTGACAGAATTAGTAATATTTGTATTGTAGCAAAAAATTGAAAAATATACAGCCATCTGATTTTGTATTTTTCAGAAATGCCACTAAGTTATTTAACATTTATGTATGTAGATCATTATATTTGAGTATTTTACATGTTTAAATCATATTACACAAAAAAATAGTAAAGAAAAAAGTTTATATGATTTTAAAACTTTATTTTAAGATTTACCGCTGAAATCAAAATTTTCGTTTTATTAATTTCCTCTTATTTGTGATCATCCTATGTGCCAACATTAATGAATAATATTATTTTGTGAATGACACAAGGCAAGTATTCAGATATTATTGAATTATAAATGAATTTGAAAAGATTTTAACAGAATTAGTAATATTTGTAGGAAAAAATTGAAAACTATACAACTATTTGATTTTGTATTTTTGAGAAATGCCACTAAATTATTTAACATTTATGTATGTAGATCATTATATTTGAGTATTTTATATGTTTAAATCATATTATACAAACAAAAAAGCAAGAATTAGTAAATAAAAAAGCTTATATGATTTTAAAACTTTATTTTAAGATTTACCGCTGAAATCAAAATTGTCGTTTTATTAATTTCCTCTTATTTGTGATCATCCTATGTGCCAACATTAAAGAATAATATTTTTTTGTGAATGACACAAGGCAGATATTCAGATATTATTGCCTTATAAATGAATTTGAAAAGATTTTTACAGAATTAGTAATATTTGTAGGAAAAAATTGAAAACTATACAACTATTTGATTTTTTATATTTTTGAGAAATGCCACTAAATTATTTAACATTTATGTAATTAGATCATTATATTTGAGTATTTTATATGTTTAAATCATATTATACAAACAAAAAAGCAAGAATTAGTAAATAAAAAAGCTTATATGATTTTAAAACTTTATTTTAAGATTTACCGCTGAAATCAAAATTGTCGTTTTATTAATTTCCTCTTATTTGTGATTATCCTATGTGCCAACATTAAAGACTAATATTATTTTGTGAATGACACAAAGCAGGTATTCAGATATTATTGTCTCTTAAATGAATTTGAAAATATTTTGACAGAATTAGTAATATTTGTATTGTAGCAAAAAATTGAAAACTATACAGCCATCTGATTTTGTATTTTTCAGAAATGCCACTAAGTTATTTAACATTTATGTATGTAGATCATTATATTTGAGTATTTTACATGTTTAAATCATATTATAGAAACAAAATAGTAAAGAAAAAAGCTTATATGATTTTAAAACTTTATTTTAAGATTTACCGCTGAAATCAAAATTGTCGTTTTATTAATTTCCTCTTATTTGTGATCATCCTATGTGCCAGCATTAAAGAATAATATTATTTTGTGAATGACACTAGGCAGATATTCAGATATTATTGCCTTATAAATGAATTTGAAAAGATTTTAACAGAATTAGTAATATTTGTAGGAAAAAATTGAAAACTATACAACTATTTGATTTTGTATTTTTGAGAAATGCCACTAAGTTATTTAACATTTATGTATGTAGATCATTATATTTGAGTATTTTACATGTTTAAATCATATTATACAAACAAAATAGTAAAGAAAAAAGCTTGTGTGATGTTAAAACTTTATTTTAAGATTTACCGCTAAAATCAAAATTGTCGTTTTATTAATTTCCTCTTATTTGTGATCATCCTATGTGCCAACATTAAAGAATAATATTATTTTGTGAATGACACAAGGCAGGTATTCAGATATTATTGCCTTATAAATGAATTTGAAAAGATTTTAACAGAATTAGTAATATTTGTAGGAAAAAATTGAAAACTATACAACTATTTGATTTTGTATTTTTGAGAAATGCCACTAAATTATTTAACATTTATGTATGTAGATCATTATATTTGAGTATTTTATATGTTTAAATCATATTATACAAACAAAAAAGGAAGAATTAGTAAATAAAAAAGCTTATATGATTTTAAAACTTTATTTTAAGATTTACCGCTGAAATCAAAATTGTCGTTTTATTAATTTCCTCTTATTTGTGATCATCCTATGTGCCAACATTAAAGACTAATATTATTTTGTGAATGACACAAAGCAGGTATTCAGATATTATTGTCTCTTAAATGAATTTGAAAATATTTTAACAGAATTAGTAATATTTGTAGGAAAATATTGAAAACTATACAGCCATCTGATTTTTTTGTATTTTTCAGAAATGCTACTAAGTTATTTAACATTTATGTATGTAGATCATTATATTTGAGTATTTTACATGTTTAAATCATATTATACAAACAAAATAGTAAATAAAAAAGCTTATATGATTTTAAAACTTTTTTTTAAGATTTACCGCTGAAATCAAAATTGTCGTTTTATTAATTTCCTCTTATTTGTGATCATCCTATGTGCCAACATTAAAGAATAATATTCTTTTGTGAATGACACAAGGCAGATATTCAGATATTATTGCCTTATAAATGAATTTGAAAAGATTTTAACAGAATTAGTAATATTTGTAGGAAAAAATTGAAAACTATACAACTATTTGATTTTGTATTTTTGAGAAATGCCACTAAATTATTTTACATTTATGTATGTAGATCATTATATTTGAGTATTTTATATGTTTAAATCATATTATACAAACAAAAAAGCAAGAATTAGTAAATAAAAAAGCTTATTTATTTTAAGATTTACCGCTGAAATCAAAATTGTCGTTTTATTAAATTCCACTTATTTGTGATCATCCTATGTGCCAACATTAAAGAATAATATTATTTTGTGAATGACACAAGGCAGATATTCAGATATTATTGCCTTATAAATGAATTTGAAAAGATTTTTACAGAATTAGTAATATTTATAGGAAAAAATTGAAAACTATACAACTATTTGATTTTGTATTTTTGAGAAATGCCATTAAATTATTTTGCATTTATGTATGTAGATCATTATATTTGAGTATTTTATATGTTTAAATCATATTATACAAACAAAAAAGCAAGAATTAGTAAATAAAAAAGCTTATGTGATTTTAAAACTTTATTTTATAATTTACCGCTGAAATCAAAATTGTCGTTTTATTAATTTCCTCTTATTTGTGTTCATCTTATGTGCCAACATTAAAGAATAATATTCTTTTGTGAATGACACAAGGCAGGTATTCAGATATTATTGCCTCTTAAATGAATTTGAAAATATTTTAACAGAATTAGTAATATTTGTAGGAAAAAATTGAAAACTATACAGCCATCTGATTTTGTATTTTTCAGAAATGCCACTAAGTTATTTAACATTTATGTATGTAGATCATTATATTTGAGTATTTTACATGTTTAAATCATATTATACAAACAAAATAGTAAATAAAAAAGCTTATGTGATGTTAAAACTTTATTTTAAGATTTACCGCTAAAATCAAAATTGTCGTTTTATTAATTTCCTCTTATTTGTGATTATCCTATGTGCCAACATTAAAGACTAATATTATTTTGTGAATGACACAGGGCAGGTATTCAGATATTATTGCCTTATAAATGAATTTGAAAAGATTTTTCTCCCCTTCTCCTCCTGTATACAGGAGGAGAAGGGGAGAGAAATCTTTTAAGGATTATAAAACCAATTACATTGGTATCCCATGGTTTAATAAGTAATGCATACTGTTTTAAAATTTTGATTGTTTTTCCCACGTGAAATTTTGATTTTTTTTTAATTATTATTTATTATACTTCTGCATATTTGACTAACATTTTTATGCCTGAAAAAAAAAAAAAAAAAAAAAAAAAAAAAAACTTTGTTTTTAAAGTTTTATCCTTTCATTTAAAACAGGTGGAGACTTTAACCGATGCTTAGAGCTGTTCCATTTTACCCAACTTGAAAACCTGAATTAGAATGTATCAAGATTCAAGAATTCTTTATATTTGATGACCTTGTATTCATGATCCTCATTTGGGCACGAGAGAGCATATTTTTAAAGTGAATAGTCAGAGTGCAGTAGAATCCTGTCTATGAAGTCTGTATGTAAAAGGGCATTGTACTAATAAATGTTAGTCTGACATACAATATATATTTTAAAGACTGTATATTTGTATTTTCAATAAAAGTTGTGATATACCACAAATAAGCTAAATTGTTACTTTTTTTGCTGTTTTTTTAAGATATTGCAAGGTTGCTGTCAGGGTTGGCATGATTTAAATCAACCGATTTAAATCAAGATTTAAATCTAGATTTAAATCAACTGATTTTTTTAAAAAAATCATTTGATTTAAATCATTTTTTTATCTTTTTTTTTTTTCATTTTAATTAGTCAGCAGAGAAATAAGAAATAAGTGTAAATAACAAGTAACAGGTGTTTTTCTGGTATTTTCAGGATTGCTATCAGAAAGAATGTGGTAGGTACAGGTTAAGTCCAGGTGTCCCCTCCTAATCCTTTAATTGTTTGTTCTTTTTGAATAAACTTTAGACGATAAGGCGAAACGCAGAAACACTTTATAAATCATACTTTGTTTGCCAATTTTGGCAACTAAATTATTTGAATCTTTTTTGTTTCACAAGTTAATAATTAAACAAATTCATTAATGTTTACTAAAAAAATCGGATACTAATGCAAGGAACAAGTTTTGAAACTTGCCATATTACACTGTCAAATTTCAATCAAAGTTTACAAATTTTTAAAATTTTTGGGTAAAAAGTTAGAAAATGTATTAGATAAAGATAGCAGTTGCCAAGTCTCCTGATTTTTAGATGTTTCCCCATACTCCTTATTTTTGACATATTTCTCCCAATTTTTTATACTTTTAAAATATTCTGTTATTTACCAATCAAATGTGCTGTGATTCAGTGAGAAAAGCTCTAGTACAGGTGTAATTGTTCTTTAGTATGTTTGACCAGTAGTGTTTTATGTGATGAATTACACCCCGATTCATTTATAAACTATGAATCTTTAAGGTTTGTTATTGTTACTATGGTCATGTATTGAATTAATAACAATTTGTCTCTATTAAGACTTATTTATGATCTTTACTATAGTTTTATATAAGTTAATGAGTAACAAAACACCCCTCTTTTTATAATATTTAGTCAAATTAAAAATATGTTAAAACATCCTAAACATCATATTCTTAAAGTGTTCTACTTGTAAGGAATACATACTTTCCTTATTCAAGTCAGAGTGATAGATTTCTTTTTAATCTTTAGTAATAACCAAGCAACATTGAAACTTAAACTTTTACTAAAGATGTTTAAATCAACAAGTTAACAAGTTTTCATTGACAAAAATATCTCCTGATTTCTAAGATAAAATCTCCTGATTTTTAACTTTCAGAACTCGTCAAGTCTGAGATAGAATTACACAATTTAGAGCAAAATATGAACAAGCTATGTCTGTCATTTTGCTGGAATTTTTTTAAGTTCCTCTGTTTTAAATTGAAATGAAATTTCACTTAGTGTAGAGGAAAATAATGAAGATTTGACATTCATTAAAGAAAATTGTCTAAATCTTCTCACCACTGTAGCACATTTTCAAGCAAAAAATGGCCCATTCCAAAAATGACCATTGCTTGAGATAAAAGTTTGAGATTTTATGACAGATTATGATTGGTGGAAGTCCTTTTATATAATGGGAGATAAAGAGATAATCAGAGAAATTGAAATTGAGTTTATTTACCAAATAACAACAGCCATGGCTTCATCTGCTGGAGTAGAAAGACAGTTTTCTTCCTTTGGACTAGTTCATTCAAACCTTCATAATAAATTAGGAGTGGACAAAGCTTCTAAATTAGTGTTTTTTTTCAAACAATTAAATCCCTGATTTATTTCCGTTTGCTTAAAAACTATTGAATTAATTGTGATTTTTATCCCTTAATAAATAGCTTGCATTAAATGAATATATAATTTGTTTTTTAAATTTTACCATTTTCTATTCATTTACAACCTATTTAAGTTTATTTCTTATTTAGTGTGCACAATTCAATTACATAATAATAGAATGGCTTTAGATTAAAGCCTACATGTTTAATTTTTAGTATCAATCAGTAACTAGAATATAGTATTTACTGAACTATATAATTATTCTTTATATTATTTTTATAAATTATAAATATTATTTATTCTTTTTTTAGTTATTTTTATAAGAAATTGCTCCATGTATTGTAAAAACATAAAAACACAATAATTTAAATAGAATTCTAAAAAAATCAAATAAATCCGATTTAAATCAAAAAAATCTGATTTAAATCAAATAAATCCGATTTTTTTGATTTTTTAAAAAAAATCATGATTTTTTTCCAACCCTGGTTGCTGTTAACAAATGTTTTCATTTCTACTACTATTACTAAAAAATTAATAAATAAGAAACCTTGGTACTACTTGGTTATCCCGTCGACCAAAAATGTATCGCCAAACTATATTTAATGCCAACAATGGATGATCGTAAATCTCACGTTCAATGGTGTTAAATATGGTACACACATTTAAAATGCCATTAAATGATTTTTATTTCAACTTTTGTATTTTTACTAATATTCTAATAATTTATTTGTTCTTTGGTTATTTAAAATAAAAATTATGTCAATATATATAATTTGGCTGTTAGTTTGGCGATTTGTATAATTTAGCAAAATGGGTCGACGGGATAACCAAGTAGTACCAAAATCTTTATTATAGAAATGATAGCAGAAAGTTTTAGACGGGAGATGGGCATTTCAAATTTTAGTTTCTCTTTTGCAGATTCTTTTTTATCAAACCTTTATTTTGCTTCATATTTTTAGCTCTTCATTACTTAATACAAAAGATAAGATTATTATTAATGAATATTTATGAAATGCCTAAAAACACTACAGATAAGTGATTGTTTGATTAATTAATACTTCTGTTGTAAAAATATTTTACCTGCAGATTACTTTTTTGCCCCTGAAATGTCTGCCACAGAAAATTTTCTGCTACTGGGAATCATAGACAATTATCATTTAGGAAAATTGAAAAAAAGAAAATATATAAGTAATAACAAGTGGTTACTTGTGTTGACACTGCTATTATTAAATTAACCCAACAAAGTTGGTATTTGATATACCTACGATAAAAAACAATTTTTTTTTTTTTTTTTTTGGGGGGGGGGGGGGTATTGGCTGATACTAAAGGTTAACCAAAGAGTTCTATTTACAGCTGCCTTATGATGCTGATATTTAAGCATGTATTTTGATTATGTATCCATTATATTTATGTTTCATTTTCTCATTGAAAAGCGTTGATTTCATTATTGCACATTAGCTAGAAACAAATACTGAATATTTTTTTTCCTTTACATTCAAATGAGTTATTTTACATATTCGAGCTAAGTGCAATATGAATTTTTAAAAGAATCATGCTTGAAAATTATTTTTTTAAAATGAGAAATCCATAAATTGAAATCAATTTTTCTTCAAAAATCTCATACTATTAGCTTTATTTTCTAAAATTAATAAATTATAACTTTATATTTCTAACTGCAAATTGACTTTTTTAATGTATTCATCATGTATCACTTAATTCCATTATTAATAAAGAATTATTCATAACTTTCATTAATTTTTACATAAAAAATTTTCATATGTGTAACAATTGTACAAAATGTACAAAAGAAAATGTTAAAATATTTTTTCTAATGATTATTATTATTGTATTTGAAAAAAAAAAGATTGAAAAATGTAATATCAAGATTTCAGCACTTATATATTATCAAAGAGAAAAGAAGAATTTTTTTTTCTTCAGATTAAAAAAAAAAAAAAAAAAAAAAAAAAAGCTGGGTGCATTAGAAAATAACTTTTTTCAAGTCTGTACAAAAATTAATATTGTTTAAAGAAATTCGTCCAGCATTGTTTAATGTAACGTTTAGTTAAAATATATTTTATTTCCTGGATTTTAAAATAAAATATAGCAAACAAGTTATGTATTAAATCTAAGAAAATTGTTTTATACAATATTTTCTCAATGAATAGTTTGTGGACAGGCAAACATTAAAATAATTATTAGTATAATTATGAGTACAGAGAAATGTTACAAAGTGGAAAAAAACATAATGGTAATTTGTAAAAAGTAAAAAAAAAAAAAAAAAAAAAAAAAAACAATTATTTTGTGAATTTAAAACAAACTGGTTTACATCTATTTTTTTAAATGTGTTTCAAAGACAATATAATCAATAATTAAAGTTCTAATAATTTTCAGAAGTCTTCCTACTGTAGCATAATTTTGTATAACCTGAAATTTTTTTCATTCTCACACTATAAAATGATAAATTGAAAACCAAAATCTTGGTTGAATATTTCATTCTAAAATGAGGGGAAAAAAACACCTAGAATCTGGTGTAATTTTTGCCCGTAAAGTTAGCTGAAAGAAAAACCTGAATCATGGTTCAATATTTCGCCAAATAATTGGATTAGAAATAATCCTGAATCATGGTTCAACCTTTTATCAGAAAACATTGAATTAAGATTTAACCTTTCACCAGAAAATTCGATTTGAAAAAATTCTGAATCATGGTTCAACCTCTAACCAGAAAATTGGATTTAATAAAACCCTGATTCATGGTTAAACTTTTCTCCAGAAAAATGGGTTTAGTAAAACCCTGATTCATGGTTAAACCTTTCACCAGAAAAATGGATTAAAAAAAATCCTGAATCATGGTTCAACCTTTCGCCAGAAAATTGGCTATATAAACATCCTGAATCATGGTTCAACATTTCACCAACATAATGGTGTTTTTGAAAGCACCAATAAACTGGTTAAACTTATCACCACCATCTCGGTTGCAGCTAAATTCTAGCTACTTTTCACCATTTTCTTGGTGAAACCTCGAACTTCATTTTTAACAGTGCAGTGGTAAAACTTAAAAAAAAAATAATATGATGTGTATATATCTATGCTTGCATGAAATTTTAAAGACAGTTTTTTCTTTTGAATGTAAAGAAAAAATTTCTTTTTTGGATAAATATATGACAGAATGGGAAGATAATTTTGAATGTGTTGCAGGGCTTGTAGGAGCATTTTTTCTATTGCTTCCTACTCATTATTTATTTATTTGCACGTTTCGTCTATTATTTCTTTCTTTAATTTTATTCACCATAACTCTCCTTACTTAAATTCAAAACCACCTTTATTAAATTTCCAGCAAGCATGAGTTTCATCTTCTAGAAGCTACATTATGATGATTCTCAGGAACCATTAGGAACCATTGCTATTGAAGCAGCTCGAGTTTCATTACATCATTGCAACTGTAACCAAGAGTTGAAATCCTTCCAAAATAAAGCTGTATATTTCGGTTTTTGTTTCTTTTTTCTCCCTGTTGGTTTATTTTCCAGAGCTTTATATTTTGGGTGTTTATTTAATCTTGCACTTTTTTTTTTTTTGCCGGGATCTGGGTAGGAGCAATACATATGAAGAACAATACATTTTCCTGATTTGGGGGTGTCTTCGGCTCAAAAACCCGAAATTTTCAATCCTTATCTATATATATAAAAGAAAGTTTGGATTTCGAATTAATCACAATACAAAAAAATCTGCCGAACCAAAAGTCTTGAAAATTGGTGTAAAAATACTTCTGATAACATCGAGTGCCGCTAAGAAGGGATTTTCGAAAATTCCACCCCTAAGGGGGTTAAGAAAAGGAACGAACTTAAAAAAATTCCTTAAAAATCGGCTTTTGTAGTAATTTTTCAACTGATAAAATATTTTAGTGTATTTTTTCATGCTGAATCGAATGGTACCAAGAAAATGCTTTTAAGTTCAGTAGTTCGCGAGATACTTCACATTTTCCTGATTTGGGGGTGTCTTCGGCGCAAAAAACCGAAATTTTCAATCCTTATCTATATATATAAAAGAAAGTCTGGATTTCGTATTAATCACAACACAAAAAAATCTGCCGAACCAAAAGTCTCGAAAATTGGTGTAAAAATACTTCTGATAACATCGAGTGCTGCTAAGAAGGGATTTTAGAAAATTCCTCTTCTAAGGGGGGTAAAAAAAAGAACGAATTTTTAAAAAAATCCTTAAAAATCGGCTTTAATATTTATTTTTCAACTGATAACATATTTAAGTGTATTTTTTCATGCTGAATCGAATGGTACTAAGCAATTTCTTTTAAATCCAGTAGTTCGTGAGATACTTCACATTTTTATAAATTGACTATGTCTTTAGATGACTGATTCTTCACCGATTATAGACAGTCTAAAATATGACATAAAACTGAAAATCAATATGATTTTAAAATTTCGTTTGATTCAAAGTTTCTTTAGAAAAACTGACCAGCGCAGCGGGCGAAGGCTGCTAGTATATATATACACTATATTGCCATTGATTATGGGACACTTGCGATTTTAGACATTTTACTAAGTATCTAGAAAAATACACGAGGAATCATCTCGAAACTCTTAGTGTATAAATATAATAGTATACGTCATACATCTCCGTGAAAATTTTTTACCGAAACGCCATAGGGGACCGTCAACAAATTAAAAAAGAATGAATATCTTTTGAATAACCCTGTCAAAACTAATGTAGCAAAAGCGCTCAAACTCTAGATTATGATTGAATGCGTTATTGTAATATACTGTGTTCATTTTCATGCAAATAGCATGGACACTCGCAGAGTAATTAAGGTTTTTATAAAAATGGTCCCAAATTTGTCCAAGTTTTTCCATTATAATTTTCAGAGTTCTTAATATAAAATAATATTTTTTTCAGAAAATATGACAAACAACATTGCACACAGTACCCTGTAATCAGAATTAAAAAATAATAAAAATTGTATGAAAAATGAGTAGGTTTACAATATAATTTTTTACTGCGCATGCGTCAAAGATATCAAAATTTCATTTGCATATTATGTTAGCTAAATGTATAGAGCAACTTTTGTAAAAGTCTCAAAATCATAGCTTGAAAATTCTGAAAGTAATCGTCTATAGAAAAAGGACAAAATCCGTTGTTTCCAAAATGAAGCAAAAAAATGAGGGATTTTATCCAAATGCAGTAGTACATCCCATATTGTGTATTCTATATTGACACTAATCAATGAACATATGGATACAACCCCTCTTGTTTTTGCTTCATTTTGAGAATAACGGATTTTCGACTTATTCAATTGACGATTATTGTCAGAATTTTCAAGTTATGATTTTGTGACTTTCACAAAAGTTGCTCTATACATTTAGCTAACATAATATGCAAATGAAATTTTGATATCGTTGACGCATGCGCAGTAAAAAATTATTTAGTAAACCAACTCATTTTTTTATACAATTTTCATTATTTTTTAATTCTGATTACAGGGTACTGTGTGCAATGTTGTTTGTCATAGTTTCTGAAAAAAATAATATTTTATATTAAGAACTCTGAAAATTATAAGGAAAAAACTTGGAAAAATTTGGGATCATTTTTATAAAAACCTTAATTACTCTGCGAGTATGCATGCTATTTGCATAAAAATGAACAAGGCTTATTACAATAAGGCATTCAATCACAATCTAGAGTTTGAGCGCTTTTGCTACATTAGTTTTGACAGGGTTATTTAAAAGATATTCATTCTTTTTTAATTTGTTGACGGTCCCCTATGGCGTTTCGGTAAAAAATTTTCACGGAGATGTATGACTTATACTATTATATTTATACACTAAGAGTTTCGAGATGATTCCTCATGTATTTTTCTAGATATTTAGTAAAATGTCTAAAATCGCAAGTGTCCCATAATCAATGGCAATATAGTGTATAAGAAAGTCTGGATTTCGTATTAATCACAGCACAAAAAAATCTATTGAACCTATAATTTCGAAAGAGAGTTCTATAATCAGGTTAACATGATTATGTAAGCTATATTTAATTATCTCGATATATATATATAACGCAAAGTGAAATTTCATTGCGGCCGCTTATAACTTAAGTTCTACAAGATAGATTTTAATGGATTTTACATTGTTAGTTGGATAATTTTTCAGAAATTTTGTAACAAATGAAATATAGCATTCTACGTTGTTTAATTGAATACTTAGGAAATGTTTTTTTTTCTTTTTTCAGATGAACCCAATAACAAAAGTTTGGCCTTATTTTAAAAGTTCCTCTGAATGAATTTTTATGTGATTAAAATTGTTACCATGTTGAGCGCTACGTCATTCATTGGTGACTAACATTGAACTTTCCGTTTAGGTGACTGATTTTTCACTGATGACGCACAATCTAAAGTACGATATAAAACTAAAAATTACTATGATATAAAAATTTGGTTTAATTCAAAATTTCTTTAAAAAAAAAAAAAAAAAAAAAAAAAAAAAAACTGATTAGCGTAGCGGGCGAAGGCTGCTAGTTTGCATATAAATCTTATAACGATCACCATATAATTCAAGTGTTATTAGTGAAAGTGCTAGGTGGAATAAAACCTTTGTAATAAGGATATCCCGAATAGTCATCATCTATCTTATATTAATAAAATGCATGTAGGAATTCAAAATTGCGACTATTATTTAAAATATTTTGCAGTTTTATTCCTCTGCATCTTACAAGGCTATTTATTATGTTGATTTCCACATTTTATAACACAAAAATAATCTTTCTAATTCTAGAATTATACCTAAAATTAAAATAGGACATTTATTAATGTATTTTTGTCATTTACAGTAGAAAATTTAAAAGAATGAATATATAATAAAAATACTCTTTTATTAATAGATTACTTATACAATCCTTCTATAGTAAAAAAAAACTAGCCTTAAAAGGAATGACTCCTGGAATGATGCTGATGTGGAAGATTTCCGGAAGTAACGAATCCGGGTTGTCCACTCCTTCCATGAGTCGAATAGACCAATCAGGAAAGGGCTCCGTCTGTGCATCGCCATATGGGTTACCATAAAGAGAGGAAAGGTTACCATCGCCAAGTTTGTCGCCAACTTGGCGATATATTGCCAAATTTGGCGACCAAAATTAGTTGTCAAAAGTGACGCCAATTTGGCGATAACTGTAATATTTCGCCAAATTTTTAATTTATTTACAACATCAGTCGTTTGATACATCATTTGAGAGGTTTGCAACTGCTTATTCATTTAAAGGATGTCTTGTGTGTTATCCCCCATTCTGCTCCCCAGGGGGGACACATTTTTAATTTCTTTACAACACCAGTCGTGTTACACAAGATTTGAAAGGTCTGCAACTGCTTATTCATATTATGGATGTCTTGTGTGTCACCCCCACACTCTGCTCTCCCCAGGGGGTCACATTTTTAATTTCTTTACAACACCAGTTGTGTGACACATCATTTGAAAGGTCTGCAACTGCTTATTCATATTATGGATGTGTTGTGTGTCATCCCCCACTCTGCCCCCCAGGGGGGCACATTTTTAATTTCTTTACAACACCAATTGTGTGACACATCATTTGAAAGGTCTGCAACTGTTTATTCATTTTATGGATGTCTTGTGTGTCACCTCTCCTCTGCCCCCCAGGGGGTCACATTTTTAATTTCTTTACAACACCAGTTGTGTGACACATCATTTGAAAGGTCTGCAACATCTTATTCATATTATGGATGTGTTGTGTGTCATCCCCCACTCTGACCCCCAGGGGGGCACATTTTTAATTTCTTTACAACACCAGTCGTGTGACACATCATTTGAAAGGTCTGCAAATGCTTCTTCATATTATGGGTGTCTTGCGTGTCACCCTCCACTCTACCCCCCAGAGGGGTGCACATTTTAAATTTCTTTACAACACCAGTCGTGTGACACATCATTTGAAAGGTCTGCAACTGCTTATTCATGTTTTGGATGTCTTGTGTTCCCCCCCCTACTGTGTCCCCCCAGGGGGCACATTTTTAATTTCTTTACATCACCAGTCGTGTGACACATCATTTGAAAGGTCTGCAACTGCTTATTCATATTATGGATGTCTTGTGTGTCACACCCCCGCGCTCTTCCCCGCCAGGGGGGGGCATTTTTAATTTCTTTACAACACCAATCGTGTGACACATCATTTGAGAGGTCTGCAACTGCTTATTAATATTATGGATGTCTTGTGTGTCACCTCCCACTCTACCCCCCCAGGGGAAGACATTTTTAATTTCTTTACAACACCAGTCGTGTGACGCATCATTTGAAAGGTCTGCAACTGCTTAATCATATTATGGATGTCTTGTGTTTCACACCCCCTACCCCCCTGGGGGGGCACATTTTACTATTTCACATTTTACTGTTACACATTTTACATTAATTTCTTTACAACACCAGTCGTATGACACATCATTTGAAAGGTATGCAACTGCTTATTCATGTTTTGGATGTCTTGTGTTTCCCCTCCTACTGTGTCCCCCCAGGGGGCACATTTTTAATTTCTTTACATCACCAGTCGGATGACACATCATTTGAAAAGTCTGCAACTGCTTATTCATATTATGGATGTCTTGCGTGTCATCTCCCAGTCTGCACCCCCAGGGGGGGCACATTTTTAATTTCTTTACAACACCAGTCGTATGACACATCATTTGAAAGGTCTGCAACTGCTTATTCATATTATGGATGTCTTGTGTGTCATCCCCCAGTCTGCACCCCAAGGGGGTGCACATTTTTAATTTCTTTACAACACCAGTCGTGTGACACATCATTTCAAAGGTCTGCAACTGCTTATTCATAATATGGATGTCTTGTGTGTCACCCCCACTCTGCCCCCCTAGGGGGGGGGTACATTTTTAATTTCTTTACAACACCAGTCGTGAGACACTTCATTTGAAAGGTCTGCAACTGCTTATTCATATTATGGATGTGTTGTGTGTCATCCTCCCCTCTGCCCCCCCAGGGGTGGCACATTTTTAGTTTCTTTACAACATCAATCGTGTGACACATAATTTGTAAGGTTTGCAAATGCTTATTCATATTATGGATGTATTTTGTGTCTCCCCATTCTGTCCCCCCCAGGGAGGCACATTTTAAATTTCTTTACAACATCAATTATGTGACACATCATTTGAAAGGTCTGCAACTGCTTATTCATATTATGGAAGTCTTGTGTGTCACCACCCCACTCTGCCCCCCGGGGGGGCACTTTTTAATTTCTTTGCAACACCAATTATGTGACATATCATTTTAAAGGTCTGCAACTGTTTATTCATATTATGGATGTGTTGTGAGTCACCAGCCACTCTGCCTCCCAGGGGGGGCACATTTTTGATTCTTTAGAACACCAGTCGTGTGACACATCATTTGAAAGATCTGCAACTGCTTATTCATATTATGCATGTCTTGTGTGTCACCACCCACTCTGCCCCACAGGGGAGCACATTTTTAATTTCTTTGCAACACCAATTGTGTGACACATCATTTGAAAGGTCTGCAACTGCTAATTCATATTATGGATGTCTTGTGTGTCACCACCCCACTCTGCCCCCGAGGGGGGTGAACATTTTTTATTTCTTTACAAAACCAGTCATGTGACATATCATTTGAAAGGTCTGCAACTGCTTATTCATTGTATGGATGTCTTGTGTGTTCACGTTTTTCATAGGTGCACCAGATTTGCCGCAATATTTTCTAAAGCCCATTTGGCGAAAATGTCTTTGTGGTATAACGCTTGCATATACATTTTTAATTATTTTCTATTATTTTCAAAAGGAACTTACAGTAAATAAAAAAAATATATAATTAATAACTTTAGAAAAATAATAACTTATATAATAAAAAAAATGAATATAAATAAGCATTTTATTAGTAAAAAAACAATATTACCCAGGCTACTATTTCGGACAAAATAATGCCACTTTCACGCCAATTATGTGACATTTGTGCTCATTTTTCACCAAATTTCCTGTTGTAGATCTTTGAAATTTGGAATGCGTATGAATACCTGGGAGCAATACTGGAATTGGACATTGATTTTTTTTAATTCGACACCTAATTGGTAAAATGAGGGTTATTTTTTAAAGATTTATACAACTTTTTCTGCGCAAGAAAGACACTTACCTATTTTTGTATACAAGAAGAAGTAAATGGTATGTAAAACAATGATATTATCCGTATATAGAATGCTCAAAGCGATATAAGCACTGGGTTTGGCGAGATTTTTTTTATGTCAGTTTGGCGAAAATATCAAACAGGACATTGGTTACCATTGAATCCTGCTTATTCTTGTTCTTCCTCACAATGCATTCATTGTATATAAGTTTTTTTTCCCACTATACATTTCAGCTAATTATTAGATTATCTACTGTATTTAAAATGGATGAAACAGAGATTCATAGAAAAAGAAGATTATGCAATGAACGTCAAAAGAGATGGATGGAGAAACAAAAATTTCAAAATAAAACAATTGAACGTATTAAAATCAGTGATCATATTGAACCATCGGAAGATCCAAAGCTTCAGGTACATGTAAATAAGAAAGAAAACAAAACAAGAAACTTATTTCATGTTTTGCCTTTAGAAATATCTGGTGTAACATCCACAGATGAAACAAATACTTTTCCACTTTTTAATGAAACCGTTTCTTCTGAGGAAATAACAAAAGAAATGAAGATTCAACAAAAAAGAATGGGTAAACTGAGTTTTAACCCACTTCTGGCGGCGTTTTTTCTGACGCGCGATGACTGCGCCAATCCTTGCTTTCTATTACTTTCAGGTGTCGCTTCTCCAAGCAACCCCGCCCCAAACTTTGGCTCATATCACAAATGCACCCAAGAAAACCCCCATGCTGCGATAATGGGATTTAATAGTTTGATATCTGCGTTAACAACAACAATTCTGAATTGCTTATTTTAGAAATTTCTTCCATGCGACTTTCGTGCATATAGAGATTAATTTTTCGGTTTTAATGTCGTTAGTTAACGCGAGTTTGGCGAATCCAGTGTTATTTTTTTTTTATTTATTATTATTTTTTTTTTTTTTGCTTGTTTAAATGGGGGCGCAGCACTCATACACGCGTTAGTGGTTCCGGTGTTGATGAGTTTCGTACATTTTAGTTATTCCTGCACAGCGAGTTTCGTGGATCCAGTGATTTTTTTTTTTTTTTTTTTTTTTTTTTTTTTTTTTTTTTTTTAAATGGGCGCGCAGCGCTCATACACAAGTTTGTGATTGCGGCGTTGTCGAGTTTCGTACATTTTAGTGATTCCTGCACAGCGAGTTTCGTAGATCCAGTGATTTTTTTTTTTTTTTTGGTTTAAATGGGCACGCAGCGCTCATACACGCGTTAGTGATTGCGGCGTTGGCGAGTTTCGTACATTTTAGTGATTCCTGCACAGCGAGTTTCGTGGATCCAGTGATGTTTTTTTGGTTTAAATGGGCGCGCAGCGCTCATACACAAGTTTATGATTGCGGCGTTAGCGAGTTTCGTACATTTTAGTGATTCCTGCACAGAGAGTTTCGTGGATCCAGTGATGTTTTTTTTTGGTTTAAATGGGCGCGCAGCGCTCATACACAAGTTTGTGATTGCGGCGTTGGCGAGTTTCGTGCATTTTAGTGTTTCCTGCACAGCGAGTTTTGTGGATCCAGTGATGTTTTTTTTGGTTTAAATGGGCGCGCAGCGCTCATACACAAGTTTGTAATTGCGGCGTTGGCGAGTTTCGTACATTTTAGTGATTCCTGCACAGCGAGTTTCGTGGATCCAGTGATTTTTTTTTTTGGTTTAAATGGGCGCGCAGCGCTCATACACAAGTTTGTGATGGCGGCGTTGGCGAGTTTCGTGGATCCAGTGATGTTTTTTTTTGGTTTAAATGGGCGCGCAGCGCTCATACACAAGTTTGTGATTGCGGCGTTGGCGAGTTTCGTGCATTTTAGTGTTTCCTGCACAGCGAGTTTCAGGGATCCAGTGATGTTTGTCTGTCTCTCTTTCTGTTTGTTTGTCTGTCGGTTTGTTCTTCTGTTTGTTTGTTTGTTTGTTTGTCTGTATGTTTGTCTGTCTATTTGTCAGTTTGTTTGTTCGTCTGTCTGTTTGTTTGTTTGTTTGTTGGTTTGTTTGTTTCTCTGTTTGTTCGTTTGTCGGTTTGTTTCTTTGTTTGTTTTAACGTCTGTTTGTTTTTTGTCGGTTTATTTTTTTTGTCTGTTTGTCGGTTTGTTTGTTTATTTCTTTGGCTTTTTGTCGGTTTGTTTTCTGTCTGCTTGTTTGTCTGTTTGTCTCTCTGTCTGTTTCTTTGTTTTGTAGTATCGTCAAGAAACAGCAAAAAACCATATTTTCCGTATGAAAAAGGGAAAGCAAGAAACCATATTTTCAGTTTAAAAAGGGAAAATATCGGCAGCTTGGGGATTTTCATGGAGATTGCATGGGGATTTTTTTTTTTTTTAATATGCAGTATTTACAATTTTTGGATTTTCAATATTTTAAAATGTGTATTTCTTTTGTATTTTCAGTCATTTTCTTTAAAATGATAGCATTTTGTATCTTTTAAAATGTGTATTTCTGTTGTATTTTCATTATCGCCTTTTTAAATTGTGCGCTTTTGCGTGATATCTCCTGGTAATCACATCCGGGAGATAAAACGCAAAAACGCGCCAATATGGCTATTTTTTGAAAACGCGCCAAGAAGGGGGCTAAAACTCAGTCGCGCCAAAAGAATATTAAACAATGAATATAAAAAAACATGGAGGGCAAAACTAACTGACAAATCTAAAGAAACAATAATGTACAAGTAGAAGAGTTTAGAACATATCTCAGAATATTTTAGAAAGAAAAAAAAAAGCTCAAGGTAAAAAAACACAGGCTCGGTATGCTGCCAAAAAAGAAAAACATATCTTTCAATCAATCTATTGAAAATCAAAGAGGGGGGGGTTATGCTATGCTTCGACTAATGAGGAGAGGGGTTGTTAAATTTGGTGTGCGTCATTTTTCACTGGCTGGTGTTTTCGGTCGACAACCTAATTAGAGTACATGGAGTAATCCTTCTATAGTAAAAAAAAACTAGCCTTAAAAGGAATGACTCCTGGAATGATGCTGGTTGTGGAAGATTTCCGGAACTAACGAATCCGGGTTGTCCACTCCTTCCATGAGTCAAATAGACCAATCAGGAAAGGGCTCCGTCCATGCATCGCCGTATGGGTTACCATAAAGAGAGGAAAGGTTGCCATCGCCAACAATCGCCAAGTTTGTCGCCAACTTGGCGATATATCGCCAAATTTGGCGACCAAAATTAGTTGTCAAAAGTGACGCCAACTTGGCGATAACTGTAATATTTCGCCAAATTTTTAATTTCTTTACAACACCAGTCGTTTGATACATCATTTGAGAGGTTTGCAACTGCCTATTCATATAATGGATGTCTTGTGTGTCCCCATTCTGTTCCCCAGGGGGGACACATTTTTAATTTCTTTACAACACCAGTCGTGTTACACAAGATTTGAAAGGTCTGCAACTGCTTATTCATATTATGGATGTCTTGTGTGTCACCCCCGCACTCTGCTCTCCCCAGGGGGGCGTGACATTTTTAATTTTTTTACAACATCAGTTGTGTGACGCATCATTTGAAAGGTCTGCAACTGCTTATTCATATTATGGATGTGTTGTGTGTCATCTCCCACTCTGCCCTCAGAGGGGCGCATTTTGTAATTTCTTTACAACACCAATTTGTGACACATCATTTGAAAGGTCTGCAACTGTTTATTCATTTTATGGATGTCTTGTGTGTCACCCCCACTCTGCCCCTTAGGGGGGCACATTTTTAATTTCTTTACAACACCAGTCGTGTGACATATCATTTAAGAGGTCTGCAGCTGCTTATTCATATTATGGATGTCTTTTGTGTCGCCTCCCACTCTGCCCCCTAGGGGGGCACATTTTTAATTTCTTTACAAAACCAGTCGTGTGACACATCATTTGAAAGGTCTGCAACTGCTTATTCATACCATGGGGTAATGGCGAGCGCAGCAAACAGGGGTAGCCAATAATTTGGAATCGCGAAGCGATTACGCGGTCAGAAACAATTCTTGTCTTGCATTATTGACACTTATGACTTATGGTATTGCTTGTCGAACAGCATAAGAATACTACGAACATTTCTAAAATATTTAAAATACTTTCAAGAATAGAAGTTTGTTTTTTTGATAGGTATGAAAAGGCAGCAGTAGCTTCCTTTAAGAGAATGAGCGTTTTCCAATTTGACTTTTTAGTTTTTCCTGTGAAACCTATATTGCTTTCGCATCCTGTGAAAGCATTAAATCCTCTTAAAGTCGTAGCTTTTTCTCTTCCAATCGCTTCAGCTATGGTATGAACAGGAATAAATCTGTATTTCTTCCCTGTTCCAAATGAAATCCGAACAGTTTCTAAGCATCTTTTTGAAAGGATAAAAAAAAAAAAAAAAAAAAAACATGAAATCACCAAAACTAATACATCAGTGTCTACAGAGTGTGCAATATTATTTTTCATTCCTCTTTTAACCATGTCTTTGAGATGCAGTATTATTTTTCAATCTTGCTTCTTCGTGACCAGGGCAAGTCGTTGCAATTAACGAACTTACAGCAGTAAGACTGTCTTTAACTTCTTCTCTTGGAATGGTTATAACTTGTGTGTTTTTGTATGGTGCTAGTGTTCCAAGCAGGCCCGTAGCCAGGATTTTCTTTCGGGAGGGGCTCAATTTAGGAATTTTTTCTATTCTTACAAAAGTAATTTTAATAATATTTAGTAAAAAATTTAAAAATAATCTAGATGTCTGTTTTACATAGGATACTAGTTAACTCTGTCAAATATTGTTATTTCATATTTAATTTTTTCAATTTCTGTTGCAATTTTTAATTTTTAAGAGCACTTCCGGCTTCCAAACAAATTTGAAAACCGGAGTGGTTTTAGAAAAAAATTTCTGCGAAACTTAAAAAGCACAAACTAACAATGTTTGAGATGAGTCTTAAGTAGGGGAGAGGGGGCCACATTTGAACTGACGGCACCTTTGAACACTAAATATTTTGTTCAAATAAATTATTTTCTAAAAATGTGTATGGCAATACATTACTATTGCTTCAGTGCAATAAGTATACAAAGCTCATCCATTTTGTATGCAAAATACTGTCTAAGCAATATATATATTTTTCTCCCTCTTGAATCTAAACTTAAGAAAATAACGTCATAAGATTTTTGTTCAAAATTTTGATTTATTGTTCAACACTTAAATAAAGATGTAATCGTTAGTTTGTAAGTTTTGTTTTATTCAAATTAATCAGCCGAATTGAGTAAACCGTTGTAATGTTGAACTCCATGTGATGGGGCACCATTGAACATCTAAAACTGCGAAGTAAAGAGTTGTTGATGTACCTAAATGTTACTATTTTTGGAATTTTTTCTGTGTGAAAAGAGGTTAATTAAGAATATCGAAGAACATGAACTTATACTGTTGACAATCCTTCTTTACTGCAAACATGTATTACAATCTCTGGATGTATCAGCGATTGGAAGTTTCAAACCTAAATTGATGATGGCATTCATTTATTTGATGAACATTTGATTTCACAATAATTATTCATGGTTTAGTAGGTTTGTCTAAGAAAGCCTATACTCTTTCATTTACTCTTTCCCAAACTACGGAATTACTAGTACTTTCGTACTAGATAAAGTATATTGGAGTACAAGGATATTTTTAAAAAGTTTTCTCAAACAAACATAACTGGAGAGACATTCTGTGTTGTTTCAATAATGATTTTTGACATCAACATTGATGGATTTGAGTTTGGTTAAATAATAGAAAAATTATTAGTTTCAATAAAATATAGTTATTAAATTTTATCCGTATTACTTTATATTCCTGAAACATATGCAGCGTTTTATGAAAGCTCTCAATATTTTCATATTTTACTCATTTATTCAAAAGTGCCCCTTACTTGTCCAAAAATACCCCTACAAGGGACAGGTTTAAACAGAAATCTTTCAGCTTTTTAAATCCTCACAATTTTTTTAATTTATATGGAAAACTTTTAATTTATGGTTCATATGATGAAGAAATGCACTGTTTTTATTATGTAATATTTAAAAACGCAAAAAAATATAATTCAAATAAGAAATGTACTGATTTTTTAAAAAAAATTGTTCAAATGTGCTCCCCTCTCCCCTATCCTATGAAGAAAAACGTTGTAAAATATTGAAATGCAAACAAATAATATGTATTGATTTAAAACACAGGATTAATGTTAACGTGCGAGAATCTGACATTACGAGTGCGAGGTCTTGAAACTATTCATCCATAAATGAAATAAATTACATGCATTATTATTTTTTTTAATTAATTGCTACAGCCATATGTAATCATAAAATTTATGTTTGTATTTCACATTCTCTGAGTATAATAATTAAAAATGACAAGCGTGATAAAATAAATGTACTCTAACAGTGTTGAATTCAGGCATTTTTCTCCGGGAGGGATTTTTGGGACTTCGGGGGAGGAGACATTATAACGTTCCGGGGGGGGGGGGTTGTACTTTTTGACAATTGAAAACACAAAATCACAAATTTTCTGGGATGGGACATCTTATTTCTCCGGGGGAGGGGGAATGTCCCCCGTCTCGGCCGAACTCCTGAATTCAACAGTGTTTACTAGTGCAACAGAAGCAATCATCATAATTTCTTCTTAGCCATGACGCTGATTGACTTATCAAGAGTTTCTGTAATTTCCCAAAGAATGGAAATCATGGAAAAACTACTCAGTCTGTCATCGACCATAACGCTTCAAGTCAGATTTGATTATTTTCTTTGTTGAAAAATATATTTCAGCACTGACTTTTGATACTCGGCTTTCCACCAAAACTATCAGCAAGTGTTTGATTTTATAGTAATACGTCACATTACAGTACTAAAACTTTTAAAACTCTGTGTTGGCGTCAACATTAGCAATTTGCTTGCACCCTAATTCACATTCAGCTTTCACTTGCTACATTGAAACTTTCTCCTGAAAATATTGCATCGGATTCTCTAATTTGCTTGCTTTTTCAAGTGAAGCACATCCTGGAAGATATAACTGGGAATCTCTTAGAATGTCTTTATTCGAAATGAATCGATAATTTAAATTTTGAATAAGACTTTCTACATGGGGAAATAAGACTGTGATATTGTAATACCTGTCAGTTGATGTAGATGATGATGAGGGTTTGTACCTGTTGCCTGTCTAAATGTCAGTCTTGGGATCTTTATTTTAGTTTGGAAGATGTCTTCCCGAAGTTTTGATGTACAATAACATCTCACAAAAGATTTCTATTTCATTTTTCTGCATATTTATATAAAACAATTAGGCATCTTTTAGCATGGGTTACAGTCATTATTATATCACGAGTTTTTTTTTTTTTTTTTTTTTTGAAGAACTGACTATGATTGTCAGACAGAAAACCTTCTGACAAACAGACAAGCTTATGAGAAAATTATTCTTCTCCCTGACTGCCAAAAAAACTCCAGTTGTTGAAGAAAACTTCCATGTGTTTTTTGAAATATTTTCTGAGCTAATACAAATGTATTTAAGTAGCTCAACAAAAATCAACATGATTTCATACCTCTCGATAAAATTTGTAGCACAAATTCGGAAAAGCTACATTTTTTTGTTTTCTAGGATATATGATGCAATTCCTTCTTGAAGCGCTAAATTTGCCTTCAGGTGATTTTAAAAAACTTTTGTCGCTGCTTTAACAAGTCCATGCATGATACTTTCGAATGAATGAAATCAGCATGTTGTTGGACAAGGCAAGATTTAACCAATGGCTTTCACAGAGGACATATCTAATTTTTAGATATTCTGAAGAATTCTAGAATGAACTCCACTAACATGACCAAACTTCTTGGCTAATTTGTCATACGCCTAAGCGACACATTTATATATGCCAAGACATAGTTCATCGCAATGTTGTAAAATTACTTTTCTTGAATTTTTGAGACATTTATTGGAATAACACGTGAAAAAATTTTCCGAATTATTGGGTTTTGTGAATTTTTCAATAGTTCACATATCTAACACAAATGGCAAGCTGTTCTGCGCTTGAAATGTCCATAGTTTCAACAGCAATTAAGCTAAAACAGATCGCAATATATATTTTGATAATTAATACTTCACTAACTGAATCCCAGAATATTTGATTTCATTCTGAGTTTCTAGGGTGAAATACATAGCATTTCTAAGGATATTTATAATATCTCGTTTCAATTCATTCGCTTCAGACTTTGCTCAAAACTTAAAAGAATTCTTAACTAGTCTTTTTTATACCAATTTCTCTAAAGTTAGAGGATCATCATCGTGGTCAGTGGCTATTTTATTCTGCATAAAATAAGATTGTGTCAAGTATTAGTCCAAGAGCTGCTCTAATTTCTTCTTTTCCTAGAGCTCTTTGAAAACTCAACAATGAAATTATTCTATTTCTATTTTCCTGAAAAAATCTGAAGTTTGTTTGTTAAAATAACACAAGGTTTTTGATAATCTAATTGTATATGTTTTAAGAAAAACATTTAGCCTTTTTCCAATGACTGAAACATGTAGAAAATAATCTTCCTAATTTTTCGTGATCTTTCTTATGCCGTATGCGTATTATACCTAATTTTTCTTAGTCAAATTAATGATAAGAAATTACAATTGATAGAATTTTACTGCGCATAAAGACAGTAAAAATTACTTTTTAAAAAGAATTTATATTTTTAGTGGTACATACCTATTACAAAAACAATATATATCCAAATAACCGATATAATGAAGGATTACCGAACTGTAATTCAATAAATGGATATTTTTACAGCTAAAAATGCAATTGATTGTAATGTAATGGAAGATAAAAACAAACAAAACTTATTTTTTTTTATCATACAGGTAATTTTGTATTTTCAAAGTTTCGGGAGGGGCTTCAGCCCCCTTAGCCCCCTCCCTGGCTACGTGCCTGGTTCCAAGGAGATTAAAAAGCTCTTCTTTGTTATTTGAATTTCTTAAGAAATCGTGCCAATTTTTAGGTAATCTAACATATGGTTGCACTTGTCATCTCGCCCTTTGAACTCCTCTTTTGTCTAGTTTCTTCTTTAAAGCTTAGTATAATATATCTATCCCAAATCAAATCTATTCTTTGACATTCAAAACTCTCAATGTCTTTACGTAAGTAAGGATAAAACATTTTAATGTAGTAATCATTAAATGTCTTTAAAGTCTGTTGAGGCTTTAAAATGTTACATATAAAGTTGTAGAATATAAGATAAGCTGCATTCCAACCAAAGAAAATAATCATATGACATTTTGCAATTCGTTCCTGCCTGGTAAAGTTTAAAAAAGCATACTATAATTTAAAAGCACATTGACAACATTGTGTTTATAGACATAATTGTAAACGTATTCTTTTTTAGAGCTTGTAAATGAACTACAAATTCTACGCTCACCATATTGTACAGTAAGTATCTTGTACTACAGTTCACTGATGTATGTTACTTTCAATATGTTTCAAAAAATTTAATATCATTAAAACACACTAAAAAGGATTTTTGCAAATGGCCATACTGTAAGGGGATTATTTTGAGTGTGCCTGTAAACGAACTATAAATGCTAGACACTTCATTTTCGATGTAGAACATTTTGCAGTATACCACGTCTTTAAATTACACATAGAGATAACACATACATAAATTACACGGATATCTGAGTAAATTTAAGCAAAAAAGAGCAGGGTCAGACAATTCGTAAATACTTTGAGTGCCCTGTAAATGGACTATAAAAGCTATACACATTACTTTTTACTCCGAACATGTTAGTATAAACTTCATAAAACATATAAAATATACATGGCAATCTGAGTACATTTAAGCGAGCTAGAGCATGGTAGGGCAGGCGGACAGACAAATAGACAGATAAACCGAATTCATACACTCTTTTAAATAATGTTGAATACTGTTAAAAACATAAACTTGACTTTAAAAACATCGAAATTGACATGAAATGCACATTTATATTAAGCATATTCAGAAAATAACGCCATTTTGAATAACAGCCGCCATTTTGAATAACAGCCGCCATCTTGAATTCCGACGATTTTGCGAGATGCCTCCCCCTCTAATATGCATTGTATATGCATAAAGTACATACTCACCAAGCGGTATATTCTTATCACGATTTGCAGTTTTCTGATGCGTAGCACCCGGACTAATATGAATTTTTTAATGAATATTTATTTGAATGTTGAAAGTCTAAGGCCCGCCACACACCAGGGAGACATGCGTCAAAAATCGTGTAACAGGACGCAGTCAAACCTGTTTTTTCTTTGTTATCAGGGTGAAATTGTCGCATGTCGCACGTTTTCAGCACAACAAAGTTGAAAAGTGCTTATGAATTTGGTTTGTCTGGCCGTCTGTCCGCTCTCTAACTCACGTAAATATACTGGGATTGCCATGAAATTTTAGGACGTTATTGACGTTTACTGTAGCACGAACCCTATTGAAAATGAAGTTTCTACCGTGATTAGTTTATCTACAGAGAGAGTCAAAAGTTTCCTATTACGTTACGGCCTATGAGGAAAAATCGTTTCAAAGGAATTTTAAAGATGGTATACCCTGTCAAGTATATTAAAATTTATATGCTTCTACGAGGTGCATTAAAATATGCATTCTATAAAATATGAGGTGAAAATGTAGCTATTATTCATTTATAGGGCCACACAAAAGAATTCCATTAGATAGTGGTAAAAGGGGGAATTGTGTGTGACATATTTTAAATATATTAAACTGTTTCATGTATAATAAAATTGATGTATGTCAATGAGGCTTAGTATAAATTATACAATACTGCCTTCCCTAATATAATGTACATAGCATTTACAGGGACACGCAAAAGATTTCAAATAGTACATTCTTTCCGAAGTATCCAATGATGGATAAAATGCAGTTTAAGTATAATATGCGCATTTAAGTTTCATTAAATCTATGCACATTATATGATGTGTATACATGCTATAGTTGATATACAGGGCTACCCAAAAGAGTTCGCCAACGTTACTGCTTATGATTATATGAGCGTAAATTACTTAAAGGTGGTCCTTAAATAAATTATGCATTTTTACGCTGAACTGCATTAAATTTACTAAGAAATGTTCGCAGAATATAGATAAAATGATATACAGGGCCACGCAAAAAATTGGATACATGGAACGTATGAACGATAATTTATCAGAAAGTGATTTTAGTTGTTTTAGGAGTGTTTTAAAATAAATTTTAGCGTAACACTGGTGTATAATAAAGGTACCAGGCAAACTACAGGGCTGAACAAAGTATCCAAGTATGTTTCCATCTATTAGCATAAATTGCTAAAAGAGAAATTTCAAGCTACTAGGCATTACATCTTCATTACATCTAAACTAAATTTTCGCATTATATAGTATGTACTAGTATATAATCCCGTCAAAAATGACGGAATTTTCACTTGCATTTCATCTTTTTAATACTTCATACAAACAAACAGAATGCAGATTTTAATTTTGAAGAGTTTGTACTGTAAACTAGCACATTTTAAAAATAGCAATAAATTTCTACAAATACAATTTTTTTTTTTTTTTTTTTTTTTTTTTTTTTTTTTTTTTTTACTTGATATTTAGTTTTTGAACAAATTTTAATTTCAAAACAAAGAATAGTATTTATTACAATAATAATAATAACTGGCAAAATAAAACTCAATTTCTGAAGATTTCACAAAACATTTAAATTAAATATTGAAGTTTTTAAAATTTTAAAATACATTCTTTATTATGATTCGGCAGCGATTTTAGTCGTGGGTGTATGATAGATTCTTAGTTCAATGCTTTTAGGCATCGATTATAAAGCTTTGAGTTTTCTTTTTAAATTTAGATTTGGTGCCATCTATACGCAGTTAATATACACAAAACAACTTAAAAAAAATCGTAGTTTCTTATAGAAAATACTGCTATTTTCTATAGTCGGAGGCATTGATTTAAATCAAAATCAATTTTTAAAAACTTCAGCTTGCAACTTTAAAAATTCAATCCGTAAGTCATCAAAACTAAAATTATTGTTATTGTTTTTTTTGTAAAATTTTAAATTAAATCTACCAGTGTTTAAAGCTTAGATTATATCCATTCGAAATTTGCTTACATTGTAAGCGAAATTTGTATTTTTTATCAAATGCCATTTAAATGTAAGGAATATATAATACCATAAACTAAATAAAAAATCATCAAATTTTAATTTAAGAGCAATTTTGATTTATTTGCATGCATTGCATCAAAGCAGATAACGTTTTAATTTAAGACCATGTGAAAAAAATAATTTTAAGTTATACTAATCCAGTCATGATGATATCTTATGTAGCCATAACATCTTGAAGAAAAAAAAAGAGCTTATTTATTTAAATAGAAAACAAAATTAAAAAAATTAACTGGATAAATGCTAGTATTTAAAAAATAATAATAATAAAACTAAATTTAAATTCATCTAAAATTAAATTTATCTTTTATAATATATTCCCAAAAAGGCTTCTAAAATAGTTCATAGATGGCAGCACTAAAGTTGTGAGAGACGGTGCTAGAGTGATAAATAAAATACGATCGTACTCATATAATAAAAACCTTTTCCACTTCCACTGTTATCTTTATGTATTATAATTGGGTTTGATATACATGTTTTATATGAAAATATGCTGAAAAAACATTTTTTCAAGTGGAAGAAATTTTAAAAGCATCATTTTAGCATCTGTTTATAATTAAGCCAAACGTGGCGTCTAGCAACGGTTGAATCCAGATAGGAATGGCACAACCTGGAACCGTTCTACACATTTCTTCAGACGCATTTTATTATAAGTAGATATTAGCTGTCAGATCAAATACAGGGCTGTTCAAAATACTGGAATACATATTTGGTTATATTTGGATTTATATCCTTATTTACCTAAATAACGAAGTTTTTAAAGATTTCATGAAGCGTTGGAAAGTGCTTCATAATCTATGCTTAACGCATGATTTTTCTTACTTGTTTTGTTCAATGTTTCACTTATGTGTGGCGGGCCTTAGAATCTAAGTAATCATTAATGTTGCTTATATGTATTTCCTGTAAAATATACTGTAAAATCATCCCGTAGACATGTAAGCAGTATTCTTTAAAAGTATCTTAATTATATGATAAAAATCTGAATTTTTTAGAAATAGTAGAATTTGTAACGGGCCGGGCCGAAAGAAACTTCATACGGACCCGGGTCTGGTAATTCCTCTCCATGCAGACCTCTAACGCTTATATAGAAATTATTCTCATTAGTCGAAAAAACGAAATTAGACAAAATTATAAGATAATCGCATAATTTGCATCGAACTTAAAAGTAATATTTAAGGAATGCGACTTTCGTGATTTTTATTTAAGTGATCTTTTTAATATACAAAGACAACTTTTATAGTAAAAGAGTTGTTCCTTTTCATCCAAACTTTTTTATCTTTTTTTTTTTTTTTTTCTGTGTCTGATTTAAAGAGTGGGTACAAACTTTAAATTATATTATTTTAAACGATTTTCATCACGTGGCAGCGCTTTTATTGGGCCAGAAAGTCGCTTCCCGGTGATTTTCCTTCCTGTTTATATGACTGTGGTCCTATAATTGCCCTAAGGTAAACAAAAAACATTATTTTACTTTAATTTCCATTCAGCAAATTTGAAAATATGATTAAAAATGTTACATCTATGTATTTAATTTTTTTTTATTTTTAATATTTTTAATTTTTATGTAAATTAATATTTATAAAAATGCTGAATCAAGATTGCTCATGTATTTCTGTTCATTTAAATAACACAAAAAAAAATCTACTTATAATATTTCGAGTTATAGCGATTTTAAATTATCCCACATTTTTAATAAATTTTAAATTAAAAACTTTTTAGCTCACAGGCTATCATAGCCTGAGAGCTTATGTGCCCGTCCGATCTGTATGTACGTTCGTGCGTAACGCGATAACTCATGATAAAAATATCGGATCCACTTGAAATTTTGTATATAGGCATATCCTGATAAGGCGCTTCCCTGATTAGTTATTGGAGTTCATTCGATATGTATAAGAAGGGGAACGGGGAGCTCATGCCCCTCCCCTTAATTGATATAAACGGGATTTTCATGCAGAATTAACAGTTTTCGTTCAAAATTTAGATATAGGATCATTCTGATAAGGCGATATCATGGCTGTTATTAGGTGTTCATTGAATAAGTATAAACAGGGGGAACGGGGGTTGTAATGCCCCTCTCCTTAACTTGTTTAAATGGATTTTTCAAGCAGAATTGTCAGATTTCGTTCAAATCTCTGAATAGTTTTGGAAGTTTAATGGTTAAGTATAAAAGAGGGGATAACTCTTCTTAAATTATATAAATGCTAAATGGGTTTTTATTAAGAATTATCCGATTTGCTCTGAATTTTGGATATAGATTTTTCATATGATAAAGCATGTCCTTGATAGTTTAGGAGGTTCAATGATTAAGTATAAAAAAGGAAAAAGGGGAGAGCTGTTTCCCCTTCCTATTTTTTTTTAACGGAATTAACAAACATACAAGGCTGTAATGTACAATTAGTATGCGTAGCCTGTGAGCTCAATGCCATCAGTTTAACTGGGCAATATTCCTTTTATTTGTAAATATATATGAGAAGTTTTATTAATGTGATTTTGTTTAAAAATAATATGGTTAACCATAACAAAAAAATTCAAAATTTTAACTCAATAAATAAAAATTACTTTGAAATGTGTATCAGACCCCCTAAACGTTAAAAGAATATATTAACCAGTAAAGAAAAGTTAAATTTGTGACGCGTTTAAATTCAAGCAGGGCAACTTCCGGACATGCACTTCATTTGAAGAACTCTATAAAGTCGGAACCGTTTACGATGCGATGGCACAGATTTTTTTGAGTCCCTTGAACATCGTTTTCATAAGAATAACGTAAAAATATCCCTTTTAATACTCAAACAGTCGCTGCTTGATCCCGCAGTGGCGCAGCCAAGGGGGTGGTTTTAGGGTTAAAACACCTCTCAGAGCTGAGAAAGATCGCTATAATTGCTGCTTATATGAATGAAATCCAAACTTAATATTTAAATGTTTTGGCGCATTTCGGAATCCGCCGCTTTATTGAATCAGATTTCATTTAATAAAGTGATTCGATTAAATGGCGAAAATTCTACTTAAAATTGTGAAAGTACATATTACATGAATAATTTAAGTAAAAATTGGTTATTTGAACTAAATTACTTTTCTTAGATGCTTCATGCTAAAAAAAAAAAAGATTTCCGGCCACACAGACGCTCTTTGAGTTTAAGTATTATACAGTAAATATTCTAATTAGTACTGATTCTATTAACCGGCGATTCAAATAACCTTTATCAGAAACTCAAAACCCCCCTTAGAACCGAATTCTGGCTGCGCAAACTGGGCGCAGGACAAATTCATTGCTTAACTATTGAAATTAATGTCTGACACCGGAATTTAAAAACAACTTTATTCGTAAATAAGAAAACGGTATATTTCACGCATTCAATAAACAGTAATTTTCTCTAACAAAATTCCGGTGCGAATGTGGCGTTTAGGAATTAAAATTAAGTGGTATATCTATGAAATCACCGCCCCTCAAGGGGTGAAAGCTCAAAAGTAGAAAAATATTGCCTAAATTTAGAACCCTTTTGTTGGCTTTGTCTAATTTAAGACACTCTAAGTTAAGTAATTCAAAGAAAGAAAACACATTTTTATCTTTACTAGTTCTAATGATGATTCTGCACCCGTAGTAAAAAAATGATATGCTTAAAAAGAAAAGCTTTGTGAATCCGAATTTTAAATAAATGATTTCGTCGTCAGTTTAGCTACTATGACGTCATGAAAATATTATTCATCAGTGTCGTATTATTAAAAAACAAAAATTTGTTTAAGTAGCTATGTATAGATGGCCACATACAAAATTCTGCCAATCAGCTTTTAATATGTCTTTATATTTGAATTTTTCCAGCATTGTAAAATAGTGTAGAATTTCGCATAGAAAAAGTAAGGTTTTTCAACGATTAGCTTAATATTTGTAGTACTTAAGCATCATTCAAGTCCAATAAAAGTGTCACCGATAGTGGTAAATATTTAAAATATTAAAATAATCTTATGAAAATGGTTGATAGAGCAATATAGTGGGAAGAGTTTCATATTTTGTTCCGGTTTTAATGGCGAGTTTATTTATTTATTTATTTCCGCAGTATGTATTATTGCGATCTTCAGAATTTGGGTTGATTTTGTTTTTACTTAAAAGCCACTGGTGGATAAATTAGTTTGAATACTGTTTTAAAATTTATTTTTCTTAATCTATAATTGTCTGATTTTTTTTAAAAAACGATACTTTTCCGTAGATGTATTATTATGTAAATTAATTATGGTGTATTTTCACCTGTATGATAAATATATAAAATGTGAAACATATAAAATTAGAAAAATATACATATATAAGTATATAGTATTTAGGCACAGATGTCATATACACCGGGATGTCTCATTATAACCAAAATGCCATTATTTCGCTTCATATGGTAACCCGGCTATTACTGTTTATTCATAAATAAACTGCTTATGGACTTTTATTTTCATTTTTAAAAGTACGTAAATTGAGGGGGGGGGGGGGGGTTGTTTTATAGATTAATTAAACTTTTTTCTATTTATTGTTATTCTCTTTTTAAAATAATAGAAAATAATTTAAGAGTTACATGTAACTGGTAATTGAAAACGAGCTTTTAGCCAAATTGGCATCATAAAAAAATTGCACCAAATCCGGTGCGTATATGAAATCAGTACCAATATTTATTTATATGTGAAAATAATATGGGTATTTTTTGGTTAGCCGAACCCCTGTGTTATATATACACGTATATATGCATGTATATACATATATATTTATATATATCTACATCTATATTATAAATATATATATACATATATACTATATGGCCAAAGATGACCGGCCACTTGCTATTTTAGATATCTTGTTAAATATCTAGAAAAATATATGAGAAATTATTTTGAAACTTTATAGTCTAAGAGTCCGTGAATGGCAGACCTTCGTTATTTTATAAAAGCTGAAACTTTCTCAGCGCAGTCTTCTAACACAGATAAGAACGATGGGTAATTATGAAATTTGGATCATGGTGGCTTTGGCAGTTAACAGATAGCAAAGGTGTAAAAAATACCAACTTACTTTCGTCATTTTATAAAGCGTAATTTTTTGATATTTCCTTTGGAATGATATTAGAAATCACGTTCTCTATTGGCAGACACTTCCTGTGGTTCCTCCCCTTGGCAGACACCACTAAACTTTAATAAATTGAAATTCTACTTTCGTCATTTTATAAAAGCTGAATTTTATATATGTTACTTGGGTAACTACTACAAAGAAGATATAGAGATATATAGATTATAGAAGATATTTCCTCAGTTGGCAGACATTTTTGGTGGTTCCAACCCCCGGCAGACAGACATATACGGCGGCTTCTCAATACACTAGAGCCTCTGTATAGCCCGGCACCAAACGGACTTCCCCCTTTTCTCCTTGGCTCTGAAACTGGCGACAGTTTTTGAGGTTGCTGCATTGAAGAGAAAGCGAAGAAGGGAAATCCCATACATTTCACTATTTTTAAAAATATATATGTGCAGATTTTTTAGTTAAAACTATGTACATCTGCATTTTGCTTTTTATAGTATTTCCCATGTTAATTTTGACACTGTAAAACATGATTTGCATCCTAGTCTGAAGAAAAACTGACTTCAAACATTCTCAGAAAAAAAAAAAAAAAAAAAAAAAATGGAAATTGTTTACGCGCAAACGGATGTTTTCTCACAGTACTTATTTTTTCATTTGCTTAACATATAAAGGTGGAGGAGGTAGCTTTCATATGCGTCGTTTTTGTTAAATATAGCTTCTTTTACAATTTGATTAGATGAGTTCATAAAAATTCTTTAATGCTTGATTTTTATCTTATTAAAATTTTGCTGAAATTTTAAGATAAAAAACTACAAACCCTATAAAAGGAAATTTCGCAAATGCTGAATTTGAATGAGAATTGCGCCAAATTAGTAAACTATAGCCAAATCGGCAATATTTATTATTTCTTATTTTTTGTCGTCAAATTTAGCGATATTTTTCCATATTTGGCGATAAGTGTTTCCAAGCTTGGAGAGAATTCGAAGCTAACGTTCATTAATACTCGTAAATAAATAACTGATTTTTAGTTACTTGAAAAATAGTTGTTATCCTCGATAGAGAATTGGTAAATCTGAAGTATATCTGAATGTTTTTATTGGTTGAATTCCGCATTTTATTCGTTTTCTGGTTGGTATATGTTTAATGTCCAAAAATGGTTTACTTCTGTTGCCACAATGAGAAAAAAGTAATAAAAACTTTAAATAATAATAATAATTTGAAAACAAATTGTCATAAAAATTTCAAACGAATTTCATTTAAAAGTGCATTTTTTTTACCATAAATTAAAAAAAAAAAAAAAAAAACAGTAATTTATTGTTATATAACTTTAACTGTTTAAAATGTGCATTTTTATTTGATGGAGTTAATCAGGCTGACTGCCTCCTACGTATGACATGGAATAAACATTAATATTCCTGGACCCATCTTATAAAAATTTTAAATGAAATTTCAGTTTTACAATTTTTTGAACTGCAAATTTTTAAACTTCTAAACATTGCACATTTAAAATTTTTACACCATTGCATAGAGAAAAAAATGCACTTTTAAATGAAATTCGTTTGAAATTTTTATGACAATTTGTTTTCAAATTATTATTATTATTTAAAGTTTTTATTACGTTTTTGTCATTGTGGCAACAGAAGTAAACCATTTTTGGACATTAAACATGGACCAATCAGAAAACGAAAAAAATGCGAAATTCAACCAATAAAAACATTCAGAAATACTTCGGACTTCCCATTTCTCTACCGAGGATAACAACTATTTTCCAAATTACTAAAAATCAGTTATTTATTTATGAGTATTAATGAACGTTAGCTTCGAATTCTCTCCAAGCTTGGAAACACCTATCGCCAAATATTTAAAAATATCGCCAAATTTGAAGACAAATATTTAAAAATATCGCCAAATTTGAAGACAAAAATTAAGAAATCAGAAATATTGCCGATTTGGCTTTAGATTACTAATTTGGCGCAATTCTCATTCAAATGAAAAATGAGAAAATGAGATATTTCGCAATGAGAGTTTTACATTTCAATGCCTTTTAATATTTAAAGTATAAATTCAACGTGATTTATATGCTAAACAAATGAAAAAATAAGTACTGTGAGAAAATATCCTTTTGCGCGTAAAACAATTTCCATCTAATCTTTTTTTTTTTTTTTTTTTTTTTTTGTGAATTTTAAAAGTTATTTTTTATTGAAACAGGATACAAATCATGTTTTACGGTGTCAAAATTAACATGGAAAATACTATAAAAAGCAAAATACGATGGGTAATAGATGTACATAGTTTTAACTAAAAATATCTGCACATATATTTTTTAAAATAGTGAAATGTATGGGATTTTCCTTCTTCGTTTTCTCTTCAATGCAGCAACCATTGAAGTCGTGATAACTGTCGCCAATTTCCGAGCCAAGGGAAAATGTCTGTTCTGTCTGGCTATACAGAGACTCTATTGTATTGAGAAGCCGCTTTATATGTCTGTCGGCCGGGGGTTGGAACCACCAAAACTGTCTGCCAACTGAGGAAATATCTTCTGGTAGTCACCCAAGTAACATATATAAAATTCAGCTTTTATAAAATGACGAAAGTAGAATTTCATATTATTGAAGTTTAGTGGTGTCTGCCAAGGGGTTGGAACCATAGGGAGTGTCTGCCAATGGAGGACGTGATTTATAATATCATTCCAAAGGAAATATCAAAAAATTACGCTTTATAAAATGACGAAAGTAAGTTGGTATTTTTTACACCTTTGCTATCTGTTAACTGCCAAAGCCACCATGATCCAAATTTCATAATTACCCATCGTTCCTATCTGTGTTCGAAGACTGCGCTGAAAAAGTTTCAGCTTTTCAAAATAACGAAGGTTGCCACTCACGGGCTCTTAAACTAAAACTGTAATACTAAACGTTTTCTTCTTTTTTTGCGAAAGCACGCGGTCAAGGCCGTAGCCAATGGGGGGATCGCCAGGGTTTGATTCCCCTCCGAAATGTTTGTAAAGTTGACTATAAATCTTTAAATAATAGTCGAAACAACCACTGATATTACTCTGTTATCTCGTCGACCGATTTCGCCAAGTTATGCAAATCGCCAAACTAATAGCCAAATTATACATGTTGACGTAAGTTTTATTTTAAATTAAAAAAAAAAATTGTAATTTAAGAAATTACACCAACCATTTGAAAAATGTTTCACTCGAAACATTCATCTATCATTTTAAGCTAAATACCAGTTGTTTTATTGTGTATTATCCGTGCCACTGCTATAAATGACTTTATGCATGCTGCAATTTGAAGGTACGGTTCGTTTAAGTTACATCACTCCATTGTCGCCAAGCATAAAAGTTGGCGACGAAAGAAACATTTCAAAGTATGTAACATTGTTGGTGCAAAAGTAATCCTATCAAAAACATGAATGTGAAAGAATGCCAAGTTCGTTAAAGGTTTCGCTAATAAAAGAAATGAGATCTAACTGCAAACCAAGTTCTTTCGGAGCTCCTTAAATCATAACTCCTGTCATGCATAATATTATTCAATTGCTTAAAATGATTTGTTATGTTACTTGTTATTCAATTGAGCGACTCAGCAAGTTTTCTCTTATTCAATTTTTTCTATTTAGTTGATCAGAAATTAAAGTTGATCCCTTCCTAACCTTATCAGTACTTTAACTTCAATATACTTATTCAACCACTCGATTGACTTGATGCTTGCCAATCAGATTCTAGAGTAAATTTTACTCCGACTCAAAGATTAAAGTTGGTAGCTGAAAACTTGCCAAGTCGCTCTATTGAATAACAAGTAACATAACAAATCATTTTAAGCAATTGAATAATATTATGCATGACAGGAGTTATGATTTAAGGAGCTCCGAAAGAACTTGGTTTGCAGTTAGATCTCATTTCTTTTATTAGCGAAACCTTTAACGAACTTGGCATTCTTTCACTTTCATGTTTTTGATAGGATATCATTATTTTTTGTCAAATAAGTAGCTATTTGTTTCCTTTTAGAAAAAATAGGTTAAATTAGTTAAATTAGTTTTATTTAATATTAATTAATCTTTCAGCTTTTTCCTGCATTTATTCACTGTTTTTTTCAGTCACATTTAAAAATTTAACATTAGGACTGCTTATGTTCCTTTAAATTCCACTAATAAGGATGTTTCTTTTACGTGATTGGGTACTACTTGATTATTTCGTCGACCAAAAATGTTTGTAGCCAACTTGGCGAAATATTGCTATATTGACGACAAAAATTACACACCAAAAGTCATGCTAACATGGCGCTATTTCTGGTATTTTGCCAAATTCCCATAGATTCTCATTGTAATCTGGTAATTTATCCAATAATTTTGTTAGAGCAAGGACTGTCGCCATCATTTTGGCATCTTTTTTTTTCTTTAAATCGGTTCGCTAACTACCCAAGATTGCTTAAATATTGCTATTTAGAAAATTTTTAGAACGCTTTTCGTTCATTTTTACCCCTTTTAAATTTTGTATTTGTTAACAAATGTTCTTAGGGATCATTTATATCTTATAATTAATGAACATACCAAATTTTATGCTTTTAGGCCCTTAACATACAGACATCGCATTTTTAGAACACTTTTTGCTCTTTTACCCCCTTTGGATTAGTGGAATCGACATAAGATATAGCCTATATTGGAGCAAGGACTATCACCATCATTTTGATATCATTACTTTTAAGATCGGCTTGTTGTTTGCTGAAATTGCTTAAAAATCCCAATTTAGCCAATTTTTAGAACGCTTTTCGCACATTTTCACCTTTTTTGAATTGCGTATTCTTTATAAAAAGCCCTTAGAGATCATTTATATCTTATAAATAATTAACATGCCAAATCTTATAGTTCTAGGTCCTTCAGTAACACAAATGTTGCATTTTTAGAATGTTTTTTGCTTCTTCACCCTCTTTTGGTTAATGGTACGTATAAAATGTAGGCTATGTTTGAACCGGGGCGAATACCATCATTTTGGTATCATTAATTTTGAAATCTGTTCGGTGGTTTCAGAGATTAGCCCTGATACTCGCCAAAAGTATCGCCAATTTGGCACTGTTTCTGATATTTCGCGAAATTCCCATAAACTCTAAAATGCCAAATTTTATGTTTCCAGTCCAGTCCCTTAAGGCCCCTGTTCTCGCTCGAAGAAACACTCGCGAGCTAATGCTATTCCTATGGGGGAGCATTTTTCTAATAACTCTTTCGCATTTTGACATTTTTTAATATTTTTTTTTGCATTGGATAGCTGAGGTGCATGCCAACTGCGCACCTTTTTTACTTTTTCGATTTTGATTGCAGATATTTTTTACAATGTTAGTTTCACTTTCAAAACCGATTTCGAAACTGAAAGTGCTTTTTAAAAAAATATCTGCAACCAAAATCGAAAAAGTAAAAAAGGTGCGCAGTTGGCATGCACCTCAGCTATCCAATGCAAAAAAAAATTATTCAAAAATGTCAAAATGCGAAAGAGTTATTAGAAAAATGCTCCCCCATAGGAATAGCATTAGTTCGCGAGTGTTTCTTCGAGCGAGGACAAGGGCCTTAATATACAGACATCACATTTTTAGAATGTTTTTTGCTCTTTTATCTCCTTTGGGTTAGTGTCATCGACATAAGATATATCCTATGTTGAAGCAAAGACTGTCATCATCATTTTGATACCATTCCTTTTAAAAGATCGGTTTGTTGTTTGCTGAAATTGTTTTAAAATTGGTATTTCGAACTTTTTTAGAACGCTCTTCGCGGATTTTCACCCATTTAAATTTGATATTTTTTAGCAAATGTCATTAGTGATCCTTTAAATCTTATAAATAACTAGGGGGGCCCCGCCCCCCTGCTCGCTATGCTCGCCAACCCCCCGCGTAATCGCTTCGCGATTCCAAATTATTGGCTACCCCTGCTTGCTGCGCTCGCCAATATCCCACGGTATGAATAAGCAGTTGCAGACCTTTCAAATGATGTGTCACACGACTGGTGTTGTAAAGAAATTAAAAATGTGCCCCCCCTGGGGGGCAGAGGGGGAGGCGACACAAAAGACATCCATAATATGAATAAGCAGCTGCAGACCTCTCAAATGATGTCACACGACTGGTGTTGTAAAGAAATTAAAAATGTGCCCCCCTGGGGGGGCAGAGTGGGGGTGACACACAAGACATCCATAAAATGAATAAACAGTTGTAGACCTTTCAAATGATGTGTCACACAATTGGTGTTGTAAAGAAATTACAAAATGCGCCCCCTCTGAGGGCAGAATGGGGGGTTACACACAAGATATCTATAATATGAATAAGCAGTTGCAGACCTCTCAAATGATGTGTCACACAATTGGTGTTGTAAAGAAATTAAAAATGTGCCCCCCTGGGGGGCAGAGTGGGGGATGACACACAACACATCCATAATATGAATAAGCAGTTGCAGACCTTTCAATGATGTGTCACACAACTGGTGTTGTAAAGAAATTAAAAATGTGACTCCCCTGGGGAGAGCAGAGTGTGGGGGTGACACACAAGACATCCATAATATGAATAAGCAGTTGCAGACCTTTCATATCTTGTGTAACACGACTGGTGTTGTAAAGAAATTAAAAATGTGTCCCCCCTGGGGAGCAGAATGGGGGATAACACACAAGACATCCTTTAAATGAATAAGCAGTTGCAAACCACTCAAATGATGTATCAAACGACTGATGTTGTAAAGAAATTAAAAATTTGGCGAAATATTACAGTTATCGCCAAGATGGCGTCACTTTTGACAACTAATTTTGGTCGCCAAATTTGGCGATATATCGCCAAGTTGGCGACAAACTTGGCGATTGTTGGCGATGGTAACCTTTCCTCTCTTTATGGTAATCCATATGGCGATGCATAGACGGAGCCCTTTCCTGATTGGTCTATTCGACTCATGGAAGGAGTGGACAACCCGGATTCGTTAGTTCCGGAAATCTTCCACATCAGCATCATTCCACGAGTCATTCCTTTTTAGGCTAGTTTTTTTTTACTAGGGGGGCCCCGCCCCCCTGCTCGCCAACCCCCCGCGTAATCGCTTCGCGATTCCAAATTATTGGCTACCCCTGCTTGCTGCGCTCGCCAATACCCCATGGTATGAATAAGCAGTTGCAGACCTTCCAAATGATGCGTCACACGACTGATGTTGTAAAGAAATTAAAAATGTGCCCCCCTGGGGGGCAGAGTGGGAGGCGACACAAAAGACATCCATAATATGAATAAGCAGCTGCAGACCTCTCAAATGATATGTCACAAGACTGGTGTTGTAAAGAAATTTAAAATGTGCCCCCCAGGGGTGCAGAGTGGGGGTGACACAAAAGACACCCATAAAATGAATAAACAGTTGCAGACCTTTCAAATGATGTGTCACACAATTGGGGTTGTAAAGAAATTACAAAATGCGCCCCCTCTGAGGGCAGAGGGGGGGTTACACACAAGATATTCATAATATGAATAAGCAGTTGCAGACCTCTCAAATGATGTGTTACACAATTGGTGTTGTAAAGAAATTAAAAATGTGCTCCCCTGGGGGACAGAGTGGGGGATGACACACAACACATCCATAATATGAATAAGCAGTTGCAGACCTTTCAAATGATGTGTCACACAACTGGTGTTGTAAAGAAATTAAAAATGTGACCCGCCCTGGGGAGAGCAGAGTGTGGGGGTGACACACAAGACATCCATAATATGAATAAGCAGTTGCAGACCTTTCAAATCTTGTGTAACACGACTGGTGTTGTAAAGAAATTAAAAATGTGTTTCCCTTGGGGAGAGCAGAATGAGGGATAACACACAAGACATCCATTATATGAATAAGCAGTTGCAAACCTCTCAAATGATGTATCAAACGACTGGTGTTGTAAAGAAATTGAAAATATGGCGAAATATTACAGTTATCGCCAAGTTGGCGTCACTTTTGACAACTAATTTTGGTCGCCAAATTTGGCGATATATCGCCAAGTTGGCGACAAACTTGGCGATTACTGGCGATGGTAACCTTTCCTCTCTTTATGGTAACCCATACGGCGATGCATAGACGGAGCCCTTTCCTGATTGGTCTATTCGACTCATGGAAGGAGTGGACAACCCGGATTCGTTAGTTCCGGAAATCTTCCACATCAGCATCATTCCAGGAGTCATTCCTTTTAAGGCTAGTTTTTTTTTTTACTACTAGGGGGCCCCGCCCCCCTGCTCGCTACGCTCGCCAACCCCCCGCGTAATCGCTTCGCGATTCCAAATTATTGGCTACCCCTGCTTGCTGCGCCAATACCCCATGGTATGAATAAGCAGTTGCAGACCTTTCAAATGATGTGTCACACGACTGGTGTTGTAAAGAAATTAAAAATGTGCCCCCCTGGGGGGGCAGAGTGGGAGGCGACACAAAAGACATCCATAATATGAATAGGCAGCTGCAGACCTCTCAAATGATGTGCCACGCGACTGGTGTTGTAAAGAAATTAAAAATGTGACCCCCTGGGGGTCAGAGTGGGGGTGACACACAAGACATCCATAAAATGAATAAACAGTTGCAGACCTTTCAAATGATGTGTCACACAATTTGTGTTGTACAGAAATTACAAAATGCGCCCCCTCTGAGGTCAGAGGGGGGGGGGGTTACACACAAGATATCCATAATATGAATAAGCAGTTGCAGACCACTCAAATGATGTGTCACACAATCGGTGTTGTAAAGAAATTAAAAATGTGCCCCCCCGGGGGGCAGAGTGGGGGATGACACACAACACATCCATAATATGAATAAGCAGTTGCAGACCTTTCAAATGATGTGTCACACAACTGGTGTTGTAAAGAAATTAAAAATGTGACCCCCCTGGGGAGAGCAGAGTGTGGGGGTGACACACAAGACATCCATAATATGAATAAGCAGTTGCAGACCTTTCAAATCTTGTGTAACACGACTGGTGTTGTAAAGAAATTAAAAATGTGTCCCCCCTGGGGAGCAGAATGGGGGGTAACACACAAGACATCCATTATATGAATAAGAAGTTGCAAACCTCTCAAATGATGTATCAAACGACTGGTGTTGTAAAGAAATTAAAAATTTGGCGAAATATTACAGTTATCGCCAAGTTGGCGTCACTTTTAACAACTAATTTTGGTCGCCAAATTTGGCGATATATCGCCAAGTTGGCGACTCGCCAAGTTGGCGACAAACTTGGCGATTGTTGGCGATGGTAACCTTTCCTCTCTTTATGGTAACCCATACGGCGATGCATAGACGGAGTCCTTTCCTGATTGGTCTATTCGACTCATGGAAGGAGTGGACAACCCGGATTCGTTAGTTCCGGAAATCTTCCACATCAGCATCATTCCAGGAGTCATTCCTTTTAAGGCTAGTTTTTTTTTACTATAGAAGGATAGAAGGATTAACATGCCAAATTTTGTGCTTCTAGGCCCTTCAGTAAAGCAAAAATCACATTTTTAGAATGTTTTTCGCTTCTGAACCCTCTTTTGGTTAGTGGCGCAGACATAAGATATAGTCTATGTTTGAACCGGGGCGAATACCATAATTTTGGTACCATTATTTTTGAAATCGGTTCGCTAGTTTCAGAGATTAGCCCTGATACTCGTCAAAAGTGACGCCAACTTGGCACTATTTCTGGTATTTTGTGAAATTCTCATAAACTTCCATTGTAATCCTATAATTTATCCTCTAATCATCCATTAATGCTTAATTAATGGTGATTTCTGATTTTTTCCTATTTATAGATCCAATAACCTACCTCCACACCAAATTTCAACTTCCTAAGTCATCTGGAAGTAGTCAAACATTTCTATGAGTGAGTCAGTGAGTCAGTGAGTCAGTGGTAAAAACAGTGGTTTTCAGACGTCAATTTCTCGTAAACGGTAAAAGATTTTTTTAAAAAAATTTAGGATTCGGAAATTAGAAGATGGTTTTACACGACACAAAAAATTGCAAGTGTGTAGGTCAAATAGAATTTAAGTTATTGAGGGGTCAAAAGTGGCTCGAAATGGTTCGGGTAATATAACCCACTGCCGGTGTCAGGGGCGTAGGAAAGGGGGGGGGCTCAGGGGGCTCAAGCCCCCCCCCCCCATTTTATTTTATCAGAAGCTTAATTAGGCAAAAAAAATTCATTTAATAAACGCATTCAAATTATTTCGTGATAATGAAAATTTTAAATATTTGAAATTTTGTTGCTTAAACTTACGTAAAATAATAAATATGCTTAAGCTCATCTATAATCTGAAAATTCTAATAGGTTTTAATTTGTATTGTTAATTTGTTAAAATTCACAAAAATAATAAATTTGAAACATTCTAGGAAGTTCGAACAAGTTAATCTGCAATATTTAATAGCGATCAATTTCAGTAAAGGGGGGGGGGGGACTAAAAGCATATTATAGTAGAATAATAGAACTGTTAGAAGCAACATTTGTAATAGGAAAAAATTAGATAAAGCTTTTTTTTCTTATTTTTTCTTTTTTTTTTAATCCTCTGGGAACGGCAGTGCTTCGAACTCAGATCCGACTGGTATAGCACGTGAACAAAACACATGTCCAGCAAGAGGGGGAGATTTTAGTGGCACGTCATTGGTCGAGTTAAAACTTATTGCTAGCAGTGGATTGCGTCATTCCCCTGATATTTTGTGAATAGAACAGAATTTCTTCCGAAAAGATTGTTTTCAAAATCATTTTGATTTTGTGTTTACCTTTCGTGTTATGATTTGTTAAGGTTTAGTTGAATTTTATCGCCCTAGGGAGCAGTTTATGTGAACGTTATATACGATACCTAACAAAAATAAAACTGCACTATGAATTCTCGTAAAAGACCGAAAAAAACACTGTTGAGTTTTTTCTCTTCTACAGTTCCAAAAAGAACGGAAGATTCTGAAGTCATGGAAGAAAAACGTGAAGAATCAAGTTCTGCAGTTAAAGATGAAAAAACTGAAGAAGCGAGAGAAGCTATTAGCATTGGACAAAGTGATGTAAATACATTATCTAAATCGTTCTCTGAAAGTAATATGGATATAGGACTATTTATTGGCGATGGCATTTATCTTGATGACAGCCAAAAATTAAAAGTTTTAGAAAATTCGTGGAAGCCAGATCCATCTTTTTCTTTCCCAGCAAACCATAAAAAAAAGAAAATTTCAATATCACTGGTTTGAAAAATTTCCATGGTTAAGTTACTCTGCAAAACTTGATGGAGCATTTTGCAAAATTTGTGTAGTATTTTCAAATGGGCAAGGTGGTCAAGGAAACCAGCGATTGGGTAAATTAGTTTTATCGCCTTTTTCACAATGGAAAGATGCTTTAGCATGCTTCACATCGCATCAAATGTGCCAATATCATAAGAATTACGTTATTATGGCAGAATTCAAGAAAATTATGAAAGGGCAAAATGAAAAAAAAAAAAAAAAAAAAATTGTAATTTAAGAAATTACCCCAACCATTTGAAAAATGTTTCACTCGATACATTCATCTATCATTTTAAGCTAAATACCAGTTGTTTTATTGTGTATTATCCGTGCCACTGCTATAAATGACTTTATACATGCTGCAATTTGAAGGTACGGTTCGTTTAAGTTATATCACTCTATTGTCGCCAAGCATAAAAGTTGGCGACGAAAGAAACATTTCAAACTATTTAACATTGTTGGTGCAAAAGTAATCATTATTAAAATACAGCTTTGGCATATACTGTTATACTTGTAAGACTTTGGCATATATTGTTTGATTTTACAGAGCAGAATTTTGGTGATGGAGGTTTTAAACCAAAATCGATCGCAGCACATGCATCTGTGAATGGGTCCATCAGACATCGAATCAAAAAAGTTTTTTCCCAGTTTTTCCCAAGCCGATTGCTTTTTAGTTTTCTTTTTAGGTGGTGGAAAATCAAGAGTAATAGCTATAACATTTTCCGGCTTGTTAGAATCACTATTGGCACTCAAATTTTCCTGGTTAGAACCGACCGATAGTAAAACGCCATGGCTAGTGGATTGGTCGCCCTGGCGACATGATGTTTTACAATTAATCGGTTCGGCATTAAATTGCTTCCTTTTTCGTGATCGCCTTTCAACACGTAATTGGTTTTCAGCGGCTCAATAATCTTTTGATTTTATCATTTTCTGCATTGAAAGACGTTTTTGCGCCAAACCAAATACAGTATTACTCAGTTATCCCGTCGACCAATTTCGCCAAATGATACGAATCGCCAAACTAATAAGCAACTTATACATGTTGACTGTGTTTAATATCATTGAATGCGATATTCACGTTCATTCATTTCTTTGGCTTCGGCTTTTTCCGTATCTGTTAATTTCCGTCTACCCATTTTTAAATTTGTTAGTTTTCTCCTTTATTACAATGATTTTAACCATTTTAATTTACTATTCAAATAAAAATTCTTCTAAAAGTAAAGAATTTAATTTAAATTAAAAAAAAACTCTTCTAAAAGTAAAGAAATTAATTTAAATTCAAAAGTGACCACATCATTCAAAAGTGGTAACATCATTCAAAAGTGGTAACATCATCGGGTCCATTCTCCCGAAAACAACAACCATTTTTCAAATGGTTAATATAGAAATACAACTTCATCAAAACAGAAATGCAGAAATCTGTAAAAATAGGCTGAAGCTCCTTTCCGTAATTAAAACAGTTATTGTTTGCGGAAGACAAGGATTTGCATTACGTGGTCACAGAGATTCTGGAAATATTTCTGTTGAAGAAACAGGTAAAAATGAAGGTAATTTCAGAGCTTTGCTTCGATTTCGTTTGGAAGCTAGCGATAAAGCTGAGGACTTAAAGGAAATTCAATCAGGTATGATTTCAAAAAAATATACAAGTCCGGTCATACAAAATGAAATCATCAAAATATGTGGAAAGACTATACAAGATGAAATAGTTGAAAAAGTCAATAATGCGAGATGTTTCGCAGTTCTCGCAGACGAGACTACCGATATTTCCGGAAAGGAAGTTCCGACACTTTGTGTCCGTTATATCGAGGAATATGATTCTTCTTGTATAATAAGAGAAGACTTCTTAGACTTTATAGAAATTGAAAATTTATCTGTGGCTAATATCGCTGATACAATATTGTCAAATCTCAAAAAACTTGGAATAGATATTTCCTACTTGCGGGGCCAAGGTTACGATGGGGCCGCTTCTATGTCTGGAAAATTGAATGGAGTTCAAGCAAAAATACTGCAGGTGCACCCAGCAGCATTGTATGTCCATTGTTGCAACCATGTGTTAAATTTAGTTTTATCAAAATCATGTGTTGTCCCTTCAATTAGAAATTCCCTTGCAACTATTCAAGAAATAGTCACCTATTTTAGGGCTTCGCCAAAGAGAAGGAAAATTTTAAAGAGCAAGCTTCTAGAAGAAGAGTTTTTAAACAGTAAAAACACATCCAGAAAAACGACTTGCCTTAAAAAATTTTGTGAAACTCGCTGGGTAGAACGCCACGAAGCTATTTTTACATTTTGTGAATGTCTGGAACCAATATTTTCAACCTTGCTGGAAATTACTGAAGACGCCACTTCCGAAACCGAGGCATCAAAGAAAGCTATGCTGTTTTACAATGCTTTATGCCAAAGTAGTTTTTTAGTATCGCTTTTTGTGGCAGAAAAATGTTTCTCAATCACACACAACTTATCAATAGCCCTACAGAAACCGGAAATTGATTTAATATCATCTTATGAAGCCATAAGTGATGTGACAGAGATTTTTAGAAAAATGCGTGAAAATTCCAAATCCAAATTTTCAGCTATATTCGAACGAGCTGCCGAAGTCGCAAAGGACTTAAATTTAGAAATTAAAAAACCTAGACTGCTAAAAAAGCAAATGCATAGGGATAATACACCTAGTGAATCAGCAGAAGACTATTACAGAAAAACAATTTTCATACCTTTCATGGATTTTGTTATTCAAAATATGATTGACCGTTTTGAAAATCATAAGAATATAATTACTAGCTTATACGCAATACTGCCAAAATACATAGAAAAATCTTCAGTAGAAAATATCATGCAATGTGCTGAATTTTATTCTTCTGATATAAAAAGTTTTCCGAATATTTTACAAGCTGAAATTGAAATGTGGTTCGAAAAATGGTTATCGTTAGACAAAGAAGAAAGGCCAAGCACTGCGATAGAGTCATTATCAAAATGTAATGCGAATGTTTATCCCAACATCAAAAAATTGTTAAAAGTATTATCAACGTTTCCAGTATCAACAGCCACTCCAGAAAGAACATTTTCCACATTGAGACAGTTAAAAATTTACCTTAGGAACAGTATGTCAAATTCTCGGCTTTCTGGACTTGCACTGATGAACATTCATCAAGAAATAAAACTAAATGCTGAATCCATTTTGAACACAATGGCTTCGAACCGCACTTACCTTGTATTATGACGACAAAATTTGTAAGTATATATATATATTTATTTTTCTAAGCACTGTATTTTATCGAAGAAACGCCGCATTCGTCAAAACTGACCCCCCCCCCCCCTCAATAACCTTTAACTATTGTAATCGCTTAACTCATATGAATGCTTCTTTTGTGGACAGCGTTGCATTGATCTGACTTCAATTAACGTTTTCTGAATAATGTAAAGTAAGAGATGTCTCATAATTTGAGTTATCTATAACTTTATTTAAAATATTTAAATCAAATTTTAAATATTTTAATGTAATTCGATTCGGGTTTTTCGATCGATCTTCCAGGTTTATAATATCGTTACTTTTAGTGGAAAATTCAGATATATAAAAAGTTCGCGAATTTCGAAAAAAGCGCTAAAAAACGTAAATTGCTCAAAAATTAACGAAAAAACAAATTTCTCTAAAGAATCGCGTAGTAAAAACGCAAGTTTTGTAAAAAAAATCGTGAAAAAACAATCTATAATGTCAAAAAATCATGAAAAAACAATAAATTTCATCAAAAAATCACGAAAAAGCGACTAATTTCGTCTTATAAGCGCGAAAAAACAGCCATTTTTTTTAGAAGATTACGAGAAAACGGCTAATTTGTGTAATAGAATGAGTCAAAAACATCAATTTTGTCACGAAAGCGTGAAAAACGGCAAATTTCGCGAAAAGATCGAGTAAAAACGACTAATTTCTTCGAATATTGCAAAAAACGACCGATTTCGTCAATAGATCGAGAAAAAATGACCGATTTCGTCAAAAGATCGAGAAAAAACGACCGATTTCGTAAAAAGATCGAGTAAAAGCAGAAGTAAACGTCACATTTGGAAAAAAATAAAACAAACCTTCAAACTAGTAAACGCCGCGGTGTTTCTTTTATGAAATTCGGTTATATTTATGAAAAATTTCTTTCGTATTGTAGTGTCATATTTAACAAAATTGTGAAATTTAGCCAATTCTTTAATGTTTGCTTTTAAATAATGTGCATACACATATTTTTAATTGTGAATAAATATATTTATAATTCTACATAATTACTAATTGAGACGTTTTATCCTTTATAGATTTTCTCAGTTTTGTAGTTATTTTGTGCGTATTGAGTTAGAAATTATTTGAGCCCCCCCCCCCCCCCCCATAATTTTTAAATTGCTACGCCACTGGCCGGTGTGTCGCCTTTTACTTTGTGAACTTGGCTGACACACTGCCGTGTGTCTAGATCATTATTAAAATACAGTTTTGGCATATACTGTTATACTTGTAAGACTTTGGCATATACTGTTTGATTTTACAGAGCAGAATTTTGGTGATGGAGGTTTTAAACCAAAGTCGATCGCAGCACATGCATCTGTGAATGGGTCCATCAGACATTGAATCAAAAAAGTTTTTTTCCAGTTTTTCCCAAGCCGATTGCTTTTTAGTTTTCTTTTTAGGTGGTGGAAAATCAAGAGTAATAGCTATAACATTTTCCGGCTTGTTAGAATCACTTATAGCATTCAAATTTTCCTGGTTAGAACCGACCGATTGTAAAACGCCATGGCTAGTGGATTGGTCGCCCTCGAGGCATATGTTTTACAATTAATCGGTTCGGCATTAAATTGCTTCCTTTTTCGTGATCGCCTTTCAACACGTAACTGGTTTTCAGCGCCTCGATACTCTTTTGATTTTCCCGTTTTCTGAATTGAAAGACGTTTTTGCGCCAAACCAAATACAGTACTACTTAGTTATCCCGCCGACCAATTTCGCCAAATGATACGAATCGCCAAACTAATAAGCAACTTATACATGTTGACTAAATTTTTATTTTAAATAACAAAAGAACAAATAAATTAGTAAAACATTAATAAAAAGTCGAAATAAAAATCACTTTATGATTGTTTAAGTACGCGCATTGTGTTTAATGTCATTGAATGCGACATTCACGGTCATTCATTTCTTTGGCTTCGGCTTTATCCGTATCTGTTAATTTCCGTCTACCCATTTTTAAATTTTTAGTTTTCTCCTTTATTACAATGATTTTAAACATTCTAATTTCCTATTCAAATAAAAAAAATTTCTAAAAGTTAAGAATTTAATTTAAATTCAAATAAAAATTCTTCTAAAAGTAAAGAATTTAATTTAAATTCAAAAGTGACCACGTCATTTTGTCAATCCTCCACCGAAAACAACAACCATTTTTCAATGGTTAAAAAATAATAATAACGATAATTAGTAGAATATTAATCCTTCTATAGTAAAAAAAAACTAGCCTTAAAAGGAATGACTCCTGGAATGATGCTGATGTGGAAGATTTCCGGAACTAACGAATCCGGGTTGTCCACTCCTTCCATGAGTCGAATAGACCAATCAGGAAAGGGCTCCGTCTATGCATCGCCGGATGGGTTACCATAAAGAGAGGAAAGGTTACCATCGCCAACAATCGCCAAGTTTGTCGCCAACTTGGCGATATATCGCCAAATTTGGCGACCAAAATTAGTTGTCAAAAGTGACGCCAACTTGGCGATAACTGTAATATTTCGCCAAATTTTTAATTTCTTTACAACACCAGTCGTTTGATACATCATTTGAGAGGTTTGCAACTGCCTATTCATATAATGGATGTCTTGTGTGTTATCCCCCATTCTGCTCCCCAGGGGGGACACATTTTTAATTTCTTTACAACACCAGTCGTGTTACACAAGATTTGAAAGGTCTGAAACTGCTTATTCATATTATGGATATCTTGTGTGTCACCCCCACACTCTGCTCTGCCCAGGGGGGGGGGGTCACATTTTTAATTTCTTTACAACACCAATTGTGTGACACATCATTTGAGAGGTCTGCAACTGCTTATTCATATTATGGATATCTTGTGTGTAACCCCCCCCCCTCTGCCCTCAGAGGGGGCGCATTTTGTAATTTTTTTACAACACCAATTGTGTGACACATCATTTGAAAAGTCTTCAACTGTTTATTCATTTTATGGATGTCTTGTGTGTCACCCCCACTCTGCCCCCCAGGGGGTACATTTTTAATTTCTTTACAACACCAGTCGTGTGACATATCATTTGAGGGGTCTGCAGCTGATTATTCATATTATGGATGTCTTTTGTGTCGCCTCCCACTCTGCCCCCCAGGGGGGGCACATTATTAATTTCTTTACAACACCAGTCGTGTGACACATCATTTGAAAGGTCTGCAACTGCTTATTCATACCGTGGGGTATTGGCGAGCGCAGCAAGCAGGGGGTTGCCAATAATTTGGAATCGCGAAGCGATTACGCGGGGGGTTGGCGAGCATAGCGAGCAGGGGGGCGGGGCCCCCCTAGTAAAATACAAATAAAAAGTAGAAATAAAAATCAGTTAATGACGTTTTAAACACGTGTATCGTATTTAATATCATTGAATGTGACATTCACGATCATCCATTATTGGCATTTAATCTTATAATTTGGTGATAGGATTTTGGTCGACGGGATAACTTAGTAGTACCCAACCAAAATTCGAAAAATAACTACAGTCAATATTTAAAAATCAAAATTCCATCTTTATTGCATGCAATGTATAAGAAATCTAAAATTTATACATTTGTTTTTAGAATGGTACTATCTAAAAGCAGAATGTTAAAATAAAACGATCAAAACAAATTTGATTAGTCCAAATTTTTGAAAAAATATATTAGATTTGCATTTTAATAATCACAAACTTAGTTGTTCCGACATACGGTACCTGGAGGATATTTTTGGCAATAAGATATTCAAATATATATCGGAAAAAAAAATGACAAATATTAATTTAGTTGACACTAATGGAAAAAAGGTCACTGAAGAAATATCTAAATGAAATTATAACTTTATTTGCAATGAAAAAAAGTTAAAACATTTTTCCCTAATTATATTAAATTGAGATATTTGAATTCACGGTAAAACTTAATTAAAATTTTAACACTCACTTCTATTTATTAGGTTAAAAAAAAAAAAAACCCCTAAAATAAGTAAATTTGTGACCCGAAATCCCCCTCCGAAATATTTTTCTGACTACGGCCTTGCACGCGGCTGTGTTTGGGCTTAATGTAGTGGGTTTCAGGGTTACATTTTTTGCATCACTCCCAGCCACCATAATTCCTCTCTATTCTTTCTATTTACTTTATGGCTATTTTCCCTTGATTTTACACAAAAATGGAGTACTCTAGTTGCAACTCCAGAAAATTTTTATTAAAAACGACAAAAAAATTAATATCTGAAAAAAAATTAAGATATAGTTTTCAAACAAAATGCATTTTAAGGTATATTTTTTTACCCTGTACAACGGTGTAAAGACCGAAAATGTGCGATGTCTATTAATTAAAAAATTTGCAATAGTGAAAATTGCAAAAGCGAAATTTCATTTGAAAATGTTGCCATTTGAAAAATGACCTATGCGTTACGACGCACATATACGTTTGGCCTTTTATAATATAGATAGTTTGGAGATAACTTTTTGGTCGACAGGATAATCAAATTGTACCCTATATGTCGGTTGGTACTACCCTAAAAGGGGGTGCAGATGCAAACAACGTTCTAAAAATGCGATTTTTGTGTTACTGAAGGGCCTAGAAACTTGGAATTTGGCAGGTTTGTTGCTTATAAGTTATAAATGGTCTCTAAGAATATTTCTAAAAAATATGAAATTTAAAAAGGGTGAAAATGCACGAAAAGCGTTCTAAAAACATTCTAAATTGAGATTTTAAAGCACTCCCGGGAAGTAACGAACCGATTTAATAACTATGGTGGGAAAATGATGGTGGCAGCTTTTGCTGCAAGATAAGCTATATATTATATCTGTAGTCATTACCTAAAAGGGGGGGAGAGTAAAAAAGTTCTAAAAAGGCGATTTTTGTTATTGAAGTCCGTTGGTTCATGAAATTTGATATGGTAGTTACTTACTAGACATAGATTATAACTTATTACGTTGCATTTTTTCTAACAACTTTCTTTAAAAAAATCGAAATTTAAAAATGATGAAAATGCGTGAGTCTTATAAAACTTTAAAATGTGTAAACTTTTGAAAGTTAATGCAATTATTATTTCATTAATATAATCTTATTTTATTTTTTATTTTTTATTTTACATTGCCTACCAATCTCAACGCATTTTTTAATGCGTTGAGATTGCGTTTTATGCTTTTTAGCATAAAAATAAAGTTTAAATATAGTTTCAACCATTTTAGGACCCTATAAAAGACCTTGTGATTTCAACGTTAATCTCGGAATGTTTTTCTAGATTTAATTTAATTTTTATTTTTATGACTTTTTCTTCTTATTTTAGAAAATAATGGACTTAAAATGTGACTTCGTGAAATGTCCTTTATGCTTCCTACACATTTTTTATGTGCCTTCTTTTGAGCTTCCATACATATGTATAAGTTCCCATTTTATATAATAAGAATAATATCTTTCAGGAAATTATGCATTATGATTTTAGATATGCTTACGTGAGGTGTGGGCGTGGCAAAAATAAGATAGGGAACCAGTGATTTGTCTGGGCCATCATATAAAAAAATTTAAATTGCGTAAATTTTCGAAAATAAATGCAATAATTATTTCATTTATATAATCTTATTTCCTACTTTATTTTGAAAATTATTTTAATTTACATCACCTATTATTTTTAAGTCATTAAAAAGTAGAAAAAAAAGACGTTTTAACCGTTTTAGAACATTCTGAATTTCAACGTTAATCTCGGAAATATTTTCTAGATTTAATTTAATTTTAACTTTTATGAGTTTTTTTTCTCTTATTTTAGAAAATTATGGGTCCAAAAATGACAAAATTGGAGGAAGGTGTGGAAAATAAAAATTTTCTAAACGATGATGGTGAAGAAGAGATCGAAATGGATTTTGGTGGTAAGGAATAAAAAATTTTGAAAGTTCTAGTTTGAGTGCGTCCACAAATGATATAGCTCTTGAAGGTGGAGAGGAGGTCGTAAGCAAAAAAAGATGAGGGGCTGTATCCTTATATCCATTGATTAGAGTCAATATAGAATACACAATATGGCCCATACTACTATATTTGGATACAGCCCCTTATCTCTTTGCTTCTTTTTGGGAACAACGGATTTTAAGCGTATTCTATCGATGATAATTTTCAGAATTTTTACACTCTGTTTTTGAGATTTTTACAAAAATTGCTCTATACATTTAGCTAACACATTATGTAAATTATATTTTGAGTGCGTTCACGCTTGCGTAGTGAAACATTACCTAGTAAACCTGATTATTTTTCATACAATTTTTATTAAATTTTAATTCTGATTACAGTGTTATTATCTACAATGTTGTTTCTCATATTTTGTGAAAAGAACTCTTTTTAGGTGCATTCGTAATTATGTAAATACGTAGCACTTATAGTTGTCGTTCAGTCCGTCCGTCCGTCTGTCTGTCCGCATATAACAATGCAAAAACTACCCAACCGAATCGTTTGAAATTTACATTATATAATTATTACATAATTTTGTCGAGTCATTTCAAATTTTATAAAAATCGGATTCACAGATCAATTACAGGGACAATCAAAAGGATTCCGTTACATTATGGTCAATGGGTAAAAAAGTTTAAAATGCATTTTAATCGTTTGAAATTTAAAATATATAATTATTACATAATTTTGTCGAGTTATTTCAAATGTTATGAAAATCGGATGCATAAATCAATTACATTGACAATTAAAAGTATTTTGTTACATTACGGTCAATTGGGAATTTTTTTCAAATGCATTTTAATAGTGTTACACTCATTTGAACATTATAAAATTGACATGAACCTATGAAGTAGATATATATATATGTATATATTCTAAAATATACATTCTGTACAATCTGTGATGCAAAGAATTTTTCTTATTAATTACAGGGCTACACAAAATTATTCCACAACATAATGCTATATGGGGAAACATTGTTTGAAGCGTGTTTTAATGATATTAAACTATTTCACATTTTATGTATATGATATACGTTGCTGAGGTGTAATAAAAGTTACTTCCTGAATATTTACAGGAACACGAAAAAAATTCGAGTACTATACTGTATCCGAAATACAGTCTACTATAACAGCAAGATCTGAATATTTTTAAAACTTCGTTATCGTACGAACGCACCTCATTTGCTACGCCTCACGTGCAATTTCCAACTTGTTTATATTAAGAACTTTGCAAATTGTACGAAAAAAACTTAGCAAAATTTAGGACGGTAAAGAAAAAAAAAACTTTATTTCTCTACATGCTAGTGTCATAAAAATAAACACAGTTTATTACAATAAACCACTTAATCATCATATAAAAAACTGGTGAAACCAGAGAGAAAAGTAGAGCTCGATTTAAAAAAATAATAATCCTTCTATAGTAAAAAAAAACTAGCCTTAAAAGGAATGGCTCCTAGAATGATGCTGATGTGTAAGATTTCCGGAAATAACGAATCCGGGCGGACCACTCCTTCCATGAGTCGAATAGACCAATCAGGAAAGGGCTCCGTCTATGCATCGCCGTATGGGTTACCATAAAGAAGGAAAGGTTACCATCGCCAACAATCGCCAAGTTTGTCGCCAACTTGGCGATATATCGCCAAATTTGGCGACCAAAATTAGTCGTCAAAAGTGACGCCAACTTGGCGATAACTGTAATATTTCGCCAAATTTTTAATTTCTTTACAACACCAGTCGTGTGACACATCATTTGAGAGGTCTGCAACTGCTTATTCATATTATGGATGTCTTGTGTGTCACCCCCCACTCTGCCCCCCCAGGGGGACACATTTTTAATTTCTTTACAACACCAGTCGTGTGACACATCATTTATATTTATGTTATACTTTAATTATTATTTGATGGTTTATATTCGTTTTAGAGTTGTGGAGTTTTGATACAACACAATAATATATTCTATTGACTACTTTCCTTAGTAATCATTCTGACTGTATAATAGTATATAATTCTGAATATAAGGCACCAACCAGTAAAGGCACCAAAAAATTTGGGTTATGTCATTACTTTACAGATCATCTGATTTCATTTCTTTCCTACACACATTTTTAAGTTGAAAATATTTCGCAATTTTTACTGTATTATTTTTTTAAATAGAGTTCTACTTTTCTCTCTGGCTCTCTCTGGTTAGTTTTTTATATGATTTCATAGCTTTTTCAGATCCTTTCAGGATTTTTCTAACGAACTTTCTAACCCTTCAACTAACAAACCTAAACTATTATTAGTATTAGTTTAAAGTTATTAGTAGACATATTAGTTTGGCGAAATTACGGAAATAACGCAAAGTTGGCTTCAATTTTGACGAGTAATTTTGGGCACCAGATTTGGCAATATATCGCCAAATTGGCAAAAAACTTGGCGACAGAACTGCTTCCCCCAAGACGTAGTCCCACTGCAGTTTCTCGGTATCTACGCAGATTTTCTTATGTCCATACGTATCTACACAGATTTTCATAACTTCATTTTCCAATCATTATTTTTATAAATATAGAAGATTTTTTTTTCTAAATTATCTGCATTGTAGTAACTGTTTTGAAGTCGAAAACACTCAAATAAAGGTGCGATGTTGTTTTAACACATATTTAGTTATAGTTGTCTGAGCGAAGCGAAGTCTTATAAACATAGTACGTAACGATATTAAAAGTCAAACAAAATTCTTTCGTCAAGCAAATCTCAAAAAATACTTGTCGGATGTCGATTCTGTTTGTACCAGGTACCTATGAAGGTAACCTGGTGAAAGCACCTACTTTCAAAAAGTAGTTCCAAATAGTTTAAAAGTTATATTTAAAAAAATCCCTTTCGGCATGGCCTATAGGCGGAGGTAGATTTCGAAAAGTTTTCATCTCAAAAAAAAAAAAAATAAAATAAAAAAAAATAAAAAAAAAATAAATAAATGATTAGAGATAAACCCAGTTTAACTACTTTATTCAACCGCTTTTAAAAATTTTTTAATTTCATTTTTCTGTAAGAACTGGTTTTATCGAAATCCTCTTAAACGAAATTCTACTCAAATGCCCATTTTGGCAACATATTTTGAATTATATTCTTACTTTATTTAAAAAATTGACCAATATGCTCATTATATAGTTCCTAAATAACAAAAAATTGTTAATTAAATTCGTTTGACAGCAAAATTGAATTTAAAAATGAGTAATAAAACAACCAATTTATTATTTTAATACATCCACAATTCTTTAATCAAGATTGCTTTGAGAAATTTTGTACGAAGTGCCCACTTTGACAGATTTTTTTAAATATATATTTAGCCTTTATCAAAAATCTGACCAATACGGCGCATTACACAGTTCCTAAATAACGAAAAACTGTCAATTGAATGCGTTTGAGAGCAAAATTGAATTTAAAAATGAGTCATAAAATAAAAAAATTGTTATTTGAATACAACCTCAATTCTTTTATCATGATCGCTTTGGGAAATTTTTTTGCGAAGTGCTTACTTTGACAGCTTTTAAAAATATGTATATTCACCCTTTATCAAAAAATCAAAGAATACGCACATTATATAGTTCCTAAGTAACAAAAAACTGTCATTTGAATGCGTTTCAGAGCAAAATTGGATTTAAAAATGAGTCATAAAATAAACAATTTGTTATTTGAATACCCACAGTTCATTAATCATGGTCGCTTTGGGAAATTTTGTGCGAAGTGCCCATTTTGGCAGCCTTTTTTTGAAATATATTCTGCCTTTATCAAAAAACTGGCCACTCCGTCACATAATATAGTTCCTAAGTAAGAGAACCTGTAAATTGGATGCGTTTGAGAACAAAAAAAGATTTAAAAATGACTCGGTAAAAACGCAATTTTTTTAATTTCCTCAAATTTCAATCATGATAATTTCGTGAAATTCTGTTCAAAATACCCTATTTGGCAGCCTTTTAAAAAATATATTCTGCCTTTATCAAAAAACTGGCCAATACGTCGCATTATATAGTTCCTAAATAATAGGACCTATAAATTGGATGGGTTTGAGAACAAAAATGAATTTAAAAATGACTCAGAAAAAACGCAATTTGTTATACTTAATCAATTTTTAATGACGATAATTTCGGGAAATCTGTTCAAAATACCTTTTTTGGCAGCCTTTTTAAAAATATATTCTGCCTTTATCAAAAAATTGGCCAAAACGTCGCATTATATAGTTCCTAAATAAGAGGATCTGTCATTTGGATGCGTTTAAAATCAAAAATGAATTTTAAAATGAGTCAGAATATAAGCAGTTTGGATTTAAGGTTTTTACTCCAACTCCCATTTTTGTTTAATTTATTTTTGCTATAAGAATGGGTTCTATGAAAAACTTGTCAATATAAAAGTTGTAGATCTTATTGTGAAGATGTAAAATAAATTTAATTAGATTTGATTGCTTAAGAATTGAGTAAGTTATGGGTTTTTTTCTTTTTCCTCCCCCCTTTTTCTTTTCTTTTTTAATTTTTTTCCTCGGTAAAAATTGGTCCTATCAAAAACTTGTAAATACAAAAGTTTTAGATAATATTGAGTACATTTATATAAAATTTAGTTGGATTTAATATCTTGAGAATTGACGAAGTTATGAATTTTTTTCTCCCAAAAACCATGTTTTTTTCGCCCCTTGAGCCCATTTTTAACTTTATCAAAAATCTGTCATGCACTAACTTTTTGCCCATTTCTTAGAAGTAATATAAACTTTAAACTGATTCGATATCTATTTTAATTAAGAAGTTATCGCGTTTTTTCTGTTTTCACAAAAACCCTCCCTATTTCCACCCCCTTGGTCCGATTTTGCCCATTAACGAACTCGACCGAGATTTTTGGCTCCTTGATTTTATGTAAAAGTTTGAAGAAGATCTGAGCATAATTATGGAAGTTATCGTGTCTAGAAGAAAGTGATATACACCGATAGATAGATAGATAGATAGATAGATAGATAGATAGATAGATAGATAGATATATAAACTTTTTTACTGATGGTGGTTTTGGGGTCTAGGAGTCATGATTCGTGTAGATCCGCAAAAATTTTTCAGAAATTCCAACATGGGGGACAATGCAATAGGTAGTATTTCATACGAAATCTACCTAATATTTCATACGAAATCTACCTAAAATTGATAAAAAAGCACAATTTATTTGCATACGTCACAGAAATTTATTGTGCGTCATTTTTCACCGGCTGGATATTTTCGTAGACAGTCGAATCAGGGAACATGGAGTAAATAGCAATTGTCTGAGCAAAGCGAAGGCTAATACACATAGTACGTAACGATATTAAAAGTCAAACAAAATTCTTTCGTCAAGCAAATCTCAAAAAATACTTGGCAGGTTTTGATTAAGGTACCTACCTATGAAGGTAACCTACTGAAGGTAACCTACTGCACTTGCTACGAAAAATAAGCTCCAAATAGTTTTAAAAATATATTTAAATAAAAAAGAATATTGCCCAGATAAACTGATGGCATTGAGCTCACAGGCTACACATTCTAATTGTACATTACAGCCTTATATTTTCAAGAATTAATTCTGTTCGAAAAAAAAAATTAAGGAAGGGAAACAGCTCTCTCCTTTTCTTTTTTTATACTTAATAATTGAACCCCCTAAACTAATCAGGGACATGCTTTATCATATAAAAAAATCTATATCCAAAATTCAGTGCAAATCGGAAAATTCTTAATAAAAACCCATTTATATAATTTAAGCGGAGTTATCCCGTCTTTTATACTTAATAATTAAACTTCTAAAACTATTCGGAAATTTGAACGAAATCTGATAATTCTGCATGAAAAACCCATTTATGTAAATTAAGGGGAGGGTCATTAGAACCCCCGTTCCCTCTGTTTATACTTATCCAATGAACACCTAATACCAATCATGGAAGCGCCTCATCAGAATGATCCTATTTCTAAATTTTGAACGAAAACAGATAATTTTGCATGAAAAACCCTTTCATATCAATTAAGGGGAGGGGCATGAGCCCCCGTTCCCCCTCTTATACATATCCAGTGAACTCCAAAAACTAATCAGGGAAGCGCCTTATCAGGATATACCTATATACAAAATTTCAAATGGATCGGATATTTTTAACATGAGTTATCGCGTTACGCACGTACATACATACAGAACGGACGGGCACATAAGCTCTCAGGCTATGATAGCTTGTGAGCTAAAAACTGATAAAAAGACACAATTTGGCTACATACGCCACGAAAATTGCGTCATTTCCACAAGCTGGATGCTTTCATTAGATTTCCGAATTCAAGCACATGGAGCAAAGAAAATATGCAAACATTCTTATTGAAGTACAATAAAACATATTTAAACTTAAGAAACAATATGGAAAAGATTTTTTTTCGTTAATTGAAAAGAAAAAAGCCATAATTCAAAGTAAATTAGTATTTGAGATTTTGTGACGCTTTTAATAAGAGCGTTTTGTAACCGCCATTAGCATCTTTTATATTTCGCGCGTGCAAATTAGAAACAATTCTTTCGTGTTTAAATAGAGCACTTAACATCAATTACTTTTTAGCCTCCGATGCTATTTCGACAAGCTAAAAAATGTCGTGTCATCAGCCCTGAATTTTCTACTCAACCGATTTTGATAATTATTTTTTTAAATGAAAGCTATTTATTTGTTCTTGTGCCCATTTTAGCTATTTTTAAATATATTTCCATTTTTATATTTTATTTTTAATTTTAAAAGCTTTTTCATGACATTTCTTCAAAACAGTGGCAACAGGTTAAGCTTTTCTCTCGCTAATAAAAATTTATTTTCCAAAATGATTGCGTATAATTATGCACTAATTGGGGTAATATATATATATATATATATTTACTTTGAAATAATATTAATAATGTAAATAAAATAATAGAAAATAATTTATGATAAAAATTAATGTCTAAAGCAAAATAAGAAAAATTTCAAATGAGGAAAATGATGTCATTCAGCAACCAGATAAATGCGAATTACAATATTATTACGGATGCCTTTTTCATAAACTTTTAAAAAACATTTGAAGAGAAAATGACGTCACTGGTGAAACCATCGCATTTTTACTCATAACGATATTAGGTACTACTTTGTTGTCAGCGTCGACCAATTTCGCCAAATTAAACAAATCGCCAAACTAATAGCCAAATTATACATATTGACATAATTTTTATTTGAAATAATGAAAAAACAAATAATTAGTAGAATATTAATAATAATATTAATAAAAAGTCGAAATAAAAATCAATGACATTTTAAACAAATGAATCTTATTTAATGTCATTGAATGTGACATTCACGATCTTCCATTATTGGCATTTAATCTTACAGTTTGGCGATAATTGTTTGGTCGACGGGATAACCTGGTATTACCCGATATTACATTTCAATATTTCTTTTCATTATGGACACTGAGATTGAGATTTTACTTTCAGTTGATTTCAGTTAGTGAAAATAATGTCACAGTGAAAATGAAATTAGTTTTTTTTTTTAATAAAACTATTTTTCTGTGAGTGCATATAAAATAAAATTTCTGGATTTCGCCGGCACTCAGATTACAATTTTAACTGAAGATGTGCGAATATTTGCATGCAAAATTGTAACTGGCAAACTTAACATTTAGTTTGTAAATATATTTATCATATATTGATTCAATAATGTAATTACTTTCGCTTTTTTTAAAACCAAATCGATCGGGTCTTTTAAACATTTCATTCGTCGAATTCGACGGGATTCCACTCGTTTTATTGTTAAATTGCATTTCCTTTTACTTAGAGTCTATAAAAAAGCGTTTAAACTAAAGAACGTTTTTGATGAATCTAGTCGATGAAGAAGTAGCACGTCAAATTGTATCTCTTTATTATTCCTCAATTCCAATGTCTCAGAGAGAAATTGCTATTCAACTTGGGTATTTCACGCCATTCTGTTTGCTATTATATTGATAAACACAAGAAAAATGAAGTTAGTTCATTGCAATCTAAACGGGATCGCCCTTCTAAAAAAACCTCTATCTTTTTTTTTTTTTTTTTTTTTTTTCTAATCGGAGGCGAAACCGAATTCTGTAATAGCAGAATCTACATTCAACATTTTTTTTTTTTTTTTTTTTTTTGTACAATTTGGTTATTTTGTCAACCAATTTCGCCAAATTATACGAATTGCCAAAATAATAGCCAAAATACACATATTGAAACATTTTTTTAAAAAATTTTAAATAACGAAAGAAGGAATAAGAAAAATCTTTAAGAAAAATCGTTAACAGAGTATTTTAAAGAAAGTACACTATTGCAAATGCATTGAAACTTACATAAATCGCTGAATTTCTTTACGATTATTACGTTTGAACAGGACATTCATATCATTTTTAATCCGTTTACAGGAGCACACAAAAGAAATCTGTTACAATAATGTCTTTGAGCAATAATTGCTGGAAATGTGTTTTCAATTTCGGCAAATGCTTTGAAATTTAACTGATTTTATGTGCATTCGTAATTATATAACTACGTAGTACCTATAGTCGTCGTCTGAACCGTCCGTCTCTCTGTCAGCATATGTCAGCAGAAAACCTATCCAACCGAATTGTTTTAAATTTTAAATATATAATTTTTGCCAACTTTTGTTGAGTCATTTTAAATTTTAGTAAAATTGGATAAATAGTTTGAATACAGGGACAATCAAAAATATTCCGTTACATTATGGCCGATGGGATGAAATAACTCCAAGAACACTTTAATGATGTTACGCGCCCATCGATAAATAGTGAAATTGATATGCATTTATGAGGAGCACTAGAATATATATTTTGCAATGCATGCCGTACAAAGAATATTTATCATTCATGTACAGGGTACCACAAAAGAATTCCATTACAAAATGGTACAGGGGGGAGGGACATTAATTTTTCAGCTTAAATAATCTGGGGATTTTATCGTTTTTACAATTATCACTAGCAGGCTTTTTAACACGTTCGCTGCCGCTTACGTGAAAGAAGACGTGAAGATGTGATGATGATTAATGCCGCACTGTAGAAGTGGGTTTTTCCCAGAAGCCGATTTACCTTTTTATAACAAAGAATCAGTAAAAGATTTTCCCGCGCCAGCGCGTGACTGGCTATTGGACATCACCCCACAGCATGCGCTGGCGCGTGAGTGGCCCCTTAACGTTGGCGCCATATCAGGCTGGCGCGTGAGCGGCAACGAATGTGTTAAGTAATAACTTTCTTGGGTAAACTGCATAATAGAGTTCATATAGGCATATTTGAGCCTGCATGTCTTGCGGAAAAATATACGCAGATTTATTACATCACTTGTGGTGACATTTTGACTGCTCAAGACTTATGCAGACGAGATATTCAGATCTTATTCGTACCTTATACTACAGGCATTGCATATTCCTTTTATTTAATACATTCTACAGTGAAATACTGGTCAGCTTCATGAGAACAAGTTTGAAAAGAAAGAAAAACAGTGTATGTAGTGGCTTGCATGCACTAGCCATTTAAATACGATTGAGCATATGTGGAACACACTCGAACGATGCAGTGCATTCCTTTGTTGGCGTTTTCGGGATTTTTATGTATAATTTTTTAAAGAGAGAATTTCCTAAATTCTTATCGAGAACCTCATCGTATCCATAGAAAACAGATGTAGATATTATATTATTAACTATTCTGTATTAACTATCTAAGGGGACCACACACCATGTAAAAAAAAAAAAAAAAACCTTCATACTACTCAACCATCATGGTTTGTGCAATTTTTTGTGCTGTTTATATTTTTTACGTCATTTCAAAGAGTTCAAATTCCGATTCAAGATACTTTAGTGTTTTAATATCTGCATTACTTTTAATGCATTGCGTACTTCCAGTTTTAGACCCATTGCATGGCTGTTTTGCATAGTTTGGTTTACCATTTTTTAACTGTGTAAGGTATAATATTTTGCGTTTCTATTTCTACCATTTATTTTGCTCTTTTTTGTCAATTAAATTAATGGCACTATATAATCAATTAAAAATAACATCTCATTCCTTTTATTAACTATTAGGAAAATAGTTGTTGTTCTCGGTAGAGAATTAAGAATTCTGAATGTTTTTATTGGTATAGTACCCCAACTTATTTCTTTTTATTCGTTTACTGATTGATTTATGTTTAATGTCCAAAAATGGAATACTTCTGCTTTTTATTTCATTCGTTTTCTTATTGGTCCCTGCTTAATGCCTAGAAATGGAATACTTCTGTTGCCACGGTGACAAAAAAAGTATTAAAACTAATAAAAAATTAATAACTCAATAACAAATTTAGATACAGGTTTCAAGAAAAATACATTTAAAAGTAAATTTTTTTGTTTCTACGAAGGTGTAAAAATTTAAAATGTGCGATGTTTAGAAATTAAAAAAAATTACACTTCCGAAAATTGTTAAACTAAAAAATTTCATTTAATATTTGTTTAGGATTGACTCAGGAATATTAACGTGACTTTAAATGTCCAGGCATATTAATGTAACTCTGTTATTACCTAAGCTATGTTTTAATCATGCTAAAAATGATGTTATTATAGCATAGCACGGTAGTGCTATGCTATATTTATTTCCAGTGCGACTCCGTAATGTTATTTTAATACGGAATTTAACATTGAACGAGTTATTTACTAGACATTTTCCCACTTTTTGTACGCGCTTCCACAAATTTTCTTCAAAGGATCTAATTGTTTGAAAAATAATTCCGTCCAATAAAAAAAAATATACAGAGGTCAATGGACATATGTCCTGTAGCAATCATCTTTACGTGATAAATAAAAAATAATTTTTTTTTTTGGTAAGAATTAAAAATGGTATATTTACGACGTCATATTAGAAATGAAACGGAGATTTGCAAACATTTGGTACAAATACAAGAATCGTCAACAGAAAACAATATGAAGCATGATTTTTAAAATAAAAGGACATTTTCAAACATATTGATCAAAAAGCTTCTAACTGAAGAAATATAGAAAATAAGTAAATTAAACTTTTTTCTACCTATTGTCTCTGCAAAATAATAGAAAATAACTTAAATATACATATGTAACTGGTATTTGAAAGCGAGTTTTTTGACACATTGGCATCAGAAAAAAATTGAACCAAACCCAGTGTGTATATGACATTTGCGCCGGGATTTCCTACTTATGCCACATTTTTAAAAATTTCTTCGCCTTATATGTTCGAAGAATATCAAAATAAATTTAGATGAATAAAAGTTAAAAAAAATATAGTATTTGAGAAAAATAGTATTTCTTCCTTGGTATGTAATGAAACTAGTAAATCTGCAGAATTTGATCTTCAAACATAGCAATTTTTTTAAAGTTAAACCACAGAATTGTCAACTACTTGGTGTAAGACTTTCGGCACTGCAATAACTTCGCCAATTCTATCAACCTAAATATTCAAATGCAATGTAAACAAGTATAAACAATAATGTTTACAAATATACTTTTTTAATTTCCGATTTGGTGATTTTTTTAAATCGTGCCTAAATTTGTAATTTTACAAACAATTAATCATTGGATAAAATAAATTTTAAATCAACGGCACTACTTGGTTATCCCGTTGACCAAAAAACTATCGCCAAACTATAAGATTAAATGCCAGTAATGGATGATCGTGAATGTCACATTCAATGACATTAAATACCTATACGTATTTAGAGATGCCATCAAATGATTTTATTTTCACTTTTTACTAGTGTTTTATCCATTTATTTGTACTTTTGTTATAAAAAAGGCGAATATGTATAATTTGGTTATTAGTTTGGCGACTTATATAATTTGGCGAAATTGGTTGACGGGATAACCAAGTACCGAATTAACTTGTATTAAATTCATTATTCCGATGATTTTATGACTCATGATCCACCATTTTAAATTTGATAGAAATTTATCATATAGGCAGAATATGAAAAAGACTCTTATGAACTGTTTAAATTACCATAAACTTAAGGACAATTATAATATCTTGAATGGACTCTATTCAATTATTCGTTATAAGTATTGATGTGTCAACCTAGTATTAATGTCAGTGCTATGAATTTATAGTCGGCTTTCTTTATCTGTAATTTAGATTCAGTGGATTCAGTTTTTCTCATCTGTAAATATCATTATTCTTGTTGTAATTCTTTATTTATTTGTACTTTTATTTTGTCTTTCTATTTTATTTTTTATTGTAGCGTATTGACAATGTTTGTATGCCTTGTTAGCTGTTTAATTTTAGTTAATTATTATATAATAATTTGTCGGGTTGGCAGTTGGCGATGTCGCCTGCTTACTGCATCTGTAATTTTTCCAAAACAGATTACGGGTAAACTGAGTTTTAACCCACTTCTGGCGGCGTTTTTTCTGACGCGAGATGACTGCGCCAAGCCTTGCTTTCTATTACTTTCAGGTGTCGCTTCTCCTAGCAACCCCGCCCCAAACTTTGGCTCATATCACAAATGCACCCAAGAAAATCCCCATGCTGCGATAATGGGATTTAATAGTTTGATATCTGCGTTAACAACAACAATTCTGAATTGCTTATTTTAGAAATTTCTTCCGAAAAATATAGAGATTAATTTTCCGGTTTTAATGTCGTTAGTTAACGCGGGTTTGGCGAGTTTTGTACATTTTAGTGATTCCTGCACCGCGAGTTTCGAGAATCCAGTGTTATTTTTTTTTTTTTTTTTTTCGTTTTTTTAATTTTTTTTTTTTTTTTTTTTTTGCTTTTTTAAATGGGGGCGCAGCACTCATACACGCGTTAGTGATTCCGGTGTTGAGTTTCGTACATTTTAGTTATTCCTGCACAGCGGGTTTCGTGGATCCAGTGATTTTTTTTGTTATTTAAATAGGCGCGCAGCGCTCATACACAAGTTTGTGATTGCGGCGTTGTCGAGTTTCTTACATTTTAGTGATTCCTGCACAGCGAGTTTCGTGGATCCAGTGATTTTTTTTTTTTTTTTTAGTTTAAATGGGCACGCAGCGCTCATACACGCGTTAGTGATTGCGGCGTTGGCGAGTTTCGTACATTTTAGTGATTCCTGCACAGCGAGTTTCGTGGATCCAGTGATGTTTTTTTGGTTTAAATGGGCGCGCAGCGCTCATACACAAGTTTGTGATTGCGGCGTTGGCGAGTTTCGTACATTTTAGTGATTCCTGCACAGCGAGTTTCGTGGATCCAGTGATGTTTTTCTTTTGTTTAAATGGACGCGCAGCGCTCATTACACAAGTTTGTGATTGCGGCGTTGGCGAGTTTCGTGCATTTTAGTGTTTCCTGCACAGCGAGTTTCGTGGATCCAGTGATTTTTTTTTGGTTTAAATGGGCGCGCAGCGCTCATACACAAGTTTGTGATTGCGGCGTTGGCGAGTTTCGTACATTTTAGTGATTCCTGCACAGCGAGTTTCGTGGATCCAGTGATGTTTTTTTTTGGTTTAAATGGGCGCGCAGCGCTCATACACAAGTTTGTGATTGCGGCGTTGGCGAGTTTCGTGCATTTTAGTGTTTCCTGCACAGCGAGTTTCAGGGATCCAGTAATGTTTGTCTGTCTCTCTTTCTGTTTGTTTGTCTGTCTATCGGTTTGTTCTTCTGTCTGTTTGTTTGTTTGTTTGTCTGTATGTTTGTCTATCTATTTGTCAGTTTGTTCGTCTGTCTGTTTGTTTGTTTGTTTTTGTTTGTTTGTTTGTTTGTTTCTCTGTTTGTTCGTTTGTCGGTTTGTTTCTTTGTTTGTTTTTACGTCTGTTTTTTGTTGGTTTATTTTTTTGTCTGTTTGTCAGTTTGTTTGTTTTATGTCTGTTTGTTTGTTTGTCTTTTATTTTGTTTGTCAGTTTGTTTTTTTATTTGTCTGTTTGTTTGTTTATTTCTTTGGCTTTTTGTCGGTTTGTTTGTTTGTTTTCTGTCTGCTTGTTTGTCTGTTTGTCTCTCTGTCTGTTTCTTTGTTTTGTAGTATCGTCAAGAAACGACAAAAAACCATATTTTCCGTATGAAAAAGGGAAAGCAAGAAACCATATTTTCAGTTTAAAAAGGGAAAATATCGGCAGCTTGGGGATTTTCATGGAGATTGCATGGGGATTTTTTTTTTAATATGCCGTATTTACAATTTTTGGATTTTCAATATTTTAAAATGTGTATTTCTTTTGTATTTTCAGTCATTTTCTTTAAAATTATAGCATTTGGTATCTTTTAAAATGTGTATTTCTGTTGTATTTTCATTATCTCCTTTTTAAATTGTGCGCTTTTGCGTGATATCTCCTGGTAATCACATCCGGGAGATAAAACGCAAAAACGCGCCAATATGGCTATTTTTTGAAAACGCGCCAAGAAGGGGGTTAAAACTCAGTCGCGCCCAGATTACTGTTTTAGTTGTAATTTTTATTATTATTACTATTTTCTTGTCAGTTTGTGCGTTGCATATTGCCTTTGTGTTCGTTGGATGGCGGTAGCGACTTTTCGGACGTAAAAACCCATAAACCTAACAGTTGGGGTCTCGGTGGGGTGTCTTCTTGTCTTCTTCTTCTTATAATAAAACACTACACGATTTAATTTTTAAAATATCGCAAAGAGTTTCTGTTGAAAAATAGCTGTTTTTTTATACTTTAAGTTAATATTTTTATAAAACTCTTTTGATTCACTATCTCTATGAGTTAATAAAATTTAAGAACATTTGGAATATTCATAATGCGTCACCTTTATGCACAGATGTCTAATACTTACCATGTTGGCGCAATTTTTTTCTGACGCCAATTTGGCGAAAATTTTGTTTTCAAGTACATATCACATATATATTTTGGAATTATTTTCTAATATTTAAAAAGGGAAATAGTGATAAATAAAAAAAGTTTATTAATAACTATAGAGCAAAACAATCTACATATATATATATTTTTTAAAGAGTAATAGAAAATAAACAATTTATTAGTAAATAAACAACGCTAGCCAGGTTAGCATGTGAAGCATATAATATCCATTTTGTTCTAATTGCGCCAATGTGTTGCATATATGATATCTATCCCCAACTTTTCTACGCTGAACCCTGCCCAGAGCTTCGATAGCGGTTTGAAGTTCTTTTGAAGTTAAATTTCAATTTTGGGCAGAATTTCAATTCAAACATTGATTAATTTATCAAGAAGCTTCTAAGTGAAGAAATAGAAAAAATAAAATAAATATGACGTAATACAAAAAATAAAAAAATAAATACATTTTATTGATACTATGTCTTGAGTTATTGTTGGAGCATATTATATTGTCTGGGGTGAAAGTTTAGAACTATACTTCTGACGCAATGTATCAATGCTGATTGTTAAGTATAAATATCAGTTTCATGCAGAAGAGATTTTTATGCCGAATATGACTTCATGATTCATAAGAAAAGAATTCGCCAAAGAAAAAAGTGACATCTGATTTTTGCGTGATTCCATCGTTAAAAGGGTACTACTCTGTTATTCCGTTGACCAATTTCGCCAAATTATACCAATCGCCAAACTAATAGCCAAATTATACTTATTGACATAATTTTTATTTAAAATAACGAAAAAAAAAAAAAACCAAATAATTATTAGAATATTAATAAAAATAAAAATAAAAGATCGAAATAAAATCACGCCATGACGTTTTAAACACCTTTATCGTATTTAATGTCAATGAACGTGACATTCATGGTCATCCATTATTGGCATTTAATCTTAGAATTTGGCGATAATTTTTTGGTCGACGGGATAACTTAGTAGTACCGTAAAAAGTGAAATTGATTTCAAGAATTAAAAAGCGCACATTTATGACGTCATATTGGAAATGAAACAGAGATTTTGAAATATTTGGTATCAAGACAGGAAGCATGTACAGAATTCAGTTCTAGATGTAAAAAAAAGTTAACGATTTGGAAATGAGGCAGACGATTTGTAAATGGATCAATGAAAATCAGTGCAAAACCCAATGGAGAAATGAAAATCTACGTAGATACCGCGGAGGTAGATAAATAGAATTTTTAATTGAGGGTGGTTTTGGAGTCTAGGTATGATGATCGGTATAGATCTGAAAAAATAAATCAGAAATTCCTACGTAGGGGAGAACGTAATAGTTTGTATTTCATCAAATAAAATTTTGTTCAAAAATCTAATTTTATTTTGAGGCCCTTTCACAGTTTTGCAGAATTGCTAATTGTAACTCAAGTGCTTCAACACTCGCTCATCCTGCTTGCACATATGAAGCCAACATTATGTTTAATCTTAAACTAGTTATACACACAAATTTTTCATCACCATATTCTTTTTTAGCATAAAATGGAACTATTACAACAATTTAATAAGAAACATGGAACTTACAATGTGAATATGCACTAATATATTTTTTTGCGTCAGAGGAAGATTGAGAGAAATATGAGCCCCTCTGACGTTCCCTTGAGCGCCCCCCCCCCCCCTCATAGATCACGTCTAGCTATGGCCCTGGGTAAACTATATGAGTAATTGTGATACGATACCGCATAAATGAAGTCCTGATGATGGTACCCTCAGTTAATTTTGAAATGAGCTCATCTGAATGCAGTAGTTATTAAAAAACTTGAGATATTAAACAAAAACATAATTTGCAGAACAAATTAAAAAAACAAAATTTATTTCCTGCACTATTTAAGCCCGAGAAGGAACAGATATTAAGATATTTGATTTATTTATTTCATAATTTAGTATTAAATTTTTGTATCAAATAATTTAAATTATGTGAACATTAAAAAAATAAAAATGAAATTCAAACAATATGGTACTTAAAAACCCTAAATCTTATATCCCGTTCAAACGAAATCGAAATAAATCTTAGACTTTTTTCCAAACTGAACTTGGAAATATTTGTTTTGCAGATTTTGTATAATGTTTACGGTAGGTATAGATAAAAAGAATAGACACATCTAAAAAGCAAATGTTCAGAAAAAGTCTAAGATTTATTTCGATTTCGTTTGAACGGGATATAAGATTTAGGGTTTTTAAGTACCATATTGTTTGAATTTCATTTTTATTTTTTTAATGTTCACATAATTTAAATTATTTGATACAAAAATTTAATACTAAATTATGAAATAAATAAATCAAATATCTTAATATCTGTTCCTTCTCGGGCTTAAATAGTGCAGGAAATAAATTTTGTTTTTTTAATTTGTTCTGCAAATTATGTTTTTGTTTAATTATTGTTTTTTTACATATAGAAATCATTTCCTTCTATAGTAAAAAAAAAAACTAGCCTTAAAAGGAATGATTCTTGGAATGATGCTGATGTGGAAGATTTCCGGAACTAACGAATCCGGGTTGTCCACTCCTTCCATGAGCCGAATAGACCAATCAGGAAAGGGCTCCGTCTATGCATCGCCGTATGGATTACCATAAAGAGAGGAAAGGTTACCATCGCCAACAATCGCCAAGTTTGTCGCCAACTTGGCGATATATCGCCAAATTTGGCGACCAAAGTTAGTTGTCAAAAGTGACGCCAACTTGGCGATAACTGTAATATTTCGCCAAATTTTTAATTTCTTTACAACACCAGTCGTTTGATACATCATTTGAGAGGTTTGCAACTGCTTATTCATATAATGGATGTCTTGTGTGTTATCCCCCACTCTGCTCCCAAGGGGGGACACATTTTTAATTTCTTTACAACACCAGTCGTGTTACACAAGATTTGAAAGGTCTGCAACTGCTTGTTCATATTATGGATGTCTTGTGTGTCACCCCCACACTCTGCTCTCCCCAGGGGGGGGGGGTCACATTTTTAATTTCTTTACAACACCAGTTGTGTGACACATCATTTGAAAGGTCTGCAACTGTTTATTCATTTTATAGATGTCTTGTGTGTCACTCCCACTCTGCCCCCCAGGGGGGCACATTTTTAATTTCTTTACAACACCAGTCGTGTTACACAAGATTTGAAAGGTCTGCAGCTGCTTATTCATATTATGGATGTCTTTTGTGTCACCTCCCACTCTGCCCCCCAGGGGGGCATATTTTTAATTTCTTTACAACACCAGTCGTGTGACACATCAGTTGAAAGGTCTGCAACTGCTTATTCATACCATAGGGTATTGGCGAGCGCAGCAAGCAGGGGTAGCCAGTAATTTAAAATCGCGAAGCGATTACGCGGGGGGTTGGCGAGCATAGCGAGCAGGGGGGCGGCGCCCCCCTAGTATAAGCCTAAAATTTTAGTCTTTGAAAATATAATTTTCAAAATAGTCGTTGTAATTTGTTAAATTTCATTTTTTTTTAAATGTGGTACTTTTTTTTTTTTAACTTTTTGCAAATTATTATTAAATATATGTTCTCGGGAATATCGCTTAGACTAATCGCTCTGAGGGAAGTCCTAGTTTATATATATATTTATGAAAGATATGTGTTGGTGTCCGAGATTCATGAAGCAGTTCTTTAGTGTTGTCAAGTGAAAATAAATTCGCACTAATATATCTTTTTTGCTTTATATTAACAACTTAAAGAAACATTTAGTAAATTGAAAAAAACAAGATACAGGAATGCAGTTTCCTGCTGCGGTTGCGGGATTAACATATCCAAGAATGCGACACAGTAAGAGAAATATAAGCACCGTGTGTGCTTTACAAAAACATAAGAGCAACTGAACTGAGTTCGTTCACAGTAAAATGTTGTCCTTGAAGTAATCAACACAAATGATTTCGCAATCCTGTGCAATCATCCACTTATGAAATGTTTAAATAAACAATGATATTAAATATTTCATTAATGTCACTTTTGAATAATGGATTAATTTATAGTTTATAAATATTATGGTTTTAAAGTAAACAGTTAATGTAATTAATGTCACTTCTGAAATATGAAGTAATTTGATGTTTATCAATATTACTGTTTTTAGAATAAACACTTTAAGTACTTAAACACACTCCCACCCTATCAGGCCTTAGTCCTGATATATAGGAAGGAGCGCTAATTTGTGTACAGGTCGTCTCAAAAACGATCCTCTACACTGTATGGTCACAACACGGACATGTCCGTCTTTTCCTGGGTGCACCTCTGTTACCCGGCCCAATGGCCAAGAGTCTGGTGGCTGGGTATCATCAAGGAGTAGCACAACTTGTCCAGGTTGAAGATTACGTTGCTCGACTCTCCACTTGCTTCTTTTTTGGAGCGAGATCAAATACTCCTTCTTAAATCGCTGTGAGAATCCTCTTTTTAAATTTTGCAGCAGCTCCCAGCGATTTCTAGGGTTGCATGTGATGGATGAGGTCTCCTCCGGTATTGAGAAGATTACATCACCTGTAAGAAAATGTGAGGGTGTGAGAACATTTATGCAGTCACTATCATTGTCATTTAAATGTATGAGAGGTCGCGAATTTAACAAGGCTTCGACTTGGCTAAGTAGGGTGGCGAGCTCTTCGAATGTCAGGAGTGTCTCTCCTATTACTCTTTTTAGATGATGTTTGGCGGATTTTATCGCAGCCTCCCAAATTCCGCCAAAGTGAGGGGAAGAAGGAGGGATAAAATGCCATTCAATGGATTTTTCAGTTAAATATAGAGACATGATTTCATTTTTAGGAAATGACAACCATGCCCTCTGTATTTGGTCGATTTTTCTTGATGCCCCGACAAAGTTCTTCCCGTTGTCACTATAAAGGTGACGTGGGGTACCTCTTCTTGCACTAAAACGTCGAAGAGCTGCTATAAATGCTTCAGTTGTTAGGTCACTTACAGCTTCTATATGGACCGCTTTCGTAGCAAGACAAATAAATAAGGCAATGTAACCCTTAGTTGTTTTTGCACCCCTACCCTTGCTAAATTTAATGAATATGGGGCCTGCGTAATCAATTCCACTGGCAAAAAAGGGGCGTTCAAGATTTACTCGAGGTTTAGGTAAATTCCCCATTAATGGAGGAGTTGTAATAGCTTTCTTGTATCTGAAACATTTTAAACATCTATTAATGCATTTGTTGATGAGCTTTTTTCCACCAATTATCCAAAAAGATTGTTTTATGATGTGCGATAGTAGAGAAGGTCCAGCATGTAAAGTGGCAATATGCTGTTGTATTATTAATAGTTCACTCATTTTATGTTGTGATGGAAGTATTACCGGATGCTTGTGATTAAATGCTAACTGTGAATTTTGCAGGCGTCCTCCCACCCGTAAGATACCCTTAGCATCAATAAACGGATATAGGGAGTGTAATTTGCTTTTCTTAGCTAGAGGTTTTTGTTCCTTGATACATTTTAACTCTTCTTTAAAGTAAGAATTTTGAATCCAAAGAACGATCATTTCTTCAGCAGATTTTGTTTCGTTAAATGTAAGTACTGTTGAAGGGATTTGATATTCATTAGCATTTTTGCATTTTTTAACGAATCTTATGCAATATGCCAGAATGCGGATAATTTTTGAAAGTGATGAGTGCTTTTGAAACAAATTATCTAGTACATCATTTGAAGCATGCGTGTGAAATGAAAAAATGGGATCCGACCTTTGCTCGGATTTGATTTGCTCATCGAATTCATCAACATTTAAGTCGTCTTTCGGCCAATTAGATGGGTCTAGAAGTAGCCAGCCTGGCCCTTTCCACCATAGCTCGCATTCCGGCAAACCCTTTGGGTCAATACCGCGAGAAGCGATATCTGCGGGATTTTCTTTTGAGGGAACGTGTCCCCAGTGCTTCGTAGGTAAAACTTCTGTTATTTGAGAGGTTCTGTTCGCCACAAATGTTTTCCACTTGCGGGGGTGTGCGGATAACCATGAAAGGACTACTTTAGAATCAGTCCATGCAAAAATATCGAACTTGTAATTCTTTAGTGTGTCCATAACTGTGCGGAATAATTTAGATAATAAGTGAGCACCACAAAGTTCTAATTTAGGGACAGAAATTTGCTTGATTGGTGCAACTTTTGTTTTAGAAACCAAAAGAAAAGCATTGGTTTTTCCATTGCAAGTTTGTCGGCAATAAATTGCGGCAGCATAAGCTAGTGTTGACGCATCGGAGAATCCGTGTAATTCAAAGGCATTCTCGGATGAAAGCGTAACACATCTTGGTATCGAAAATTGATTGATTTCATTGAATGAATTTTGAAATTTGAATAATTCCTCAGTTAGATGTTCTGGAATAATAGTGTCCCAGTCCCCTTTTGTCAACCACAGTTTTTGATAAAATATTTTTAAAGTTACAGTACATGGTGAAATTAGACCCAGTGGGTCAAAGATTCTAGCAGATTCTGCTAAAATTTGCCTCTTTGTAAGAGGTGGAGTGAGATTTAGTGAAACCTTGAAAATAAAAGTATCTGAAGAAGAGTTCCAGCTTAATCCTAGAACTTTAGAGCTTCCGTTATCACTAGGAATTATTTCAAAATTCGATTCGGTATTGGAATCATCTTGAAACTCTCTAAGAAATTCCCTTGAATTTGAATTCCATTTTCTTAAGTGGAAACCATGCGCGTGCAAAACATCGCTAATTTCTTTACAAGTTTCTATTGCCTCGCTAACAGTGTTTGAGCCTGAAAGTAGATCATCCATATAAAAATCTTTCTCCAATGTTTGAGAAATAACAGCGTTTTTTGTATAATCATCAGCAATTTGTTTGAGACATTTAGTGGCTAGATAAGAAGCTGGAGCTAGCCCATAAGTAACTGTTTTTAATTTGAAATTTTTTATTTCCTCATTAGAGTTAAACCTCCAAACTATTTTCTGATAATTTTGATCTTCTTCAGAAACTAAAATCTGGCGGTACATCTTTTCTATGTCAGCGCAAAAAACAATTTTCGGAACTCGAAAATTAAGTAAAATTTCAAATATGTCCCGTTGTAATTTAGGACCTACTCCCAAAATTGAATTCAAGGAATTACCTTTTGAAGTATTACATGTTGCATCAAACACAACTCTCAACTTGGTAGTAGTACTAGAAGGTTTAATAACCGCATGATGAGGAAGAAAATATTGTTCATTTTCAGAATCGTTAATGTCATTTTGTGTTATTAATTCCATATGGCCTAACTGTATATATTCGCGCATAAAATCCTTGTATTGCTTTTCGAATTCTGTGTTTTCTTTAAATTTCCTTTCCATCGCCAACAAGCGAGAAATTGCGGCAGGTCTAGAATTACCTAATTCTGTCGTAGGTTTAACAAAAGGTAATTTTACCACAAAACGACCCTCGGAATTAATTGAGTAAGTTTTCTGAAAATGTGATTCAACAAATTGTTCTTCTGGAGACAGAATTTGAGCATTATTATTGAATACTTCTTCCATTTCCCAAAACCGTTTTAATTCATTATCAATATTAAGTTCATAAATATGTAAATTATGCATTGAATTAGGAGTTGTGTTAAGATGCGGCATTTTTCCCGATACGAGAAAGCCAAAGATGGAATTTTGTGCAATTAAACTGCTCTGAGCACATGTTATTTGACCAGGAAGCAAAATAGAAAAAAAGTAATCTGATCCTAAAATAACATCGATTTTATTTGGAGTCCCAAAATGTGGATCTGCCAAGTTTACATTTTTTAAGTGTGAATAATGCTCTTCACTTATTTTCTCAGAAGGTAATGGAGCTGTTAATTCGTCTAAAATAAAAGCTTTCACTGACAACTTACTGTCAGCATTATGAATTGATATAAGATCAATCATTACGTAACCCTTTGTTACTGCGATTTTTGAATTAGAAAGACCTTTCACGGGAAATCGGGCATTTTTCCTTTTGAATCCTAACACTTTCATGCATGATTCTGAAACGAACGTAGATTCTGAGCCACTGTCACACATAATTCTTAACGTATGCTTTTGACCCATGCAATCATAAATATATACTGTAGCAGTGGGCAAAAGTGCGAAAGATGTTTGAACAGAATTTATTGAAGGAGAAACTTCTTTTTTATTATCATCAGGAATCGAAAGGTCCTCTGAATCAGATTTGCTTTTCCGACTCTGTTTTTCATTCGAACGTGAAGTTGACATCGCATAATTTTGTAGTTTATTCTCGCATAATAGCGTATGGTGTTTAAGCTGGCAATGATGACAGCTAAATGTAGAATTACATTGATATGTGTAGTGTCTGTCAGATAAACAGTTGCTACATAATTTGTTTTTTCTCACAAATTGTTTTCTATCTCTTACGTTTAATTCCTTGAATTTAATACATTTGTACAATAAGTGATTAGCTTTACAAAATAAACATTTGATAACGTTATTGGCGGGAGCTTTGTGAAAATTAAATTGTTTCTCTTTTTTATGTAACCCTGTATAATCATTATTATACAATTCTAAAGATAAACATCTGTCATTAATGAACTGAATAAATTGATCAAAAGAAGGAAAATCATCCTTCGATGAATATTGAGCCCATTCTTCACGTGTTTTATTATCAACCTTTTGAAGAAGAATATGAATTAACCAAATGTCTCTCTCTGATGCTTTAACATCGATTGATTTGAGAGCACGAATTACCTCGTCAGAGATATCTGATATATTGCGTAAGTTAAGTGCATTAGCATGAATAATGGGAGGTATATCCATAAATGTTTTGATAAGAGCTGCGACAATTTGTTTTCTTTTGTCGTATCTTGACAATAATTTTTCCCATGCTTCTGCATAACTGGTTTCAGAAATGGGAATATGTTTTATAATTGACGATGGCTCTTCACCGAGCAAACCTCTTAAGTATTGAAATTTTTGAATGTTTGTTATACTGGCATTGTTATGCACTAACGATAAATATAAGTCTTTAAATGACATCCAGTTTTTGAAATTACCATCAAATTGCTCAATATTCAATCTGGGTAATTTAAAATTATTAGTTGTATTAACTATAGGTAATTGTTCATTAACAACTTGAGAATGTGCATTCATACTATTTATAGAAAATTTTTCAAGTTCTAATTGCAGTTTGGCTTTGGTTTCATAATATTTTGTTTCAAATTCCTCCATTTCCGAGGATTCTTCTGGTAATTGTGCATCATATTTATCAAAATCGAAATAAGCTGTTTCTAATTTTTCTAATTTATTCAATAAATCATTCTTTTGAAAAACTTGATCAGCGTCAATGAAGTTCGTGATACGTGTTAATGCAGATTTAGCTCTGCCACGTAAATTTATTGCTGTCTTTTCTAAATCTTCTTGACTCATTATTAAAATAATGAGGGAACCAAGTTAAAAAACAAAGCCAAACTGATAATAAACCAAAAATGTACTTATCTGAAACAGCTGGGCTGTAGGGTACTCCTTTATGGTGACTTTGTACCGTTGTAATCCAAAAAAAGCGATGTGTGCAGGTACATCTGAAACAGCTGGGATGAATGGTACTCCTTTATGGCGACTTTGAGACGGCGTAATTCATCAAAAGCGATGTGCGCAGGTTATCTCGCCGGTGGTGCCTCCATAATGTTGGTGTCCGAGATTCATGAAGCAGTTCTTTAGTGTTGTCAAGTGAAAATAAATTCGCACTAATATATCTTTTTTGCTTTATATTAACAACTTAAAGAAACATTTAGTAAATTGAAAAAAACAAGATACAGGAATGCAGTTTCCTGCTGCGGTTGCGGGATTAACATATCCAAGAATGCGACACAGTAAGAGAAATATAAGCACCGTGTGTGCTTTACAAAAACATAAGAGCAACTGAACTGAGTTCGTTCACAGTAAAATGTTGTCCTTGAAGTAATCAACACAAATGATTTCGCAATCCTGTGCAATCATCCACTTATGAAATGTTTAAATAAACAATGATATTAAATATTTCATTAATGTCACTTTTGAATAATGGATTAATTTATAGTTTATAAATATTATGGTTTTAAAGTAAACAGTTAATGTAATTAATGTCACTTCTGAAATATGAAGTAATTTGATGTTTATCAATATTACTGTTTTTAGAATAAACACTTTAAGTACTTAAACAATATGTATTCTCTGTTTCGAATGTCGTCAATTTTAAAAATTCAAAAATCTATCAGGAGAGTCAGAATTTTTATTGATCTATTAAAAAAAACAAGTTGGAAATTGCTCGTGAAGCGTAGCAAATGAGGTGCGTTCGTCCGATAACGAAGTTTTAAAATATTCAGATCTTGCTGATATAGTAGAGCGTACTTTGGATACAGTATAGTGGTCGAAATCTTTGTGTTCATGTAAATATCCAGGGAGTAATTTTTATTATACTTCATTAACGTATATCTAATTCATAAAATGCGAAGTAGGTTAATATAATTAAAGCCCGCCCCAAACAATGTTTCCCCGTATAACATTATTTAGTGGAATACATTTGTGTGGTCCTGTAATTTAATAATAAATATTCTTTGCATCACAGATTGTACGAAATGTATTTTTAGTACATACTTCATAGATTCATGTCAATTCTATTATGTTCAAATGAGTGTAACACCATTAAAATGCATTTGAAACATTTTTTCCATTGATCGTAATGTAACTATCTTTTAACTTTCTTTCTCTGGACAATACTTTTGATTGTCCCTGTAATTGATCTGTGCATCCGATTTTCATAACAATTGAAATGCCTCGACAAAATTATGTAATAATTATACTTTTAAATTTCAAACGATTAAAATGCATTTGCAACATTTTCCCCCATTGACTGTAATGTAACGGAATACTTTTGATCTATCCATCCGATTCTCATAAAATTTAAAATGACTCGACAAAATTATGTAATAATTGTATATTTTAAATTTCAAACGATTCGGTTGGGTAGTTTTTGCGTTGTTATATGCGGACAGACAGACAGACGGACGGACTGAGCGACAACAATAGGTGCTATGTATTTACATAATTACGAACGCACCTAAAACAGAGTACGTGTTATCATTTCTTTTTTAAATTATTGAACTGTTTTTAGTTGGTGGCAACTCGGAAGTAATAATTGAATTAGCACAATTAAAAAGTAGAGATTTCTATAATGTTAAATTATGGAAGGTATAGCGTTATATAAATTTTAAATGGCTGCCATTTCCTTAATATCGGATGTTTTCTGGTTCGGTTTATAATTGAATTGCTTGTCCTTTTTTTGTTGTTTCACGAGAAAAATGTGACAAAACAGTGGTTTTGGATCTCCATAACTAATCGGTGGATCAGGATGAATTTTTGTAAACTTTGAGGTCTAGAGTAGGACACTTTTCCTTTTCAATTTCGTCGCGATTGGATGATTGGGTCCAAAGTTATTAAGAGGCAAACTTTGGACATTAACATTAGAGATGCGTCTGAGCACTACTATACAGCACTATCGTGCTATATGATAACTGAGAAATAATTGTGACTACTATACTATATGATAATACTATATGATAATCCGCAGTTTGAACGCTTCTGCTATATTAGTTTTGTCAGGGTTATCCAAACGATCTTCGCTCCTTTTCAAAATATAAAGAGTTTTGTTCTATACTTTAAAAAAAAAAGAGTATTTATAAATTTTTATTAAGGTATTTAATTTAGAATTGGCGGAGCTAAGAATTTTATTCTATTTTAAAACTAAAAAGTTGCTAAAATAATGTTTATGCATAGCACATATGACTGCTCATCAGTTCTATTTGAATAATATTACAACGACTTGAATAGGGCCCCCTACAACCTATGTTTGCCTAGGACCCCAAGCCCAATTAGTCATGATCGGGGCCTCATGGGGCACATTGAACTTGGAAATCAGAGCATCTGGCAGTTCTGATAACCATGATAAAATATATACAAACTTTTATATGTTCAAACTTATTCACTAGATACATCATTTCATAATATTCTTTGTTGTTGGTACTCACTTTTGTTCTAAGAATTCCTTGTTTTCGCTCTGACTTTATCCACAAAAACGTATCACTTCGATAACGATAATCATGCAAAAAGGAAGTCTGTCTGTTTTATTTGTCTTGTTTACGGGAGCTCTGCTTATCTGTGCAAATCCAAGTATAGCTCTGAATAGAGTGACAACAATAGCTGCAAAAAGCCAGGTAAACATTTCACCGAAAAAATCCTATGGGGTCGCATATATTTTCCGAACGCATGTGAATGCGAAAAGTGTTCCTGCTGTTTTAACACTTTCAATTAAAATTTTTTATAAGGAATTTATGAAAAAGAAACACGAAATCAGAATCATGCACCAAGCATAGATTATGAAACACATTCCATTTCTCCCAGAATACTTTAACAAAACTTCGCTATTTAAGGGGGCTCAGGGGTTGAAAACTTTTCAAAAAATCGATTTTTTTTATGATCTAGTTTGATTATTCAATTAATTCTTAACTCAATGCAAAAAACCGCATAAAAATATTAGCATTTTTAACGGAGTTATAAGCATTTATGTATCAATACTTGGATAGCCGCATCCATATAATTTCAACTTTAAGTCGTGTTTTCTCAAAACTTGATTTTTGACGACTAACACCAAGATTTAAAAAAAACTATTTGATGAAATGGCTTATTTTTTTTTTTTTTTTTTTTTTTTTTTGCATACATATAACATCATAATCTATATCATGAATTAAGGATATAACTATCACTTAATAAAAACAGTATTAAAAAATCCCTCAAGATTGAAAATTTAAAAAACCCCTAAAAAATACAACTTTTTTTCCATTAAAAATACTCAAAATATTAAACTATCTAAAATATATTAATTCATAAACTAGATAATGATGTTATATGCATGAAAAAAAAAAAAAAAAAAAATAAGCCATTCCATCAAATAGTTTTTTTTTAATCTTGGTGTTAGTCATCAAAAATCAAGTTTTGAGAAAACGCGACTTAAAGTTGAAATTATATGGATGCGGCTGTGAAAGTGTTGATACATAAATGCTTATAACTCCGTTAAAAATGCAAATATTTTTATGCTGTTTTTTGCATTAAGTTAAGAATTAAATGAATAATCAAATTAGATAATAAAAAAAATTGATTTTTTGAAAAGTTTTCAATCCCTGAGCCCCCTTAATAAGGTAATTAAGTTTTCTAACTAAACATTATAGAAAACGCATAACACATTTGAAAACTAGATTTTAGCAATGATGGTCCATAGGCGGAATTAAAAATAGAATCGGACATAACTCCAATTCTTTTGTATCGATTTGTATAGATACTACACGGTTAATTTAAAATTTAGTCTAGTAAAAAAAAAGTGCAACATAGTAAAAAATTCTCTTTCAGCTATTTTTACCAATAGACAATATGTACTTTAATTCATTTGTACAGTCCTGCATATTATTTACAATTTTTTATGCACGCCGTTAAAATTTAATTCATGCAAAACCTCATTAAAACTATTATTATCATTCTTGTTATTCATAGATGTTCATGTACCCATACTTTGCATAGCATTTTATATGATTTTTTTTTTCAAACATATCTTAATATACTAATTATAGTTAAAGTTAAAAATGCTCAACTCAACTAAAAAAAAAAAAAAAAAAAAAAAAAAAAAAACTGTAAAGCAATTTATGTTTAATTTCAATAAGGATATTTTTACTTTCTTCTATCTTCAATAGAAGAAAGTATTGTAATCGAAATTTTTTCGACTTCCGGTTTTCGACGGATTTACACGTTTTAGGGGTCAGAGATGTCAAAAAACATGTTCTTACAAAAAGTCTGTCTGTGTGTTTGTGTGTGTGTGTGTCTGTGTGTATGTCGCCATTCTACCATCAAAAAGTGCATGAAGTTATGCATAGAATTGAACCAAACTTTTTGTGAATGTTTTTGGCTATGGCAAGCAGGTCCTACTTCAGTTATGAAATATTCTGCCGGAAGGGGGCGCTGCAATCGCGATTTTTGTGCCATTTTCAATATTGTACCGACCAAAAGTATATGAAGTCATGCATCGAATTGAACCAAATTTTTTGTATAAGTGTATGGCTATGGCTAGTTGATCCTCCCTGAATTTGAAAAAAATCCGACGAAAGGGGGCGCTGTAATAGCCAATTTTATGCCATTTTCAATATTACACCACCTAAGTGTATGAAGTTAGTCCTAGAACTGAACTGAAATTTTTGTATATAATTATTCTTTGGTAAGGCAAATAGGTCCTCCCCGAATTTAAAAAAAAATCTGCCTATCATTCTATTGTTCATCGGCTCGTGTAGAGACGGAAATTCGTTTTTACTACGATTAATTGATTGAAGCAGAAATTTAAGATGAAAGCCAAAGTTCGTATGGTATTGAATTAAAATTATTAAAACATTAAAATGAGTAACTATTTTTTAAAAATATTAAAATGTACGTATGAGACAGAAGAAAGTTTTGAGTTTGGCACATCCAACTAGTTTTTTTTTTTTTTTTTTTTTTTTGTAATTTTGTAAAATTTACACGGACTAAGTAGTATTAAAAAATTTAGTTAAACTTAAAAACGCATGCCGTAGGAAGCACTTGTAGCAGTCATACATTCGGATGCAGTACAGTATCTGAAATCTTTTAAGTGTTCCTGCAGATGAACAATAAATACTATGCACATCATAGATCACAGCAGGCGTCTTATAGAAAATCTCAGTAATGTTTACCAATTTCATCAATAGTGCAACCTAATTAAAATACGTTGCAAACTATTTCCCCCAAGAAATATTATATAACCGAATTTTTTTTGTGCGACTCTGTAAATGAATGATAAATACTTTGAACTTCATATTCTACAGAAAGCATGTTTTTGTGTACTTCATAAATACGTATCAATTTCGTTATGTTTATAATAGTGCAATACCATTAAATGCTCGTAAACGATGTCTCTTCATAAACCATATCATAGTATAACGGAATTATTTTGAATGCCCCTGTTAACGAATTCTAAATGCTACACATGGCATAACATATTTTAATATGCTGTCTCGTACTGACCTTAGTAACGTAAATAAATTTCTTTGTGTTTGAAATAGTGTAACACCAATAAAATACATCATAAATGATTTTACCCCATTGATCGCAATGTAACGGAATGCTCCCACGCAAAAGTTTATATACGACGTTTTGAAAACGACTTTGTATTATTCTATACAGAATCAAGTTTGTATATATTATATTTCAGACGGATGTCAGCTACATTCTCTGCCTTTTTCGATAATACCTGAACAGCAATTATCATTTGATGATCCAAATTTGCATCGACTGATTCCTGATTGTCCAATAAAATTGTCTGTTCAGAACAATTTCTTTAAAGGCAGAAAGAGTTGGTATGAAAAGCTTATTTTTATTATTATAAATATTATTGTTATTATTATCATTATTTATTGTTGTGTTAAAACTCTTTTATTTTCTAGAGGAAAAAAAAATCAAATTTCAGCTCTCCTCAACTCCAAGAAAAAAATCATCTGCGTTGTTACAAAAAATACAGACCACTCATTGTCACTTCATCATTTTAAGTTGGCGAATATAACCATTATTTTTTAAACCATTAACTAAAATACCTAAAATCCCTTGAATCCCATAGTGTGTACGAGCCTAGGATATCGTAACTGTCACAAACTTATTCTCTGAATGCAACATATCCATCGAGTAATTTATTTTCATTAATATCTCTTGTCGGATGACTAGTTTCCAGATGGATTTAAAATTATTTAATTTTAAAAGCATATCTCCACAGTGAATTACTTTATTCAAGTACAAAGTATTTTATTAAAAATCAACAATAATTCTCACTGCAGTCACTGCTTAAATTCAATCCATTACTTATATCAGGGTAATTTATTTATTTCCTTGATGAGCTAAAATTCGCACGACAAAATAATTTAATTTTTAACTTATTTAAATGTAAATCAAATTAATTCATATTAACTGTTACAAGTAGGGCTTAATTTTTAACAAAAAAATACCAGAGTTGTAATTTTCTGCATAATGAAATCCTTACTACCCTTCCCTCCTCATCTCCTCTACCCGCATATTTATATTCCATACATTATTTTAAAAATTTAAAACAATTTCTTTTTCAGCAATCTTTCAAAAATATATTTTGATTAGGTTTATCTATATCCATTTATATCTTCCAAAATCGAATAACTGAATAGAGCAAAAAGCTTGAAATTAGAAGAAGGAAATTTTCAGAAAATCCTTCCGCCAAGAAATTCTCTGTATCAATTTGCAAAAATCAACATTCAGGAGAGGATTTAGATGAGTCGAGCTTTTAAAATATCATGGGTTCCGATTAATATTTGATTTAAATATTCACTAAAAATAAATAAGTGCTGAAGCTGCGTTCCACTGATCTTCAGTATAAATAAGCACCGCGTGAAGGTAACAAGTCGATCAATAAGAAATTTCCATAAAAACACTAACAAAAAGCAGTGAGTAAACTTTTCAAGACCACGAATGAAAACGGAATATACGGTTGCAGATAATTCTGGCGTTTCTCGTCCCCGTTTGAAAACCATTCAGCCCGAAAACCATTGAGTTTAATATTTGAGAGCCCTAAGTAGAAATATGCTACTATGTGTGTGACATGCTGCATCACACGCATTTATAAGTAAGAGATTTGGTTGGAAAAGACGCTAATGATGGATTTTACAAGCGTGACATCGACCGCGGGTAATCAGAAGAAAAACACCATTAGGCGTGAATTCTACGTCTTTTTCGGAGTGTTTTTCCCCGCAGAAGCGTAACTGCTACCGTTCGGGGGTAAAGAAATTCGTAGGACAGGAAAATGTATTTAGGTTTCGATACTCCGGATGCATTATTCCGTAGAGCTCCCGAGTGTTGTACATTTATGAACTCCGTCGAATTGCAACCAATAGTTGGAATCAATACCACCTATACGAGAAGAAGTACCGGAGCTGAACTCCGGTGAATGCTGGCGCAAACTAAACACTGTCCACAAGAGAAGAACAAAAGTGGACATATTTCAGCAGTTGTGTGAGCAAATTAACTGCTTCGGAGAAAAATACAGAGTTTGGCCTTAATACAGCGAAACCTCCAAATAAGGGACACCTATGGGACCGCAATTTTTGTCTCTTAAATAGAGGTGTCCCTTATTCGGAGTTTCTTACATAGTGAAACCTCCAAATAAGGGACATCTATGGGACCGTAACTTTTGTCCCTTATATAGAGGTGTCCCTTATTCGGAGTATCCTTTATTTGGAGGTTTCACTGCATAACTAAAGATATCAAATACCAAGACTTAAAGTTTAAAAATTTCATACATATAGTTTTTTTTTTTTTAATTCTGACTTAACCCAAATGTGTTGAACTTCATAAAAAACTCAACGAGGCACTCCCGGTTTAAGACGTCGTATGCTTGGCATACGCCACTCGCCGGTTCTATATATAATACATGAATAAATAAATCCATAAAAGAATACACGATAGTATCAAAAAGAACTAAAAATGCATTTTTCTTTCACAGGTATTCTCTAGAAGTAGAACATGGTTGTTTTAGCTGGCCTCTTCTAAAGCGGTTTCGAGATTTTCTTCAACTGCATGAAAAACTGCTTATGTACCGGGCATATTTAAACTTTCAGATACCGAAGATAAAGTAAGAAATACATAATTAACTGTAAAATATGACTTAAAGTTAAGGTGTCGTATTTATTCAGGTATTTTTTTTCCTTTGCAAAAGTAGGGAATGCAAAAAATACACGAGTTTTTCTTTACTGATTTTTTTGTTTTATTGATATTACTAGCTTTTTGCTCGCGGCTTCGCTCGCGTTAAATTCGGGGTCACATGGTTCCTCTTTCCTGATTTAGAACACAGAAGAGAACTCGTAACAGAATATTATTTTAATACACTACTGTAGACGATATTATATGTCTTTCCATTTGGGGATAGAATGTAAAGATTCTGGGCATTGGATGCACGCGAACTTGCTACTTACAACTATCCATGAGAGAAGCACGGCTTTTCTAAGTTCACTCCAGCCACCTTTAATGTTTGTCTTTGCGCTTTGTTAATGGTCATAGAGGAAGTGTAGCCTTTTAAATTGGAACGGGAGATCTTTGGGAATTATGGGGATTCGTGGGATGATTACATTTTCATCCTTTCCTACGCCGGTCAATATAGTGGCGCTAATGATATTGCGGCCAAGTTGTATGACACGAAGTCTCGTCCCATTACATAATCTCAGGGCATCCAAATTTCGCATAAGCATGACTGGGACGCCTAGTTTTAATTGAAAGTTGTGTGAGGGTATACCTGACAGCTCAAGCGAATTTAGAAACTCTACAGGATATGATGTGTTCTGTTCTGTATCCATAACTGTGTCTACTCATAAATACTCTATTGTATCTCCTGGTACTTTACTCAATATGTCTAAATTTATTTTGTTGACAACATCATTTTTAGGAGCTAAGATTGCTCTTTCACATAAATATTGATTTTCATGTATATTGTTTTGTAAATCTGGGTAAACACTTGCAATTATTTCTGAATCACTATGTATTAATGGACAAAAATCTCCCGTCAATGTCACATAGCCCTCGGTATCAGTTTCTAACCGACCATCTCCCATTTTAAACAGTCTTTTGACATAGTTGCCAGCATTTGTGTCATCATATAAATGCACTCTCATATTTGTCGTCAAACTGGACTTTCTTACGGTGGCCCATAGAGTGGACGACTTGAGACGTGCTTTAATTTCGTCTGCAGGTGTCCTCTTTTGAATGACTGCTAACGTTTGGCGGAAATCACCAGCCAATAAAACCACCATCCCTCCCATAACATCGGTACTCTTGCGCAAATCCTGGAGCGTTCGATTTAGTGCTTCTACCGCTTTTTTGTGCTTCATAGTACTTTCATCCCACACACTAAGAGTTTGCACTGACGTAGCATAGCATCCCGTGCGCTATTTTTACTAAAATTACAGATTGGTGAATCTTACTGGGCGAGATTTAATGGTAATTTTAAAACAGAATGCGCAGTACTACCCCCGTTCAGCAACGTGGCGGCTATACCGGAGGAAGCCACGGCTACAGCAATGGTGTTATCTTTTCTTACTTGCGCCAGCACCAAATTTAGCAAAAATGTTTTTCCTGTTCCTCCTGGGGCATCAACAAAGAGTAGTTCGCCATTCCCAGATTCTATTTGTTGTAACACTTGGTCAAATACTCGTTTTTGTTCTGGTAGTAATTGAGGTACCAATTCAGCTACTTGCTGCTGCAAAGCTGGTATGTCATAATTTGTTTCTCGTACAATCTCATCAGATAGTTATTTTCATTCGTTCTCCGAGGGCTAATCATTCCAAACTCACTCAACGGTTTACCCCACCATTGCCATTACTTTGTCTTCAATTTTTCCAAGGGCATTGTTATATATGTGTTCATTGTATGTCATGGCTGTGTGTGTCTGCTGTAGCCTTCGCAAAATGCCTTTCGCCATGTACTCTTTATATTTGTCCCATAATTCATTAGGATTAGATAGCCCGCAAGATGATATGAGGGTTGCATAAAGGTCTCTGATTTTGGCTGGCGATTGGCACTGGACGGCTTGCTCCATGGTTTCATCCCAATGATTATCATTCTCTAACAGACTCAGAGCTTCACATGCTTCTTTATATGTTGCGCATTCCTGGCCGTTGACAATTTTAATATCTCTGTAGTTTGTAGGACCCCGAACATGGTATAGCAGCAAACGTAAACAGAAACATTCAAAATTAGTAACGTGGACGGTGGGAAGCAGGTCAGTCCCGTCATTTCGGCCCTGCCATTTCGGTCCCGCCGTTTCGGTCCCCAGCCGTTTCGGTCTTAGCCATTTCGGTCCCAAGCCGTTTCGGTCGCAAGACATTTCAATCTCTAGCCATTTCGGTCCCTTCTCCTGCAAACTGAAATTTTGTGAAATAAGAATAATTTTATAGGGAACATAGCAAAGTTTTTAAACTAAAAGCCAGTAAATTTTAGTATAATGCGATTATAAGTGCCCGAAAACCACACGTATAACTCTTATCCAAAATATTATAATTCACACAAATTTTGTATGGTAATCCTAATCATAATTGATAATCCTAATGATAATTGGTAATCCTAATTCTCAAAACAGTTAGTAATTTTAATATAAAAATCAAATTAATATTTTATTAAATATATTTGTTAATTAATAACATTATTAATTTACATAATGAATTTTACTTTAAAATAAACTCAATACATAATCCATTTTATACTCAATACATTATTATATTTCCTAGTAGTTCTAAACTGAAATTTATCTTTTACTTGTTTATTTATTGTATATTTAAAATTTCAGAAATTTAAAACAATTAGTATAGTTAAAAATAAAACTAAAATAAGAATTATTTTTTTCTGCGAAAATATGAGCGAAAAGGTAATACAAATAAATAAATAAATAAATAAATAAAAGCTTAGTTTTGTCACTTAAAAATTGAAAATAAAATTATTTAAAATATTATTATATTACATTTTAATATATTTTATTAAATTATATATTATATTATATATATATAATACTTATATTATTATATTTTAAAATATTATTATATTAATTTTATGTAAAAATAAATAAATAAATAATCATCTTATTAGAATGAAATAGGTCCAGTTTCTTTAATAAAAGTAACTCCCAAAATTTGTCTTCATGGCGTGAGAAGACTTAAAAAAAGCGTAGCATTTAAAAAAAAAAAAAAAAAAAAAAAAAAAAGTGGCGGAGGCAAATTTTTAAAAACAAATTTTTTTCGCAGCATGCCCAGTTACGAAATTACTATTGCTTTCCCAATGTTAATGATGGAAAACAACTTATGAAAACAAATTTATAAGATGCAACTTTATATTATAAAAATAATATTAAAAATAAAAATTGTTCTTCAATAAATGTATCTCATATCTGAATTATCAAAGGAGAGGGTGTAGATGGGTGATTTGAGAAATATGTATACATGATAACTTATAAGTAATAATTGAATTATTAAAGACATTTATTATTAAACTGATTCGAAGAAAAAAAATAAGCACAGTTTTTTTATTATTTAATTAATGCTAATTTAAAGGTTCTAAAAAATGTACGTAAACAGCCAAAAAAATATTCATGGCATTTTATATAAAATAATTTTTAGTTTACAGTAGTTTATAGAAGTTTATATAAAATACTGATACTAATAATTAATAATAAAATTTAAAATATTTATTCTGATTAATAATAATATTATTAAAAGCAAAAGACAATATCCCCTAAACTTATATCTCACTGTTTAATCAAACAAAATTTTCTGCTTGCTGTGATTTCATTATTACGAGTTATAAAAATTTAAATTTATCAGACTCTTATATTCAACTTTTTATAAAACTTAATGGGGAGGGAGGGGGAGAATTAAGTAAATCAAAAAAAAAAAAAAAAAAAAAAAGGCCGGAATAATGTTGAACTTATACCATTTTGCAGGCCCACAACAATTAGAATCCGACTTATAAGGTAGCGAGCAAGGAAATAACAAGGGACCGAAATGACAAAGGACCGAAATGGCCACGGACCGAATTGTCTCGAGACCGAAATGACCAGGGACCGAAATGTCGTGTACCCTGGACGGTGTACACGCGACCAAGGGCATCAGATGATTTCACTCCGGGCCAATTCTCAACAGGCACGCTTTGAATACGGCATTTTCACTCCTTTGTAGATGTGTTCCAGGTGTAATAACGGGGGATTTCGGCATAGAAACACGTTTTTTCAAAGGGATCGGCCTGACAAAGATGGAAAAAGGCTGTTAATGTTGTTTTGGGCGGTGCTGATACACTTTCTTGGAAATTGTTCTCGGTAAAATATATGCGCTCTTCATTTTCTAAGTGTACAGAAAGGTGGGTTACTGTTAAATGTCTCTCATGCAAAACTGGGAAACAAGATGCTTGATGATTCAGCCTGAGTTATAGGAGTCCTAGCAAGGGTAAGCCAAGGAGCCGCCACGCTGCCTCATTACTGCTGACGTAACGTCCTGCTTGAAAGGCTTGCACTTCATTTAAAAGATGTGCTCCACCTTCATTCCTGAGATTAAATATAGCCTGGTCATCTCCTTTGTTTATATATTTGCATATATATTTAATTGCGCGGACAGAACTACAGGCTTTCTACATAAATATGAGCATTAAACATTTTACATAGAAGGGGCGAATACGGGACGATCCAACTGTTGTCTAAGGTTTCGTTCGCTCCAGATCGAGTCTTAATTGTAACTGTTCGGCCACCATCTTCGGGTGTTGTGCGTTTGTATAACGGATAGCCATTGTCATTGTGCACAGTTTCTTTTAACAGCGGTTTAGGGAAATTCTTTGTGCATTTTCCATCATTCATGCATGGCGATGCTAGATTTCGTGCACCACAGGAACCGTGTACCATGTTTCGGACAATAGTGTCATACAATTTTTTATCTTGCTCAGGATCAGGTATCTCGGCGCTAATTAACTCATCTATTTGACTGGGCCGCATCTTCTCTTTAAGCCATATTAGAATGTGCACATGTGGTAGTCCCCTTTTTTGCCATTCAATGGAATACATGAAACATTGTACCTTGCCGAATATTTTACCCTCGGTAATTACATTTATTAGTTTTTGCACTTTTAACCTAAACACTCTGGCAACTAAATCGTATCTGTCAGTTCTTTTTTGGCCCGGTATTAGTTCATCAGTTAGTTCCTTCCATGAAGGGTTGCAAGTGAAAGTGATAAAAAGGTCAGGTCTGCCTTAAGTTCGTACATAAGCAAATGTATTGGTGTAGGTAGCGGAGGCTGTTAACGAATGTTGATGGCAGAACCCCCATCTTTCCTAGATCTGAAGAATTAACATTGGCGTCGCTAGCAACTGCATCTTGCAAATGTATGTGCACGTTATCAACACGTAGTGTTTTTTTATTTAAACAAATAAAACGAAGACATTCGCTTTCCAACTTCACGTACATATCCACCAAGAACTGATGAAATAGTTATCTGCACCGAGCTAAAACGTTAAAATCATTTTGTCGTAACATCATATGATAGGCATAAAAATCCATATGCGATACTTTTTTGTTTGCAATGGGTTGTTTTTTTACTGGATTAATAAGTGGAAATTCAAAGTGACTCCCTTCTTGTCCTTTTGAATAAATCAATAGGTATTGCAGAGCATCATAAAATTTGTGTGTATCGGCTACCCGTTGCAACGTGTCATCATGTGCTCGCAAGACAATGTCCCGTGAAGAAAAATGTTCACCGCTTACTATGGCTGCAATTTCATTAATCAATGGCGCATTGTAGCGCCATTTAATGTGTTTACTAAAATATTATTATCATGCAAGTATCTTTGAATTTTCAGCACCGTGTCTCTTTCTACTCCCGGGATAAATTGGCAGCGACGGTGTACCTCTTTTTCTTCGTCTCCCATAAAGTAAACCTGCAAAAATTTGTGCTGTTCGTTGTCAGCTGGAAAAAGTGCACCGATCCTGTGATAAATTTGCCCTTGCACCGTAAATGTTGGCGAAAATCCTGGCATTGTTACTTCCCGGTCTATTCCAAAAGACGTCATATCTGAAAGCATGAGTTATATTTCCGAATCCTATTTAAAAAGCGCCGAGACTCATCAGCTTCATATAAAAATAGAGTTTTTAGAGGTTCCCTTGGCGCCCCGAGTAGAGGAAGAGAAACTTTGCCGCTGCTACAGCACATGCCTAGGGTCTCATCTTTCCATTTACTGCGCTACAAAACCGACACGTCTTGTCCATCAGTCCTACAACAATCAACGTGTGATTTTTATAATCAATTAGTGGATCGTAATTAAATGCAGCTTCATTAAATACCGACCAATTATTTCTTTCAAAATTACGCCGACATTCTCCTTGGAGACGCGCATTTAAATTTCTGCGTGCTTGTGCTTGTTCAGGTGTTTCAGCGGCTCTTAAAGCAGCTTAACGTTCTGCGTTTTCGAGCAGCCTCTGCTGAATTTGGGCAGGTGTTTCAGCGGCTCTCAAAGCAGCTTGACGTTCTGCTTGTTTTTGCCTTCTCAGTTCATCATCTTCAAGAGATTCTTGGGACCGAGCTAATCTCTTCGCTTGTGCTTGAAACTCTTGAAAGGTTCGACTTGCGTTTGCGAGGCATTTAATATCTATTTAAATAGAAATAGAGATAAATAAAAAAAAAAGAAATGCCAAAAAAATATTACTAACTCTAACTACTTCTCTACAATAGGTCGTAATATTGATTACTTCGGTAAGTTACCGGTAAGTTGTGCTGAACACGCTCAAAGAGAAAAACCAACTGTCCCATTTTATTCCACTTTCTCTTTTTTATTGTACGGAAAACTGGGAGCACACAATCGGAATCCATGAGTAATACTTTAGCTTGTGCTTGAGAAGACACTCTTGAAAGGTTCGACTTGCGTTTGCGAGGGATTTAATACCTAATAAATATTGTGTTTACAGATAGCTATATAATAAACTGTAGAATAAACTATATTAGCTAATAAAACAGTAATTATTTGACTCTTCTTAAAAATACTCAGAAAACATGTGAGTGGGGGGTAAACTAAGATCTTGATAAAGAAAAATATATATCCAATGAGCACAGAATTATATATATAAAACCCTTCCGTGTATATCAATTCCGGGGTCAACCTATCCACGAGAAAAAGAAACTCATTCACCAATGAAAACGTTTCATATTCGTAATGCAGCGTTCTCATTGGTCAAATTTACAGTGGGAGCTGTTAAATGACGTCACTATATTTTACTTCGGTTTGAAATCTTTCCACGATTTCAAAAAATATATTTATTTAAAACTTTTTATTAAAGGAAACCGAAGGTGCGTTTTAAATGCAATATTGTTAAAATTTTTATATTCGGGTTGCTTTAATTTTTTTTTCTTTACAGCCGTGAATGACTCTTAAGAATTTCAAATTTATAAAAAAAACATTGTGAAAAGTTACCTCCGATTTTAAAGGCAATCTATTTTCTGACCAATGAAAACGTTTCATATTCGTAATGCAGCGTTCTCATTGGTCAGATTTACAGTGGGAGCTGTTAAATGACGTCACTACATTTTACTTCGGTTTGAAATCTTTCCACGATTTCAAAAAATATATTTAATTAAAACTTTTTATTTAAGCAAACCGCGGGTGCGTTTTAAATTTCATTATAATCCCCACCCCCATCTAACAGATAGTTTTGCTATAGTTTTAAATGCAAATTTCTGTTAATTTTTTTTGTTAGATTTTTCCCTCTCTAAGTTTAATTGCTGTATTTATCAAAATTGTTTCAGCCTAAAGTGGCTATGATTGACCACAGTTGTAATTTTTTATCATCCTTTAAAAATGCAAACACGTCATTTTGACGGGCTATCTTCTAGTAAATTAGAATGAAACATTGAGGGCGTGTTTAGCGTAACTTACCGAAGTAAGCAATGTTACCGACCGATTGTAGGGCAGTACGAAAGCAAATTGTAGTACCAATGAAAACTGTCCTGTTGAATTGCAGATGACGTCACACTTCTACTTGATTTTTATTTCGTACTTCTCTACAATCGGTCGTAAGATTGGTTACTTCGGTAAGTTACCGGTAACTTGTACTGAACACGCTCAAAGAGAAAAACCAACTGTCTCATTTTATTCCACTCTCTTCTTTTATTGTACGGAACACTGAGGGCACACAATCGGAATCCATGAGTAAACACATTAGCTTTCTACCTCCTCCATACCATGGCCAACTATATCTATAACTATTGCTTTTAATTAGTTTATATAGAGTTATAGTTTATATATTAGTTTATATGCAGATACAGATATATTAATGAAATAACATCTCACCCATTTGTTCACTATGTCATAATATGCCTTTTAACTAAAGAAAATTAATTTCTCATTATGGCTTATGCTTTTTCGACTTCAAAATTGTTGTTGAAAATTTGTATTTGTTATTTGTATTTGTATTTGTTCTCACTGTGACATTGTCCTTTTGTATTACAAAACTGTGCATTTTCAAGAACTTTAACATTGGAAAATAAGAATAAAAATTATCTTTCAAATTCATTAAAGTTTTATACACATTGAACAATAAATATAGGAACCTGTGCAGCTTAATTGCAAGAAAAAAAAGGGGAAGATTTAAGAGAATTGCTTCAAACTTCCTTTGTATGCTGTTGCGATAGATCATTTCGTGCATTTTATTTTACAGAGTGATTTCCCAATTATTATTATTTTTCTTTGATTTTTGTTGTACCCCTTCCCCCCGCCCTTTCTAATTGACCTCCTTATCTAACTGATATTGATAAATATGAGGTCAAATATATTCTTTATAACCTTAAAGTACTATAAGAATCCCAAGTATATTTATAAATTTTCGATAAAATATATGAAGTTGAAAATGTCCAGTGATTAATGGCCATATAGTGTATATAAACAAATTAACAGACGCCAAAATATTTTCAGGCAAGCTCTTTATGGATTTGTATTACATCATTATTTAGTTTATTCTTGTATAAATTAAACAATTTACTTCTCAATGTATGTATTAAAGGGTGCAAATGTATTATATATATGAAATGTCTGTGCATTTGATATGTTGGTAGTTATATCTTAAAGATATGACAGTCTAATGACGCTAGTCACAGTAAGATTCAACTGACGTTTCGGAAAAAAACATTTTACAAACAATAAATAATCAGAAGAGTATCAAGGGAAGGGTTCAAACTTATCCCATTCAATTGAAGACAATTATTTTAAACTAGTATTATTTTTTGAAAGACTACTATTTTTCTGTCTTTGGTCGTCCCGAAAGATTTACTCTGTTTATAAAGAAATATTACAAATGTTGATTATATTTCTAAAGTAAATCTGCAGATCAGAAACTTCAGTGACAGCTTTGCAAGTCCTATTTTATTTTTAAACGCATTTAATGTAGTGATATTTAAGATATAGAACCCGCAGTTTCCTTTCCATTTATATTATCACTAGCAGCCTCCGCCCGCTACGCTGGTCAGTATCTCTAAAATAATCTTGAATCAAACGAAATATATTTAAATAAACAATCTTAATATCTAATCAAATACCCACAATTTTTGTCTGATTTATGTAATCTTACATTGGTCAGTTCAAAGTTCATTTTGATGACAAAATACCTCTAAAATGACTAAATAACTGACAAATTACAAAAGTACTAAAGTAATTAAGATTTTTTTTAGTAGTTTTTTTTTTTTTTTTTTTTTTTTGTATCTTGAATTCCACTTGAATTGCTTCTACCTGAATTTGCTTCTGAGGTATGATGAAACATGTTATTATTTTAGACCATCCGATGAACTTCCTAAAGGAAAGATTTATATATATATATATATTTATATATATATATATACCGGGTGTCCAGTAAATAACTGACCCATTTTGAACTTAAATAACAAATAAACGGTTTGAGATAATAATGCGCGGTTTGCTGTATTGTTATTAGAAAATCAATAAATTTTTAAGCATGTACTTTGTTAATATAGTTTAAATTTCGGAAAAAAATATCGCGCTGGCGGTAACAGGCTGTTTGAATACAGACATGACTCTAATTTCCATAAATGTGAGATTTTCGGCTGAACCTGAATCTATATGTTGTCGAATCTGAATCTATATGTTGAATCGACTCTCGAATCAGCTTCAAAAATAGGGTACGTTGGTTGGAAAGTGATTTAAAATAATATTTGTGATTGAACCATCTGTATTATATTTCCCCTCCTCAGTCTTGAGATTGAGATATTATTTTAAATATTATTATATTACATTAACAAAGTCCATATTTTAAAATTTATTTATATTCTAATAACAATACAGCAAGCCGCGGATTTTTATCTCAAACAGTTTTTTTGTTATTTACATTCAAAATGGGTCAGTCATTTACTGGACACCCGGTGTATATATATATATATATATATTACAAATTTAAAATTTTTTCGCCAAAACTAACCTTTATACTATCTTAATTTTCTTATAATAATATTCCGTGCTTACTTCAAATTATTAAATTAAAATCTTGTTTCTAAATCTAATCTGTTAATCTGTATGCAGACGATATAAATTCTTAATTTTCCTTAAAAAACATTATTCCAGTATGCGTAAATTTAAAAAGATGGCTCTAAATTAAAAATATTCTTAATTAAAACTTTATTTCTTAATATTCCAAATAAAACTGATTTCTTCTATGTTTTTATCAACCCTTTTTAAGAAAGTCTTATTAAATTTATTCCAAACCCATACCTTTAAAAAATATCATTATTTTATTTTATCTATTTATTTATTTTTCCGCCGTCAACGATAATTTGCATATTAATAAATTCATTTCTTTTCTTTTTCTCTTAAAATTAATCATGTATAAAAATCGTCTGCCTAAGATATTTAAAATTCTGAGTCAATTATAAATTGGTTAAAAAAAATATATATTTTTTTTAAATAAATTTATCGTCTGTTTAAAATAATCTCGTAGCTGGACAAGAATTCTGTTTACATAAAATAATGATGGTTAGAGATTACAGAATGTTCCAGAACTTTCTTTTTAGTTTAAAAGGGGGAAGTCTCGAGATGAAGAGAATATTCTTCTGAAGATTTCTTGGGTTGATTCTTCGATGAGGACAGCTCGCTGAAATAATGATGGAATTTTTGCAAAAAGGAGCTTTTCCTTCCTCATTATCACGAATTTAATAAATGAATTTACAGCAGCCCATGACTAATTATTGGATCTTCTACATTTATTTATTATTTTTGTTTTTTCCCTCGCTTGCCATGACTGTGTGTTTCTTTTAACCAGTGGAAATAATTCGAGCTCTCCTGAAATCGTCACAACTAATCGAAAAGTCGACAGGATGCGAACCTGTGCGGGGAAACCCCAATGGATTTGATAATATTACAAATTTAAAATTTTTTCGCCAAAACTAACCTTTATACTATCTTAATTTTCTTATAATAATATTCCGTGCTTACTTCAAATTATTAAATTAAAATCTTGTTTCTAAATCTAATCTGTTAATCTGTATGCAGACGATATAAATTCTTAATTTTCCTTAAAAAACATTATTCCAGTATGCGTAAATTTAAAAAGATGGCTCTAAATTAAAAATATTCTTAATTAAAACTTTATTTCTTAATATTCCAAATAAAACTGATTTCTTCTATGTTTTTATCAACCCTTTTTAAGAAAGTCTTATTAAATTTATTCCAAACCCATACCTTTAAAAAATATCATTATTTTATTTTATCTATTTATTTATTTTTCCGCCGTCAACGATAATTTGCATATTAATAAATTCATTTCTTTTCTTTTTCTCTTAAAATTAATCATGTATAAAAATCGTCTGCCTAAGATATTTAAAATTCTGAGTCAATTATAAATTGGTTAAATAATATATTTTTTTTTTTTTAAATAAATTTATCGTCTGTTTAAAATAATCTCGTAGCTGGACAAGAATTCTGTTTACATAAAATAATGATGGTTAGAGATTACAGAATGTTCCAGAACTTTCTTTTTAGTTTAAAAGGGGGAAGTCTCGAGATGAAGAGAAGATTCTTCTGAAGATTTCTTGGGTTGCTTCTTCGATGAGGACAGCTCGCTGAAATAATGATGGAATTTTTGCAAAAAGGAGCTTTTCCTTCCTCATTATCACGAATTTAATAAATGAATTTACAGCAGCCCATGACTAATTATTGGATCTTCTACATTTATTTATTATTTTTGTTTTTTCCCTCGCTTGCCATGACTGTGTGTTTCTTTTAACCAGTGGAAATAATTCGAGCTCTCCTGAAATCGTCACACACACACACATATATATATATATATATATATATATATATATATATATATATATATATATATATATATATATATATATATATATATATATATATATATCTGCCTTCTATTTCACTTCAAACTTCAACTGTTTTCAATAAGATGATTGTAAAAATACTGGTTTCATTGGTTTATTGTATGGTAATATATGAATTACTCTGGTTATATAATGTCCATTTATCCACATATTTCTTAGTAATTTGGTAATCTGCCTTCTATTTCTCTTCAAACTTCAACTGTTTTTAATAATATGAATGCAAAAATACTGGTTTCATTGGTTCTTTTATTGGTATTGTCTGAATAACTTTGGATGTATTTATAAAAGTATTTATATATATATATATATATATATATATATATATATATAAGGATTCAAAATTTCAGGTTTTTGCGCCGAAGACATCGCCAAATTAGGAAAATGTGAAGTATCTCACCAAGTACTGGATTTAAAAGAATTTGCTCAATACCATTCAATTAAGCATGAAAAAATGTACTAAAATATGCACACACAAAAAAAAAAACCAAATAATTAGTAAAATATTAATAAAAAGTCGAAATAAAAATCGTTTAATGACATTTTAAACACGTGAATCGTATTTAATGTCATTGAATGCGACATTCACGATCATCCATTATTAGCATCTAATCTGATAGTTTGGCGATAATTTTTTGGTCGACGGGATAATCTAGTAGTACCGTTTTTAGGTGCGTTCGTAATTATGTAAATACGTAGCACCTATTGTTGTCGCTCAGTCCGTCCGTCTGTCTGTCCGTCTGTCTGTCCGTCTGTCTGTCTGTCTGTCTGTCCGCATATAACAACGCAAAAACTACCCAACCGAATCGTTTGAAATTTAAAATACATAATTATTACATAATTTTGTCGAGTCATTTCAAATTTTATGAAAATCGGATGCATAGATCAATTACAGGGGCAATCAAAAGTATTCCATTACATTACGGTCAATGGGGAAAAAAGTTTCAAATGCATTTTAATCGTTTGAAATTTAAAATACATAATTATTACATAATTTTGTCGAGTTATTTCAAATTTTTTTATAATCGGGTGCATAGATCAATTACAGGGGCAATCAAAAGTATTCAATTACATTATGGTCAATGGGGAAAAAGTTTCAAATGCATTTTAATCGTTTGAAATTTAAAATACATAATTATTACATAATTTTGTCGAGTTATTTCAAATTTTTTGAAAATCGGATGCATAGATCAATTACAGGGACGATCAAAAGTATTCCGTTACATTACGGTCAATGGGGAAAAATGTTTCAAATGCACTTTAATGGTGTTACACTCATTCGAAATTAATAAAATTTATATGCAACTATAAAGTACATATTATAATATACATTTTAGGTAATTTGTGGTGCACAGAGCATTTGTTATTGATTTACAAAGCCACACAAAAATATTCCATTACAAAATGGTATAGGGAGAACATTGTTTGATGAGTGTTTTAATTGTAATTCACTATTTGCAATTTTATGAGATTGATATATGAGAGTAATATTTTTAAAACTTCGTTATCGTACGAACGCACCTCATTTGCTACGCTTCACGTGCAATTTCCAACTTGTTTTTATTAGAATGAATGATAAATTAATTGCAAATATTTTTTCATGATAATGATTTTTCTTTCACATTCAAAATATTTCTTTTTTAGGTACTTCTAGGTTATCCCGTCGACCAGAAATTATCGCCAAACTATAAGATTAAATGCCAATAATGGATGATCGTGAATGTCACATTCAATGACATTAAATGCGATTCACGTGTTTAAAATATCATTAAGTGATTTTTATTTCGACTTTTTATTAATATTTTTATTAATATTCTACTAATTATTTGTTTTTTCGTTATTTAAAATAAAAATTATGTCAACATGTATAATTTGGCTATTAGTTTGGCGATTTGTATAATTTGGCGAAATTGGTCGACGGGATAACCTAGAAGTACCCCTTTTTAGTGATGGTAAAATAATTGCAGATGAAAAAGATATAATAGTAAGGCTAAAACACGATTTAATGACTGCTTGGCATATGACTTGGCAGAGACTCGATAAGTACGCTAATTCTATCAACCTAAATATCCATATAGAGTCTAAACAAACAATTGGTACCATTTGATTTCCGTCGATCAATTTCGCCAAATTATACAAATGGATATAATTTTTATTTTAAATAACCAAAGAATTAATAAATTACTAAAATATTAATAGGAAAAGAGATAAAATATCGAATTAAAATTAGTTGACGACGTAACAATTTGCAAAACATATTTAATGTCAAAAGAATGTGACATTTACGATCATCCATTATTGATATTTGACCTTATACTTTGGCGACAGTTTTTTGGTTGATGGAAGATCAAGTATTGCCAAATAATGTAATATTGCCAAAAAATGTAAACATATTATATAAACAATAATATTGCCAATAATATTTAGATGCAGATATCATCTACGGATCACGTTGACACGATTACAACAAAATTGCGATTTTATGCCTCACGTGGTAATCCAGTAATAGTCTTTTATTTTTCAGTAAACTATTTCATTATTTTTCTTTTCTATTTTAAAATCATACAAATTGTTTTGTTCCATAATTACTAATTGAATTAATTTATTATTAATATTATACCAGATTACATTTTCTTGGCAACGGGAAAGAAAAATGGTTATTTTTTATCGGAAAAATTTTAATTGATTCTGTATGAAAAATAATGAAATTTTGAATTATTAAGAAAAATATTTTATTAAATCAATTAAAAATTAGCCTATGTTCACCGGAAAAAGTGTAGCTTTCCAACGGTGAAAGAATTTTTCCAATCCGTCAAGTAGTTTCGGAGCCTATTCAATTCAAACAAACAAACAAACAAACAAACAATCAAATCTTTCCTCTTTATAATATTAGTATAGATTAAGTATTATTGTAAATAAGTTTTCTGGCAACATCAAGAGATTTAACCCTGATGAATAGGCACTTCTTTGTTATAGAAAATTTGTCATGAGAGTAAAATTTTGAGACTGAATTTGGCTAAGGTTACTTAGATTTAGTAAATTTTTAAGACGATTTTCTGGCAATCTTTATTTGTATTTTAAAAATCTCATCAGTTTGTTCTATCTTTAATAAATAACTATAAATGTTTCAAATGTCAAAACAATTTATTTTTTATATTTACGTCCTTTAATACATTGAGAAGCAATTTGTCTAATTTATACTTGAATAAGTCATGTAATGATGTTTACAAAATATCTAACATAATCAAACCATCTATGATTAGAAATTTTTTCATTGGTGGTCAATTTAATTTCGTGATTGTTCATAATATTGACGTGAAGTTTATAATATTGACGTTAAATGACACTTGTTTAAAAATGAATTATGCCACAAGATCCCTGTAGCAAAGAAGTAACATGAACTGTAACAGAAAATACGATTATATGACCTGGTATTCAAAAACAGTATTTTACCGCATTTCTTTTTTTAAATTATTAACATCAAATATTTTTCATTTCAGTGGGGTAGAGCCTCCTTGAATCTCCCGGCTTCTGGTTTAATTTGATAATTCTCTAGAAATCAGTATTTCAAACTTTCTATCCAAAATATTCATTTTAAGATACTGGGTGTCCCAAAACGGACCGCTTGTTTTAAAAATACAGTAACTTGGAAATAATGACAGAAGAAAAAAAAATCGTACGTAATATATGACTATGTTATTACGAAAGCCAAGTATAGATAATCATAAAAATGATGTTTATTATGGTGACTATTTTTTAAAGAATTTATTTATAAGCATGAAATTATAGTTTTTGAAAATATCATTTTGCAAATGGTTGTTGTAATTCACCAAATTACAATTTTTTTTAATTATTTGGAAAAAGGTTGTTTCTTTCAGTCATGTTGTTTTTTTCATAGAGATATCCGAGGCATATCTGAATGCTTGTGATGTCCGAATTTTATTCATTTTCTGATTGGTCCATGTTTAATGTCCAGAAAAATGAAATCCTTCAGTTGCCATTGCCATGATGACAAAAAAGCATTAAAAACTACAAAAAAAATTTAATAATTCAAAAACAAATTGGTATACAGCTTTTAAACAAATTGCCTTAAAAGTATGTATTTTTTCTCTATACGACGCCGGAGGTTTAAAAATTCAAAATGTGCGATGTTTAGAAGTTAAAAATTTTGCAGTATCAAAAATTGTAAAACTGAAGTTTCATTTAAAATTTGTCTATGATTGGTCTAGGAATATTAATGTTTAATCCATGGCGTACGTAATATAGGACTCTGTTATTACGTAAGCCACGTTTTGATCATCATAAAAATTATGTTTATTATTATTAATTGTTGTTTCTTAATTAAAAGAAATTATTTATAACTCTAAAATTTTATATAAATCATTTTCCAAATGGTCGTTGTAATTTGTTAAATTATATATATATTTAAATAGAGTGAAGAAGGAAGAAGGACGTCGTTTCAGTAGCATTGAGATAAAGAGAAAAATGAAGATACCTAAGCTGCCTTCTTTCCCTTTCCGTCCGGAAACGATCTCGCATAAAACAGATCATGTTTGGAAAATGGTAAAGAAATATTTAAGCTAACAAAAAATGAAAATTTCAATGTAAAAGTAATATTCTTGATAGTCTGACTTTTTAATCTTAGTTACCTTTATTCTGTGATTTACTTTATCTTAAAAGAATTTTGTAGCTAAAACAGATCTCGAAATCATAAATATACTAGGACTTCCCTCAGACTGATTAGTCTGAGCGATATTGCTGAGAACATAGATTTAGTAATAACTTGCGAAAAGTAAAAGAAAAAAATACGATGCTACCTTTAATTGACCATATACTGCCTCAAGTTCAAATGACGAAAGTGACAAAAGGGAAATATAGAATTGCAAATTATTCTACATTTATTCGAATACACGGTTAAAAAATGGAGAAGTAAAATATGCAAAACAGCCATGCATGGGTATATAATTGGAAGTACGCAATACATTAAAAGTAATAGGGTCAATCCATTGCAAAAGTGGTCCAGAAAATATTTTTTTGGTCGCTCGACCATTTTTAAAAAATCTGAAATTTTTTGTACAACAAACCTAACATGACGGAAGTTCAAAATGACCGTTATTTTAATTTTACTATTTTTTGTTTGTGCATGGCGGCCATCTTTGTTTCATCGTGTGCAGCGATTTTCTCAGATATTAGGATAAACGAAATTGTAAATATCTCGTCTTTTATTTCCTCAATTGAAATGGGGTTTGTAGCATTTTGTTCAGAATAAAATAGGCTAAATGTACAGTGGGTAGAATAATTTTGAAAAATAAATTTTTAGTGGTGAAATTTTAGCACAAAATTTAAGATTTTCTCCAAAATCTATCCTTTTGCAAGAGGAAATCTTTCGTGCAAGGAAAGCTGTGAACCTTACACAAATTTTTCTACAAATGGATCAAAAGTGCGTGTACTCATACACCAAGTCCCAAATCTGGGAATTGATCTCTCTTTGCGAAAAAAATTCTTAAATTCGTCAAAAATTTCAAAAATTGAACTTTTTAGGCTTTGATATCTCTAAAAAAAGCGATTAAGATCTCTGACTAAAAAGTGCCCCAAACAATGTTTCCCCTGCTAGTATCATGCATTGGGACATTTTCGAGTGGGCCTGTAAATTGATAACCAATATTCTTTGCAACACAGATTGTAAAAAATGTTTATTTCAGTACAAATTTTAATGGATGCATATCGATTTTATTATGTTCGAAAGAGTATAAAATCATTAAAATGTACTTTAAACTATTTTTCAATGTAATGTTACGGAATGTAATAGTCCAAGAGCCGTCCGCACAAAATTCTAAGTCATCGAGCACAAGAAAAAAAATCCTTTTCTTCATCGAAGAGTAGTAATTGAGGAATCTAATGATCCATGTCTGCTGGAAGCGAAGTGATGCATAATCCAAAAATTGACACCACTAGTGGTTCACTCGTAGGTTTAGCATTGTGTTTGCTGTACAATAAAAAGTATGAAAACACGGAAAACTGGGGCAGGGAAACACAATGCTAAGCCTACGAGTGAACCACTAGTGGTATCAATTTTTGGCTTATGCACCGCTTCGCTTCCAGCAGACATGGATCATTAGATTCCTCTATTACTACTCTTCGATGAAGAAAAGGATTTTTTTTCTTGTGCTCGATGACTTAGGGTTTTGTGCGGTCGGCTCTTGGACTATAACGGTATTTAATGTAACAATTTAAATATAATGCAACGGAATACTTTTGATTGACCCTGTAATTGAACTATGCATCCGATTTTCATAAAATTTGAGATGATTCGGCAACATTATGTAACAATTACATACTTTAAATTTCAAACGATTCGGCGTTGTTATAGGGAACTTGCAATCAGCTAATAGCTATTGTATTTTAAGTGGAGATCAGGGTAGTTCCACCAATCAGAACTGTCTATTTCTAGTGTGTAACCTCCAGTATGACGTCAATTTCAACTGCCCTATATGAGGACAGATAGAGAGATAAACAGACTGAACGATGATTATAGGTACTTCATATTTACATCGTTACAAACGCACCTAAAAATATTTTTAAAAACACTTTAAAATATGAAAAAATAAATTTAAGCAAATTTGCTGTGGGGGAGATGTAATTTAATCTAAACAAATTGTTACAACGAAGTCCCCCTTTAACAGAATAATTGTCATATTCCCTTCAACTCCTTTAGAAACTATTTACTTCGTATTTTAAGAGTTGGTATAGTAAAAATAGTCCTTCTTATGCATATACACAAACAAAATCTTTCATACTCTGTCGGAAGAGAAGGTTGATTGCATTTTTTCTAAATTCTATATATCAAATTTAATAAAATCTTAACTGATTGATCTTTCTCATTCTAAGTTCTCCTATAGTTAATGTGTAGAAAAATTTTTGATTCGTTTTACCAATTATAATTGAATGAGAATTAGGTAATTACATCAAAGAGATTAAAAAGTTATTGAAATAACAGTTGTAAAAAAGCCCTTGCGCTATAATATTTTCGACTTCAAATGAGGTTCGAATCCTAACGTTTCAGTGAATCCCAACGAAATTCTTTTAGTATGTCTCATTACCTGACAAAATTCACTGCCTAACAACACATAAAAATCTTACTGAAATCGGGTAATTTTCACAATGTATTAATAATTGTAATGTTATTCGGAATATCAAAGTTCCATTATTTTCTAATGAATTTTCGGAGCTTCTTGATTAATAAACACATCCGAGATCAATCCATTGTCCAAATTTGATTCTAATTGCTCCAGTATTTCAGGTGATATCTTAACATACGACAGGCTATAACATACGATGATACTAGACTATAATTTATTTCCGACGCTAAAATGAGATACGAACGGGAACCATTTAATGAAATACCAGTAAAAATCTTTTAGTATGTCTCCTTTGCCTAAACAAACAATTCCTAACAAATTTTATTGAAATCAAAGAAACTTAACATGTATTTATAATAAATTAATAGTATAACAACTCTCGGACTATTATGTCATTCAGATTTTCAAAGGTGCATTATTTTCGAATGAATTACCGAACATTCTTGATTAATGATCTACTATAATTAATTAATCGAATTAACGAATCTTTTGGTTACGATTAATACACTACCCCAATTTCGGTTCGAAATATTTTGCATTTATATAGATAAAACGGTGGAATATAAACAAAAGTGATTTCCATGGATCTATTTTTAAAGATACCAACCTAAACATTGATAAATTCGGGTTTAATCATCTTTAACAATAGCAAAAATGCCAAATCCTGATACATACCAAAAATACGTTTTTAATCTGTCATCTGTAAACGTCATGGCTGTATATTTATTTGTAAGGCAATTTTCAAACTTCCCTGATAGTCCAAGAACCAATAACGCAAAACCCTAAGGTTTCAAGCACAAGAAAAAAAATATATTTTATGCAAGAATAGAAATTGGGGAATCTAATGAACCATGTCATGTCTGTCAGAGGTGAAGAGGTGCCTAAGCAAAAAATTAATACTACCCGTGGTTTTATCATTATGTTTGTCCTACAATCAAAGGTAAGAAAATATGGGGGATTTGGAGCAGGAAAAACAATGATATAGTCAATCACGGATGTCGGCAGACATGGATCATTAGGTCCTCCTATTTCTACTCTTCTATAAAAGATTTTTTTTTCTTGTGCACTCTTGGACAATGAGTTGAAAAAGAAATTGGTTTCATATAAAGCCAGAATAGCTAGTTACATTGCTTAACAAACAGCATTCCAGCTAGACTATTTGCTGTCATTAATAAAAATGGATCTATTAATAGACGATAATCCAAAGTATGTAAAATATCTTTTATATTTATAAGACAACATAGAAATTCGTGTCATTCATCAATTTTCGAGTTGAAGTTATTTAACTTTAATTTTATTTACTGTAAAGTGTGTTTTGGTGCATGCTTTTTGTTATATGCATAAAAATATTTTTGAATACTGAATTATCAAAACATTATTTCGAAAGTATCAATGTATCATACATTATTTACGAGATAAACTGTATTTTATGCACATTTTAGTTATATTATCAATAAATTCTGACATGTTCCTATACTTAATTTTAATTAATCTCTTGTGATGCAATTGCAGCCTTGTAAACATATGTCAGTGAGAAATGACAAGCTTGGGCATCGTCCTTGTAGCTTAATTGCTAGGAGAGCTATTCCAAGTGTTCCGGGTTTTACCCCCCGGCTTGGACATTTTTCGCTTTGTTAATTCTACGCTAAGCTAGCAATGTGATAAATCATTTATTAAATATTCAATGCTTCTGTATGTTTTGTTTCATTAATATCATGATGATTATTTCAGGAAGCCATGGAAAAATATTTGCAGACCATTCTGAATACCCCTTGCTTCAGAGATTATCACGAAACTGTTAAGTATCATGATGGTCTACTGTGCATCTTTTTAATTAGCTAATTTCATTCACAAATACTTTTTTCTTTTTATATAAATTCATTTTTTAAACATGGATTTATTGTTATTTCTTTTTTATATTTCCAGTTAGAATTTCTGGAGATAGGGCCGTATTCTTTCATTCGGGATTTGGGAGACAAGGGGAAAGAAGCTTTCGTGAAAAGAAGAAGCAATTGCGGGGACACACATTTCGGAATGATATGTTCCAAGGCTTGTGGATTCCCTAAAAAGCGGTATAAGAATTTACTTGCGCCCAATGCTGACATATACTATACATGACAGTTATTGCATTTATGTTGTGTTAAATATAGAATGTCTCGGATAAAAGTCTTGCATTTGGCCGGGTGTACAATAACACTATCTATATTATAAAGACCAAACGTATCTGTGCGTTTACGCATACGTCATTTTGCGTGTGGCAACATTTTGAAATGAAATTTAGATATCGCAATTTTTGTACTACACATTTTTAAACTTCTAAACATCGCACATTATCAACTTTTACGTATTGGGGAAAAAAAGAATTTTTATATGCAATTTGTTTTAAAACTGTATCTTAATTTATTTTTGAGATTTTAATTTTTTCGTAGTTTTTAATATCATTTTTTAAATTATGGCAACAGAAGTACTCCGTTTCCATTGAAAGTAAAGGGCAAAAACCCGGGAGATTACTGTATATTTTTGTTGTAATTTTCTCATTAAAAAGGAAATTCTTTTAAATTTAAAATACGTGCTGTGTCACAAAATATCGTTTGTTATAAAACCAGGGGGAATTTTAATTTTATTTCGTTTTTATTTATCAAATAAAGGATTTTTAGTTTATTACAAACTTACTTTGCACACGATACAACAGTTTTTCTTTAAAAATGTTAAAAAGGTGAATACGGGTAGGAGAAGAGCATATGTAAATTTTGAGATGATGAAAATAATGTCGGGTTTTGATTTTACTGGGAAAAAGTCTATGACTGAGTGAAAGTGGAATATATGTTGCTGTTTTTCCTTTTGGAATAGCAAGAACATACGAGCCTTAATTGTTAACTGTATCATAATAACTGATCTTTATCATATTTTACTGCTTACATTGCGATTAAAATTTATTTTTAATCATTTTTTACAGCTCAGTTTTATAATAATTCGTTTACTTTAGGTTAAATATAATTTGTTTAAGAGTTAAACTTACCAATGTAAGGTGCATTTTTTATTGTAACTTATTTCGTAGATTTATTCTAAATCAATGAAACGTTTCCCACATAAAATTTTCTTTCGTCGAAATTCGACGGGTTCTATCTTGTCGTTAATAAAATGGGACAAAACGGTGATCCACATATGTAAATCCAGGGAGCGAAGAGAATAAAGGGAGGGAAGGGACACCTAGACTACGGATCTTAGGCATGTATGTTTCAAAATCTTGCCCTTCCTGGCCAGTAATCATACAACCATGCATTTTTATTTCTTGAAAAGGATTATTTGCATATTACTCATTCAAACTTCTTTTTTTAAGGTGGATGTTTGCGAAGGAGAATTTCATAGCCCTTATCCACCCATCTCGGGGTCGTTTGGAGTATGTGATGCTACTAGATAAAGCTTTTAAGACGAAGGCTACTCAATCATTTTGGCGTTCAGATATTTTAGTTATAGAAAATCTTAACAGGTAATAGAACAACGACAAAAAATTATAAATTGAGTCATTCACTTGCTTTCAAATACTGTAATCAGCATTATATTATTTTGTTATTAATCCAGTTTTCGTTATAATACAATTGTTTATGTTTAACTGGGATTAGTTATTTAAACTAGCTTTATAGCTCTCTTTTACGTCCGCTTCCTGCCTGTCATGGGCTTATTAAAATCTGTAAATACATGTTATTTCAGTTGTTGTAGTTCTTGTAAATGTGTAACTCAATATACTCAATTTTATCTAGCCTCTTTATTTTCAATATTCAAGAAGATCGCTGACCATTCCCCTACCTGCCGGACATTGGTCGGGCTGAACGGCTTTAATACCTGCAGAGCGGGGCGAAATAAGACGAGAAAGCCTTGACAATTGCACGAGACACCGGGGGCCTGTGCTATGGGGACGAAATTCCTAAGGGGCACAAGTTTATTTTCTATTTTCTCTATTTTCATCAAAATGTGTGTTAGAAAAATCACAATTGTGATATTTGAGATGTACGATGAAATTACAAAAATATATCTCAATATATCTTTAAATGCACAACTTCAATATATAATGGAAAATTATTTTGATTACTTTCTTCTATCTTCAATAAAAAATAGTCGTTGGGGGCCACTGTAATACTTACGCATCATGGCTATGAATAATATAATATATGAAACTATTTATAAAATGCGTTACAATTCCAAAACAAAATTTAAACGTATATTTAAATATTTTTAATATACATAGTAATGCTCTATTAATGAATTGCTCATGAACCAATTTCGAGAAATTATATGAAATACCAAACTACTCAAGTAATACCGAATTGCGTAAAAGAAACATCACTATAGCTCCAAAATTAATAATCATATTAACTAACATATTAATTTACTGCATCGGATTAAGCGTCTCATTTCCAATTAAAATATATCTTTGAATTGAAATTTGAAGGAAATACAGGGTCACGAAAAATCGAAGAATGTGGAAAACCGGATTACAAATATCTCGGCACCAAATAATCCGATCGACTTCGTTCTTTATGCAAAATTTGTGTTATTTTATTGCCTTTTACGTTCATTCCTTAAAATTAAAAAAAAATCGAAAATTTTTATATACCTTTCATCAGAACGAATTTTTCGAGAGTCCGTAAAAAATAGTTCTGGATAATCGAGGTTACGGATATTAAATAAGCTTCCTCTTATTCTTACATAGAAAATTTCAAGTCTCTATCTCAGTTTGTTCGGGAGGTAGAGCGTTTACAGATACAGACAGATAGGCACACAGACGGACGAACGGCAAATTTTTTTTTCCTGAAAATATATTTTTCGGAATCTCCAGTATCTAAAACGTGTAAATCCTTTAATTTTTTTTTTTTTTTTTTTTAAATTTTCAAAACGATTACAAGACTTTACCCTAGACTAAGTATGATGTATAAGTAAAAAGTGGTCTAATCGAAATTTTTTTCGATTTCCGGTTTTCGACGGATTTACACGTTTTAGGGATCAGAGATTCCAAAACACATATTTTTACAAAATGTCTGTCTGTCTGTGTGTGGGCATGTATGTCCGTATGTCGCCATTGCACCATCGAAAAGTGCATGAAGATATGCATAGAATTGAACCAAATTTTTTGGGTAAGTGTTTGGCAATATCTAGTTGGTCCTCCCTGAATTTGAAAAAAAATCCGCCGGAAGGGGGCGCTGCAATAGCGATTTTGTGCCACTTTCAATATTGTGCTACCGAAAAATGTATGAAGTTATGCATAGAACTGAACAATTTTTTTTGTAAAAGTATTTGGCTATGGCGAGCAGATTCTCCCTGAATTTGAAAAAAAATGTGTTAGAAGGAGGCACTGTAAAAGCTATTTCCGTGCTGTTTTCATTATTATACCATCTAAAAGTGTATAAAGTTATTGCAGAGTTGAACCAATTTTTTCGTGTAAATTTTTGACTATAGCCAGCAAATCTTCCTTGAATTTGGAAATATTCCGTGGTAAAGGAGCAGTGCGATACCGCTTTTTGTATCATTTTCTCGATTCTTCGTCGTTCTATTATTCATAGGCTTGAACAGACACGGGAACTCCGTTCCTGCTAAACGGGCTATTATAAAACAGCTGATGATAATAGAATAAGGAAAAACTATTGATTTTAATAAATATCTGTATATTAATCGATACATTGATTTTAATAATATTAACTCGTTTTTACTCCGAATAATTGACTGAAGTAGAAATTTAAGATAAAAATCAAAGTTGGTATAGTATTGATTTAATAATATTAAAGTATTAATATGTGTAACTACTTTTTGAAAGATTAAAATGTACGTATGAGATAGAAAAAAGTTCTGGGATTGGCACATCCAACTAGTTTTTATTTCTGGAACCGTTTTTCAATTTTTTAGGAAAGTTAAGTTTTTTAATTGACATTTTTTGAATAAGTGTATAATATCTGCGGAAAAAATTCTTTCACTAAATTAACCAGTGTACGGGGGCACAAAAAACTGAATGTGCCCTAAGAACATAGAAACTTTGCTAGTTGGGCTCTGGAGACGAGAAAGGTTTTGTCCTTCTAAAAAACGTACTTTTATTCTAAAAAAATAAAAAAAATAAGCGGTTCAAGAACGCTATTGCATGAACTCGTGTTTAATATTTAACACAATTTTCCAATTCTTAAAATGTTTCTTTTTCTGAATATTTGTTACGTTCAGATATGCTTTTTGTCTGTTTCAGGAAGCTAATTTTGCAGTGCGAGTCAAGAATGAAAGCTACCGAGTTGGCTCAGGAATTAAGTTTCGGCTTGGATCGCGGAGGGGCAGATTTTGTGACCCGCAACCGACATGATTCTTTTGCACCTCCTCGATCCTTGTCTGAGTGCAAATGGTAATATTTTTCTCTTTTACATGCTTTTTTTACATTTCTGTTTGTATGTGGTTGTCAAATCTTGTGTCACATTTTTCAAATACTTCTCGTTGACAATGAGCTTTAAAATTTAGCATATATATGTATCTTTGACGGCAATATCATACAGCACGATAGTGCTGTATAGTAGAGCTCAGCCGCATCTCTAATGTTAAAGTCCAAAGTTTGCCTCTTAATAACTTTGGACCATATCATCCGATTGCGACGAAATTGAAATGGCGAAATGTCCTACTCTAGACATCAAAGTTTACAAAAAATTAGGGATGCACCGGATACTGATTTTGCCGGATATCCGGTATCCGATTTGCCTGCCGGATATCCGGTGCTAAATATGTTTTTAGTTATGGTGAATATTTGTTTATTTCTTTATACAATGTCATCTCAAATTATAAATTGCAAACATGTTTCACACACCATTATAACATTTTAAACATGTTGAAATATATTTTACAAAAACTATATATCGTTCACTATCAGGGCTTGAAATTCAGGTTTCCCCAGGAGGAGAGAGTTTCCCTCATAACATTTGTAAATGCAGGGAAGTTAAACTATATGAAAGGGGAAAAAAATATTTTTTAAACCCTATTCTTTACATGCAACTTAAATATTTACAATTTATACTGACATGACAAAATTCCATTGAAACAATTTAAATCAACAACTCATTATAGTTATCCAAAATGTTTATTTTTAATAAAACAGAGGAAAAAAATCAAGCCTTATGTATATGATATCTATTTTTCAATTTTCACTCAATGTTATGGGCAATTAATAACTGACAAGGAAGGTCTCCATACTGGGCATACTCAGAATTTTATGAAAAAAATACTAATTAAAGTACTTATGTATGTAATAAAGGATCAGTCAAAATTAGCGGCGGAATCACATTAGAAATTATGTAAAAAAATAAAATAATTTCGAATATTTGGCGTGAAAAGACGAAAGAGTCACTCGATTTGGCGAGCAGCTCTTTTCTTCGCCAAAAGCAAACTATTATTATGCAACTCAAAACTGTTGGATATTTAGAATGCGTGTAAATCGTATTTAATGAATTTAAACATAAACAATGAGAGACTTTAATGTATTATATACATATATATACATATTATATTGCATATATATATTACTTGTTGAAGTACCTATTTAATTAATCACTGGAAAAAATGTTTTCATTGATAAAAAAAAAATCATATTGAGAAAAATTATCTTCACAAATTTAAGTGTATTCAAAAATAAAAGCCACATGTTTCCATAGCAACAAAATCTAATCGACAATTCTCAATTGGACTTTGAGCAGGAAACAAATTTAATTAATTTAAATTATGAATTTCGTTTTAAATCTCAAATTTTGATGATTAAATTCGAATATAAATACATATAAATATCGATATGACAATATTATATCAAAACAATTAAAACTTATAAAACTAAAGTTATTTAAATTAAATTTATCAAAACAAGTTCGACATGAAACTTTTTTTTTTTTCTTGAAGTGTATTTGACATAAAGTATTTTTTGAAATTACATTCCTTCGCCAACCGGCGATAAATCGCCAAATAATGAAATTTTCATAATTTTTTTATGGATACAGAATGGAGGTTCCGCCGAAATTTTTTTTATAAACGTATATAGCCACACAAGAAGAACATTCTGTATATTTTTTTTCCAGATTTTTCGGGGTATGCCCGTATGGAGACCTTCCTTGTGAGTTGTTAAATTAATTTTTTTAATTAGATTTTATTCAATTTTGTGTGGTTTAGAATCTTTTGTAGGTTACACTTTTGACAAAAAGAATCGAGCAACTTCTCCAACACATTAAATTATCGGAAATACTTGGTTACGCTTTTACATCTTATTTTTTTTCTTAATTTTGTAAAATCTGATGTGCATTCATTTTTAATTTGATTGCAAGAACAATGCATGTAGGTGATTGTATTGTCAATATCCTTCGGTGATTGTATATCACTTAATGGAATTATCCTTAATACTGTAATCCCTGGCATTTTATCTAATTGAATTATGTTCTACTATGCATTGGAATTTTAAACCCATATAAAATTCTGAAAAGGACACTGTCAGTGGATTTCTTCTATTACATGAGAAATGGTTTATTTAAAAAAGTCATATCCTAATTTCTGTGAACTACGCACATCAACTATTTACTGTTTCTAAATGTGTTTCCTTGAAGTTGGACCTTGTGGTGTACACATTTTATTTTGTTTATGATTTGTCCAGAAATATTAATGTTTAATCGATGACGTACGTAATATATGACTCTTATTACATAAATAATGTTTTTATCATCATAAAAATGATGTTTTTACTGATTTTCAATAACTCAATGGGAAACATTTAAGCGTCTTGCTTTGGGCAATGGACGTCCGCATTTTATTTATTTATTTTAGAAAATTCTTTAAATTTAGATGAATTTTTATTTGAATAGGAAATCAAAATATCATTGTTAATGAAGAAGAGAGTCGAAAAGTTACAATATGGGCAGGTGCAAATTACCAGGTATGGAAAGAAACGAAATCAAACAGAAACACCATATGAAAGATCGTCTTTTAAATAAAAAAAAAGAGGTTGATTATTGAACCCATTAATGACGAAATGTGCGATGATTATGAAAAATGAAAAAATCTAATGTTGAACCATTGATTGCAAAAAGACATGTTTATTTTTTTTTCCCCCAATGTGCAACACAAGATTTAATCTCATTTTGTTTAGTGCTTGTCTTGTGATAGAGCTCAGACTCTAGTGACCATTACTGCCCTTTTAGTCATTTTTTGCTTCGCATTGGAAAAAAATTCGCAAAATACGTAAATCAGTCATAGAAAAAATATCGCTGATTTTGTCCACCATGGCAAAAATAATTTTTTAAAAATTGTCGACCAGTCTGAAAAAAATTGAACTTTGAAGGAACTTGGGCAGTGGGAAAATGTAGCGAAATTAGTCAATTAATTACAGTAAAATATCATGAAATTTGTTAATCTGTCACTAGGGAGTATCATGAAATTCGTCAGCCAATAACAAAGACAAAACACAAATTTCAGTGTTTTGTCAGACGCAGGAAAATAATCATTAATTTCACCAGAATGTCACAAAAACAAAAAGGGAAATTTGCCAATCAGTCGCAGAATAAAATAGGTAATTTGTTAATCAGTTTAGAGAAATAAATTGTGAAATTTGCCAGTCGGTCTACAGAAAAAAAAAAAAAAAAAAAAAAAAAAAAAAATGCAAAATTTTGTGTGACGAGCAAACAAGAAAAATTTGTGAGAAAAATTAGAAAACTTTTCAGTCAAACACAGAAAAACAATCATGAATTTTGAATAATTGTTGTAAGAGCAACTGTTGATTTTGTCAATCGATAGTGGAAAATATCACGAAAATAGTCAGTTGGTTCTGAGTCTTAATCGTTACGTCACAAAGAAAGAAATTTCGAAAAGTGATTTTTTGGGGAAACAGAAATGTCTTGCCCACAAGATTCTTTAAATCGTGAATCCTGCCACCTCGTCCCGAAATTCAAACTCTGTACGTGTATATTAATAATCTACTTATCCATATTATAAGGGCCATGCGTATCTGTGCGTAACGCATAGGTCATTTTGCGAATGGCAACACTTTGAAATTTGAAAAGCAATTTCGGTTTTGCGATTTTTACTACTGCATATTTATAAACTTATAAACACCGCACATTTTTAATTTTTACACCATCGTATAGAAAAAAAAATGTACTTTTAAAAGCAATTTATTTGAAAACTGTATCTCAATTTATTTTTGAAATATTAATTTTTTTGTTGCTTTTAATACTGTTTTTCTAATTGTGGCAACAGGAGTATTCCATTTCTATTTAAAGCAAAGAAAAAAAAAGGAAAAATTTATTACTGTATCTTTACGTTGCCATTCTCTCAAAAAGAGAAAAAAATTGAAATTTAAACGCGTGTTGTGCCAAGAATATTTTCTGTTACAAAACAAAGTGAATTTTGATGTCATTTACAAAAATTCATGTACACTTAAAAGAATATAAATAGTTTAGTATCTGTTTCAGCTAATAGTATCGAAGCTTAGAGTTTAAAATAACATTTTTTTAAAATGAATATAAATATGCAAGGTGCTTATGCAAATTTTGGTATGGTGAAAATGATGTTGGGTTTAGATTTCACAGGAAAAGTAATTCTATGATTGAGTCAAAGTGGAATAAAGGTTGCTTTGTTTCATTTTGGAATACTAGCATAAGAGCCTTAATCAATAACTTTATCATAATAACAGATCTATTTTTTACGTCCTACATGTACGATTAAAGTTTAATATCAATTATTTCTCAATTATCATACAGCACAATAGTGCTGAGTTTACAAAAAATCATCCACATCTACCGATTAGTTATGAAGACCCAGAACTCCTGTTTTGGCACTTTTTTCTCGTAAACCAAGAAAAAAAAAAAAAAAAAAAAAGACAAGCGACTTAGTTATAACCCGAACCAGGAAAATTCAGCGACGTGTAATAGCTTGTTCGAAAACTTTTAATTTATGTATGTGCCTTTCGAAAGTCCTGACAAAAATTATCCAATATTAAGGAAATGGCACCCATTTAAAATTTATATAACGTTATACCTTCCATAATTTAACATTATAGAAATTTCTCCTTTTTAGTTGCTAATTCAATTATTTCTTTCGAGTTGCTACCAAATAAAAAACAGTTCACTAATTTAAAAAAAGAAATAATCACAAGTTTTTTTTTTTTTTTTGTGACAGGAGACCCCCCACGGTGAGGGTCGAAAAATTTAAAATGCTTATAACTCGCGATATAATTTTCGTAGCGCGGCCAAATTTTGTTTGGTGATTTATTATGAAACAGTGTTATTTTTTTGTGACAGGAGACCCCCCCCCCCACGGTGAGGGTCGAAAAAGTTAAAATGCTTATAACTCGCAATCTAATTTTCATAGCGCGGCTATATTTTGTTTGGTAATTTATTATGAGACAGTTTTAATTTTTGGTGACAGGAGACCCCCCACGGTGAGGGTCGAAAAATGTAAAATGCTTATAACTCGCAAATCTAATTTCTAAAATGGCCAAATTTTGTTTGGTAATTTATTATAAGAGAGTGTTAATTTTTGGTGACAGGAAACCCCCCACGGTGAGGGTCGAAAAATTTAAAATGCTTATAACTCGCGATCTAATTTTAGTAGCGCGGCAAAATTTTGTTTGGTAATTTATTATGAGATAGTGTTATTTTCGGTGACAGGAGACCCCCCCCCCCCACGGTGAGGGTCGAAAAATTTAAAATGCTTATAACTCGCAATCAAATTTTCGTATTGCGGCCAAATTTTGTTTGGTAATTTATTATGAGAGAATGTTAATTTTTGGTGACAGGAGACCCCCCACGGTGAGGGTCGAAAAATTTAAAATGCTTATAACTCGCGATCTAATTTTAGTAGCGCGGCAAAAATTTTTTTTGGTAATTTATTATGAGATAGTGTTATTTACGGTGACAGAAGATCCCCCATGGTGAGGGTCGAAAAATTTAAAATGCTTTTAACTCGCGAACTGATTTTCATAGTGCGGCCTAATTTTGTTTGGTAATTTATTATGAGACAGTGTTACTTTTGGTGATAGGAGACCCCCCCCCCCTCCCACTGTGAGGGTCGAAAAATTTAAAATGCTTGTAACTCGCGATCTAATGTTGGTAGCGCGGCCAAATTTTGTTTGGTAATTTATTATAAGACAGTGTTAATTTTTGGTGACAGGCGACTCCCTCCCCCCCCCCCCCACGGTGAGAGTCGAAAAATTTAAAATGCTTATAACTTGCGACCTAACTTTCGTAGCGCGGCCATATTTTGTTTGGTAATTTATTATGAGACAGTTTTAATTTTTGGTGACAGGAGACCCTCCCACGGTGAGGGTCGAAAATTTTAAAATGATTATAATTCGCAATCTAATTTTCGTATCGCAGCCAAATTTTGTTTGGTAATTTATTATGAGACAGTTTTAATTTTTGGTGACGGGAGACCCCCACGGTGAGAGTCGGAAAATTTAAAATGCTTATAACTCGCGATCTAATTTTCGTAGCGCGGCCAAATTTTGTTTGGTAATTTATTAAGATATTGCATAGCTTTTATCGCGGGATTTGAGCGCGTCGAAAGAATCTAGAAATTCCGTAACGAGTAAAAACCTAACACTCCGGCTAACATCGCTTCAGTTTGGCAGACTTCGGCACGGTATCCTTCGGTAGACTTTGGCAGACATTGACGCGGTATATTTCAGATATTTTGAGAATATCAAGTCTCAAACTTATGTTTTTAATTTCAGCTACCATAAACGTATAGTTTTAATGATAAAAATTCCTGATAAACCTACATGTATTGTAAGATAATAAAAATATTTTAAACGATATTAACTTCTCATTTATTCAATAAAAGAAAAAAAATTTTGTTATCGGTCATCACGCTCAAAAAGTGTAACTTGAATTAATATCAAAGACAAAAAAAAAACTGCATAAGTAAAAAATAAATAAATAATTATAATTGCATAAGTTGATAAAAAATGCTATGCAATAGCTTTACCGCGGCAGTCCCCAAGTGCCACACGTATTTTTTTTTTTTTTTTTTTTTTTTTTTTTTTTAGATCAATAAAAACTCGGATTCTCCTGATAGATGTTTGAATTTTTGAAATTGACGTTATTCGAAATGGAAAATGCATATTTTTCATAAACATATATATAAACTGTACTTAAATGTGCATTAAAACAACATCGCAACTTTATTTGAGTGTTTTCGACCTCAAAACAGTTGCTACAATACAGATATTTCAATTAAAAAGGAATAATATAGAAAAAAAAAAACTTCTATATCTATAAAATATCGATTTTAAAATGAAGCTGTGAAAATCTGTATAGATACCGAGAAACAGCCATATACGGGGGGAAACTACCATATACGGGGGCTGTCCTGTCACCAAATATCGCCGTTTTTTGCCAACTTGGCGATATATCGCCAAATCTGGCCCCAAAATTGAAGCCATCTTGGCATTATTTCCGGTATTTCACCAATCTAATATGTCTACTAATAACCTTAAACTAATATTAATAATAGTTTAGATTTGTTAGTTGAAGGAGATTGATAAAGTTCCTGAAAAGATCTTAAAAAGCTATGAAATCATATAAAAAACTATTTTAACCAGAGAGAAAAGTAGAGCTCGTTCTAAAAAATTTTACAGTAAAAATTGGGAAATATTTTCAATCTAAAAATGTGCATAGAAAAGAAATAGAATCAGATGACCTGTAAAGCTCTTGAAATAACCCGAATTTTTGTTAGCTGAAAATATGAACTGAGTTTTACTGGTGCCTTATATTCATAATTATACTAATATCCACTCAAAATTATTACTGAGGAAAGTAGTCAATAGAATATATTGTTATGTTGTCTCAAATCAGTTAAGCTCCACAACGCTAAATTATAAACCATGAAGTAATAATTAAACTATAACACTAATATAATCAGGTTGTTGAGGAATTGATGTAGATAAAATCGTATCTGTTCAAGGTTTTGAGTTTACTTGGAGCTTTGATCTTCCACTTATGAAAACCGCTGGAAAGGAATTGTGTTTACAGTTTGTACTGAACGAACCGTTCTCATACTTGATTACATCAGCCTGTAACATATGGTTATGAACCCAAATATTTAAACTGGTTATGTATAATTGAAATACGGAGTGAGTTAAAAATGCCTCTTTTTCCCTGATTGATTTTAAGGCACCAGTAAAGCTCAGTCCACATTTTCAGCTAACAAAAATTTGGGTTATTTCAAGAGCTTTACAGATCATCTGATTCCATTTCTTTTCTATGCACATTTTTAGATTGAAAATATTTCCTGTTTATTGTTGAAATTTCAGAATTTATAAGACCCGTAAGAGGGCGTCGTGAACTGCCTTTGGTTGAAATGTGAAGTGAGCTGAGTAGAGGAAAAAATGTTTGTTTAGAGTGTGTGGAAAGAATGGCGACCAGAGTGTTTGCTGCTTATCGTTTGTGATTAAAATTTAAAGATACAGTCCTCACGTTAATTAATTATAACTGTGTTTAGTGTGCTTTAATTAGTAATATTATACATTTCCCAATTTTTACTGCAACATTTTTTTAGAATGAGCTCTACTTTTCTCTCTGGTTCCACCAGTTTTTTATTTGATATAAATAGTATTTTGTTAACTTTTGTTTAAATATCATTTGTTTAAGAGTTAGACTTAGCAATGTAAGGTGAAATTTTTATTGTAACGAATTTTGTAGATTTGTTATAAATCAATAAAACAGCTCCTCCTTAAATATTTTCTTTCGTCGAAATTCGACGAGTTCTATCTTGTATATATAAAATACAAACGGAAATTTGATGTTTTCCGTCTACTCCTCCAATTCTATTGAAGGGATTTTAAAGTATCTTATATCGTTAGATAGATATTATTTGAAAGAAAGTTTTAATATATAGTACATTGTTCTATGTGCGTTAGTTTTAAAGTTATGACGGAAAGTTCTTTTATTAGGTGCGTTCGTAATTATGTAAATACGTAGCACCTATTGTTGTCGCTCAGTCCGTCCGTCTGTCTGTCTGTCCTTCTGTCTGTCTGTCCGTCTGTCTGTCTGTCTGTCCGTCTGTCTGTCTGTCTGTCCGTCCGCATATAACAACGCAAAAACTACCCGACCGAATCGTTTGAAATTTAAAATACATAATTATTACATAATTTTGTCGAGTCATTTTAAATTTTATGAAAATCGGATGGATAGATCAAATACAGGGAGAATCAAAAGGATTCCGTAACATTACGGTCAATGGGGAAAAAAGTTTCAAATGCATTTTAATCGTTTGAAATTTAAAATACATAATTATTACATAATTTTGTCGAGTTATTTCAAAATATTTGATAATCGGGTGCACAGATCAATTACAGGGGCAATCAAAAGTATTCAATTACATTATGGTCAATGGGGAAAAAGTTTCAAATGTATTTTATACGTTTGAAATTTAAAATACATAATTCTTACATAATTTTGTCGCGTTATTTCAAATTTTATGAAAATCGGATGCATAGATCAATTACAGGGACAATCAAAAGTATTCCGTTACATTACGGTCAATGGGGAAAAATGTTTCAGATGCATTTTAGTGGTGTTACACTCATTCGAACTTAATAAAATTTATATGCAACAATAAATAACATATTATAATATACATTTTACATAATTTGTGGTGCAAAGAAAATTTGTTACTGATTTACTAGGCCACACAAAAGTATTCCATTACATAATGGTATAGGGAGAACACATTGTTTGATGAGCGTTTTAATTGTAATTCACTATTTAAAATTTTATGAGATTGATATATGAGAGTAATATTTTTTAAATTTCATTATCGTACGAACGCACCTCATTTGCTACGCTTCACGTGCAATTTCCAACTTGTTTTAGACTAGGGTTACCATTTGGCATATGTTTTTTCATTTGGTGCGGTATATTAAGCTATCTTTGTTAAAGAATTGAAATGTTTATATTAATTAGAAATGAAGAAAAAAATACGAACATTTCTAAAAATAAAATAAAATAATTATTACTGATTTTTTTAATATACGAAAAAGAAAAAAATCAATTAGAATTAATATAAATAACATTATTTTATTGAAATATGGTGGCAATTTTTATGCAACTTAAATGAAATATGCGTTGTCAAAGTCGATTGACTGAATCACTATCTGGCAATTTATCACTTTTTTGCCTACATACTTCGCTACGGAATAACAAAAAAATTAGCTAAAATAAAATATAGCTGACGCCATTCTTTAAACAGAATCTTTTAAGTATGCCAGGGTTAATTTCATGAACTGGTGGATGCATTTTTAAAAATTACTTACATCATTGTATAGGTTGGCAACGTATTCATAATATAACGATACATCTTTTTTTTTTTTTTTTTTTAGCCTCCGATGTTATTTCTTTCAGACAAGCTAAAATGTGTCGTGTCAAAAATTGTGGCACACTTTTACTTACCTGTCATACGTAGTATTCGCGTTTGAAATGAAATAGACGCCCTCGCGCGGACAAAGTCTGAAACGAAATAGAACTGATGCCGTGAGCATCTTCCGCTGAAATCAGTGTTTAAAAGGCGGATAAATAAATAAACAGTTCTATAACAAATAAATAAATAAACAGTTCTATAATACATGCAACGTTGGGTTCTTTGTATTAAAATTATCTAAAATCAAAATTTTATACACAAAGTTTAGATCTATAATATAAAAAAGTACATTTGACTTACTCATGGCAAAATAACATGACAGCAACACAATGCTTGCATGATTCGCTTGCTCCAGCTTTGCAAGAGCAAGAAAATTTTTTTATTTTCAAATTTTTGTTTTTCTTTACTAGCAAACCTGAAATAATATGGGGATTTCCTTTTATTTGGCTTGTTTATAAACACGAGCCTACAAACTCTATTTCTTCTTCCTTGCATTCTTTAATGCCGCACATTACTAATCTCTTTGAATCAATAATTGCTTCAGCTTCTCTAAAGCAATTACTAGATTTTCCAGCATCTAGAAATTCTAAAATTGTCGATATTTGTAATTTATCTCCCATAATTAAATAAAAAATATAAAAAACTGCACTTTAAATAGCTCTTTAAACGGGTTTCGCTATGCTACAGCATGGAACAAACAGCACTACGTAAACAAACGATCATCAGGTCTATACAACGCCACCTTTCGGTCATTACAAACGCGAATAGGGTAAGTCTTGCAATCGTTTTGAAAATCGATTTTTTTTTTTTTTGGCGGATTTACATGTTTCAGATACTGAAGATTCCGAAAAACATATTTTTAGAAAAAAAAAATCGCCGTCCGTCTGTCTGTCTGTAAATGTTCAATCTCACAAACAAATTTAGATAGAGATTTAAAATTTCGTATGTACTTAGTAAGTAAGAATAGGACGAAGCCTATTTAATATCAGTAACCTCTATTATCTGGAACTATTTTTTTCGGACTCTTGAGAAAAAAAGTTTGACGGATTTACACGTTTCAGATACTGAAGATTCCGAAAAACATATTTTTAGAAAAAAAAATTGCTGTCCGTCTGTCTGTCATAGGTAACCTACTAACCTACTTACTAGGTTGTTACAACCAAAATCAAAACCTGTCAAGTATTTTTTGAGATTTGCTTAACGAAATAATTTTGGGTACTTACGTATTAACGCCACCGCAGCTGCAGATATGGCGGTTTTTAAGTACCGCCAATCTATACACAAAAATTTTTTCGACAAAATTGCAATAAAATAAAACATTTTATTTAAAATTAAAACACTTTCAAAATTCAAAACACTTTATTTAAAAATAAATTAGCCAATAGGATTTCGATATAAAATGAGATTATATAGAATTTAACATCGATTCAAAACAGTCTCTTTTTTTTGGAAAATCCCAAATACGCATTTTCGTAGCACTAATAAATAGCGTCAAAAATCAGCAAACATCCAGGCAATAAGGAATCCGAAAGATAACTGCATGGATGGTGCGAACAACAAATTACAGTAGAACCCCGTAAATTCGGACCCCGTTAATCCGGATCTCCGCATAATCCGGATCAGTCTGGTCAGTTTTTTTCCCTCTCAAAATTTGAGAAGCGACCGGCAAAATTTCGATAACATTAATTCATTTCATTTTCTTATTCTGAATAAAAAAGTCTTTTCTGAAATATTTTCGGAAGAATACTTTAATCTTTTTTAATTTAAACTCTTTGATGTTACCGTTCAAAGAAACAACAATGCATCACTTACAGTCTGCAAGCAGGATGCTGAGAGCACTCTCCGAAAGTAGAAGATTTTATGGTCTACAAATTGTGATTACTTGAATAACAAGCAAGCTTGAAACAGAATGAAAAATATGCGAGAATGAAAGGGAAATTCTACCTGAAAATTCTGTTAGCATGTTTAAAAAAAATGCCATAAAAAAATTAGCCATAACGAAGCAACAAATCATTTACAACAATTAATGGTTTATTTTGAACATCAGGTAGAACATCAACACACTACATCCAACAAACTAACTATACTCAAAGGGATGCGTGACCGTGCGGCCCGCAAAACTTATACAATACTGGCACAGCAAAAGATTTGTAATTACAAAATAAACATTTTTACTGTCTGTAAATATTCAGTATGTTTAATATAAAGGTGATATTCTGTAAGTATGCTTTATTTCATTTTTTTCCCTCATTCTCCGGATAATCCGAATTTTCGATAATCCGGTTTGCGTCTGGTCCCAATTAATCCGAATTATCGGTGTTTTACTGTACTCTTTATTGGCGCATTAGCGCAACTTCTTCTGCGGTGGTGTTAATACGTAAGTACCTAATTTTGTTTGACTTTTAATATCGTAACGTACTTTATGTATTAGTCTTCACTCAGACAATTACTATTTACTCCATGTACTCTGATTCGGTTGCCTACGAAAATATCCAGCCGGAGAAAATGACGCACACAAAATTTCTGTGACGTATGTAAATAAATTGTGCTTTTTTATCAGTTTTTTAAATATAACTTTTAAACTATTTGGAACTAATTTTTGAAAGTAGGTGCATTCACCAGGTTACCTTCGTAGGTATACCTTCTGGTACAAACAGAATCGAAATCCGACAAGTATTTTTTTGAGATTTGCTTAACGAAAGAATTTTGTTTGACTTTTAATATCGTTACGTAGGGGAAAGTTGGATAAAACCGGGTAGGTGGATAAAACAGGGAACCAGGCTTTATTTGCGGCGGTATCTAGCCGAAACTTTTAGAATTACTTTTAGGCGAGTGGCATGCCATCTCCCAGTAACCAGAAGTCGTGTAAACGAACTCATTTCTCAGTGATGATTGTTTAAAGATTTCACGTGAAAATGTTAAAAATTCCACATCTGCAATATTACACTACCAATCCTAAATACTTTAGAATTTAGATTAGGTAAGTATAACGTATGATAGTCTATTATTTACTCGTTATTTTAACGTTTTGTATTGGTGTCTACGAGTTATATGAACAACGGTACAGTAACATTTCATAACTAGTTGGATGTGTCAATCCCAAAACTTTCTTCTATCTCATAAGTACATTTTAATATATATATATATATATTAAAAAAAAAAAAAAAAAAAAAAAAGAAAAAAAAAAAAAAAACGTGGTGACCCTTAAAGTTACCGGCTATCGAATTTCCTCGAACATTTGACCTAGCCTAATGAGATTCTGGTATCCGAAAAGCCTAAAACGCAAAATTTAATTAATATTCTGAGAAAATGAGCTTAGTAGTGCCTCATGTTGGGTAATTTATACTAAAACCTAATAAGCATCTATTTATGTCAAGACCTAACAGAATCTGAAATTTGATGGAATTTCGTCCATTAGTTCTTGAGATATAACAAAAAATGTGCAAAACGTAGCACAGCAACACCATATCTTGGACAATTTATGCCAAAACGTAAAAAAGCGTCTAATTATGTTATGGTGTAAAAGAATCTGAAGTTTGATGAAATTCTGTGCATTAGTTCTTGAGATATAGCTAGTTTAAAAAAAAAACCGTGTAAAATATAGCACAGCAGCACCATCAGTTGAAGGATTTATAACAAAACGTAATCATCGTGTAATTATAGTATATGTCATTTTGTAACAAAATCTGAAGTTTGATAAAATTCTGTGCGTTGGTTGTTGAGATATAGCTATCGGAAAAATCGTGCAAAATGCAGCGTAGCCGCACCACCTGTTGCAAGCTTAATACCAAAATGTAATCAGCGTCTAATTATGTTATATATTCTAGTGTAACAGAATCTAAAATTTGATGAAATTCTCTGCATTAGTTCTTGAGATATAGCTATCGCAAAAATCGTGCAAAATGTAGCATAGCAGCGCCAGCTATAGGGCAGTTCACACCAAAACCTTATCAGCGGCTATGTATCTCAAGGTATCGCGGAATCTGAAGTTTGGTGAAATTCTGTGCATTAGTTCTTGATATATAGCTATCATGAGAATCATGATAAACGTGGCATATCAGCGCCACCTGCTGGCCAATTTACACCAAAACTTAATCAGCGTCTATGTATATCAAGGGGTCATAGAATCTGAAGTTTGGTGAAATTCTGTGCATTAGTTCTTGAGATATAGCAATCTTGAAAATCATGAAAAACGTAGTATAGCAGCGCCACCTGCAGGCCAATTTTCACCAAAAACCAATAGGCACTAATTCATATCAAGGTCTAACTGAATATAAAATTTTATTAAATTTCGAGCATTAGTTCTTGAGATAGAGCGCCCACAATTTTTTTGTCACATGCAGACAGACGGACAGATTCACAGACAGACAGACGGACAGAGTCACAGACAGACATTTTCTAAAAATAGTCAAAACGTGTTGAGGACCTTTTAAAACGTATAAATCCGTCGAAAACCGGAAGTCGGAAAATTTTCATGAATCCAATACTTTCTTCTTGTAAAGATAGAAGAAAGTAAAAAATGGCGTGGTCGGACAAAACCGGGATGCAGATTGGTCGGACATAACCGGGAAGTTTCCGGTTTTGGAAAATTCATTTATTTGCATGATTGAAATAGAATGAACTTGTTTATGCATTGTTTGACGATCTATAAATATTTAAAAACTATGGAAAAATATTAATTAAATTAAGTTATTATATAGAGGAACGTTTTTAGTCATTTCTATTGAAACACCTATCCTTATTTCAATCCTTTAAAAATCAGAACTCGAACAAGAAAAAAAAAAGGATGGAAAAACAAGACAAGAAGAACTTAGCGAAGCTTTTTTATATGAAGCGAAGCTTTCCATGATAACAGAAAACAAAAGTAGAAAAACTGATGTAAAAAAAATGCCTAGGAAAAAAAAAAAAAAAAAAAGAAAAAAAAATTGGTATCAAACGAAGTGGAAGATGAAAGTGAAACATGTATATTTTGCAACAGCTTAGATGAACAATCTAAACCTAAGGAGAGTTGGATACAGTGCCTTCATTGGAGAGGGTGGGCACATGAAGCATGCAACAATGCAAATGAACAAGATCGAACTTTCTTTGTGATTTTTGCGCCTAACAATTTTAACTCTTAAAGTAAAACTTAACTCATTTTTATTTTATGTAGATTTGATGTAGATTCACATTCAATTAGTATAATATGCCAATTTTCCTTTAATATGCCAATTTTCCTTTATTTCAAAATTACAATGTGCTTTTAATTTTTTTTTTTTTTTTTTTTTTTTTTTTTTTTCAGTTCTTAGTTTTATTCGACCTGGTCGGACAAAACCGGGACATTGCACACTTCTAAAAAAAGTGTTGTTATGATCTTAATTTCTGTTTTTCGTAATTGAATGAATACTTTTTCCTTCTCAAAGAATCAATTTATCGTTTTAATGCAAATTTTGACTGTTTTGTTCACACAGTGCAGAATAATAAAGACAAAAACATTAGGATCCCGGTTTTATCCGACTTCCCCCTACTATGTGTATAAGACTTCGCTTCGCTCAGACAATTAAAAGGAATAAATCTTTTTCAAGGTGGTTGTTTGGGGTTTTAAAACATCGTTACCGATACTTCAACCTTTTCCGGCACGGACAAATTCTGTTAGTGAAATGAAAAATTCTTGACTGACACCGGATTTTACAGGCGACTTTTTCAGAAATTAAGAACTCCTTAATTTAAGATTTTAGTATAAAAGCAAAATGTTATTAAAATATTATTGGTGCTGTTTGCAAGTTTGGAATTAAAATTAGGTGTACCCAGACTGAGCGCACTGTGCCGGAAAGGATTTCAATGCAGAAACTCAGGCCTGGACATGTAGTAACAATCAAACCATCAAATATATACTTTGAAATTCTATTAAATTCTCTAATACAAAAATTAATCAATATAAATACGAAAAAAAGAAATAATTCACAAAAGTGACTCCATGAAAATTTTGAACTTAAATTACTTAACGATGAAAATTGAATAAATAATACGTACAACCAATACAAATTACTTAATACGTTTAGGATGAACACATCTTCTTGCATCAGCTCCTAAATGGGAAAGAAACCACCTAGAAAACTACGCCACCGGCTTAAACTAAAATTTAATTAAACGAAACATACTAAAAACGCATTTCCAGTAAATATGATCCATAGATAGAAATTCAAGCAGTTATATGAGTAGCCTGAATACGAATTTATTTATAGCCTACAAGCATCCTTTATGCATTAAATGTAATTCAGATAGTAAATGCGTTATTCAATTAAATTAACTTTATATTCAACATAAAAAAGAAAATCTGCCTTTTGTATTGGCAGATTTTAGTTAACGCAGTTAGTTTAGTTTAACGTCTAATCTTTTTCGGTTTTGTTTTTATTAATTTGTTCTGTTCTGTACAATCGATTGCCATATGTAATAAGACTATTACTAATTATTTCAATTTAAAAAAATTTCATTCAAAAGAATATATAGATATTTAATCAAGGATGTAAAATGTATGCAATAGTTGAACAGCTTAGATTCTGGTGAAGTAAAAAAGCTTTAAGACTTCTATTTGGAATTAGTCGAACTGCTGTGGAATTATTTAATAGGTATGTTTTTATTTTCAGGATAATAGATGGAGCATCGTATTTTGATGCAGTAGCTACTGCAATGGAAGCTGCTAAAGAAGAAATCTTTATCGCCGATTGGTGGTTAACTCCAGAAATTTACCTGAAAAGACCCACAATACATGGGCATTACTGGCAACTGGATTATCTCCTCAAAAGGAAAGCGGTAGGAAATATACAACTATAGACATCATTATTGGACTCGAGTCTAAATGTCCAGCGGGAACAGCTAATTTTATGACTTTTTATATATGTTACTCAGGCCTATATTTATAACATATAATTTCTTTTGAAGCCGTTAATATTTGGGCGATTTTTTTTTCTAATTTCTCATTTTAAAGACTTTAAATTCTCATTTAAAGTATTTTTTTTTCTTTGTATAGGATAGTTGAGGTCGATCTAGAGATCGACAATTTTCTGTTTTTTCGATTTTGGTTGCAAATTCTTTTTAATAAAGGTTATTTTTATTTTCGAAAACGGTTTCGAGAAAACAGTCATCCGATTTGACATTTATAACTTCTAATTCTGAAATTTAACATTACTATATGTTGACATATTGATATTACATATATTGGTAGCAACAATATAACCTCAGTAGCTCTATAACAATTTTTGGATGTCAACAACTACGACCTACTTTCGATTCGAACTTTCGATTCAGTCAGAAATTATAACAGGATCTGACTGGGTAGCATAACAAACACTCGATTAATTAAAATATTTTAGAAATGAGGGTACCTTCAAAGTACAACTAAACTTCCCGATGATAAAACAACAAAAAATTATATTAAAGTTTTGCATTATTATCTGTTGTATCAGTATCCATCAGAAAAACTTTCAAAATAAGCGTAAAATAATAAATATTACATTTAAAAGGTAACGTGTTTACATACGAACGCCGAAAACAGACACAAGCAACAAAGTTGAACGATCGAATTCCGACTAAATTTGAAGGAGACGCGTGCGCTTAACACGTTCGCTGCCGCTTACATGAAGATGTGATGATAGTTCATGCCGCACTGTTGAAGTGGGTTTTTCCCAGAAGTCAATTTACTTTTTATTACAAAGAATCAGTGAAAGATTTTACCGCGCCAGCGCGTGACTCGCTATTGGACATTACCCCCACATCACGTGCTGGCGCGTGAGTGGCCCCTTAACGTTGGCGTCATATCACTCACTATCGCGTGAGCGGCAGCGAACGTGTTAAAGGTGGAAAGAGTTGGGTATAGTTCTTGAAACTGTTTTCTAACTCAGGTTGCCGTTCTTTATAACAATCTTCGCACTTTAATAATTTGATTTTTGGCCTCGTAGAATGTTCAAATACCCGTATGTGCAATGGAAAAAGAAAAGTTTTTTACTACGCTGAATTTAGTTTTATGAAATGCCAAATGAAGTTTAAACATGCACTAACTTTTATTCTCATTACCGAGTTACGATCCTTATAAATAGATAAGGACTAGATTAAAAAAAAGGGGGGATTTACACAGAATAGCGCTATTTGATATTATTTGGGCTTTACATCACTTTGAACTTTTATGGTAAACCCATTCATACTTTTCTAGTATATACGGCTGTAATCAACTGTACTTTGTTTAGTTTTTTACAACGTCTTATTATTTTTTCAGCAACGATTTTCTTTTAATAATACAGTTAACTGCTTCGCGATGCAAGCACTTTGCTTAATTTTTAACATTTAACCACCGGTTTTTGAAAACAGAAGATTTTCTATAACTTGAAGCACGAAAATGCTCCAATTAAATAAGGTAAGCTTTACAATAAAAAATAACTGGTGAAAATAATGAAGGATTCTGAGAATTTTAAGTAGCACACGTATACCAGTCGCTCGTTCCCGATGGCTTAATAATTCATATGTTTATTGTATGAACTCTCTTGTACGCGAGTAGTACTCGCACTTGACTGTTTATTTCTCCTTATTTGTGTGTAATGGATTTAATTGTTGTATATCTACACTGTATGATGTCTATTATTATTAATATTTTAAATATAGAATTTAATTTAATTATAACCTCTTCAGACCTGGGGTGCACATATGTGTACCTCTGATTTCAACTGCGTATCTCACTTAATATTTGAAAATTTTTTATTGAGACGAGAGGATGTTATTTGTGTACGTTAGTCTTTTCTAGTTTCAGCAAGAAATTGCGCTAGCTGTCTTAATTCATATTATTTTGGAGAAAATAAACGAGCAATTGAGAAAAATATAAAACTTCGAAAAAGTAAGTACATTTTTAAAATTTGAAAATTAATTATTTATAATATTTTTTAAGAATACTTATAAACTCTTCTATATTACATAACTCATTTAATTTTTTTAGCTAGATCATAATATCTATTTAAATTAGGTGAAATTTGTAAGGTACACATATGTGCACCTCCGGTTTCAATTCTATGTTTTTGGAAAGAAGTCATCTCGCACAAAAAATTTGTACTGAATGGTATCTAATTGGTGCAGTGCTAAAGTTATTGAATTATTAAAAAAATATACTTAATTATAGATAAGAATTCATTTTGTTGATGTTTTAAATTAAAAATTAATTTTTAAAAATCATATTTATTATATCTTTGTAAGAGTAAATAAACTGGTGAGGCCAACGGTGATGGTGAGTCTTCTGACAATGAAAATTTAGATGACACAGATATAACTAAGTATATTGCTCCAGTACCTATCCCGAATCCATGTAACAATAAAGTTTAACCTAAAAGGCCTTTGTTATGGAAAGCTGAAAATAAGTAAATTTTTAAAACTTGTGTTACAGCACACTAGAGTAATAAAATCGCTTTTGCAAATATTTATTTAATCTTTTTTTCTTCTAATAGTATTTCAAGGATCATTGATTGATGAGGATTATCTAAAAGCAGATTTTACAACATCATATCCTTTTCAATCATTTCTAGATTAGGTAAATGAAGATTTTTGGAAAAAAGTTTCATATGAAACCAATTCCATTCAAACAATTCCAATTCCGCTATATTCCGTTCAAGCAGGAAACCCTCGCTGAATAAATGCATCTAAATATGAAGTTATAAAAGTTGCAGACGTACACATAATCGTGGGAACTTTAAAATATCTACAATCAAGGTTCTACTGACAAAAAGACTTGTTAATACTTAGAATTGCAGCTACTGTGTCACGTGATCGAGTTTTTGAGATTAGAAAATTTCTTCATTTTGCAGATAAATCAAATGATCTTTAAGCAGATGACAAATTATGGAAAGTAAATCTTATTTTTAATGCAGTAAGAATAAAATGTTTGTCCCTGCTCCGGCCAAAACCTTTATCACTAGATGAACAGAGATCGCGAGATCCCATTTACTGGACGTTGTGGATCTAGACAGTTTGTGCCGTTAAAACCTAATCCGTCGGGATTAAAAAACTTTATTTCATCTTCCATGTATGGCCATAGACTTGACTGCCAAATATATCATGGAAAAGGAACTGTACCAGCTGGGGATTCAAAGTAATTATGATTAGGTCTAGGTGGAGGCAATGTCAAATCGTTTTTAAATTTATACCAAAAGATAACAGACGGGTGATTTACTAGGACAGTTTTTTTACTAGTGTAAAATGTGTCGATTTTTTATTGAGGAACAATATCTACCAATCTGGAAAGATTATGAACAAAAGACTAGGAGGAGCAGATAAAAAAATCAAGAATGATCGAGATTTGTAACACGGAGAGTGGGATGAGTGACTAAGGGAAGGATATGTGTATACTAAACTGGAAAGATAACAAATGTGTAACTTTGCTTTCGATTTGCATCGATAGCGATCCCAAGAGCAATTACGTTAGGTGGTCTAAAGATCAAAACTGTAAAATTAATGTAACACAACCTGCAATTGTGAATACAAAACGTATATGAGTAATACAGATTTAAATGATAGGTTTTTAGCTTACTACCGTTGTTCTACTCGCACAAAAAATAGTCAACAAGAGTTTTTGTACACTTTATAGATTTGGTTATTTCCATTTGTTGGATAGTGTATATCAGAAATTGCAAAACAGGTAAAGTTCCTCGAAAAGACAGATTGTCTCTCTTGCGATATTTTTAGAGATTGCTTAAATACTGATGAAATATAAGAGCAAAGTAAGTGAAAAACGACAACCATGGAGACCACGCAAAATTTATTCATCGGAAAATAGTTCTGAAGACGATTCAGCAAATAAACCACCGCGAAAACAACGTAAGGATATTTAGAAGCCAATTTATTATATTAGATATGACAAAATTGAACAGTTTCCTCGTTCAACAAATGATAACTTTGCTTCAAAATGCAGGTATGAAGGCTGAATCAAGAAAAAGAGTTATTTGTACAAGATGGAATGTATATTTCTATGTATAAAAATGTTTTTTTTTCTAAAATAGCACTTAAAACAAGCTTATATGTATCAATTGTCCACCAAATTCCTCATTAAAATGATCTTTTGAAAAATGAAGTGTTTTTTTGCAGTATGAACCGGAGGTGCACATATGTGTACCTGCTAGTAAATATTAACTAATAACAATTATTTTACTTTTTATTACAAAATTATGTTTCTATACGTATAAATAGATGGAACAAACTGTGAAATAATTTTTATGATGGCTTAAAATGTATCAGGTCTGAAGAGGATAAATGTAAAATTTTAGTCTTTGAAAATATCATTTACCAAATAATCATTGTAGATTTTTTTTTTTTTTTTTTTTTTTTTTTGGTTACTTATTTAGAGAGAAGGAGTGAAGGTTTACGTTCTTCTTTATAAAGAGCTAGAACTAGCCTTGGGTATAAACAGCTTACATACACAGCAGAAACTATCGAAAATGCATCCAAACATACAGGTAAGTATAAAAGAAGAAAAAGTTTTTATTTATGCAAGAAAAAATAACATAAAAGTACTAAAATAAAAATAAAAATGCCTGTCTGATTGATATTTTTTATGTTATTTTGTAAAAAAATTGAGTTTACATGAGAATTTTGCATGAGTAGAATAGAATCGATAGCATTTTTAGAAATAGTCAAACTTTATTACTTACTCAAAATTTCAGTTTTTCTAAAAAGATCTTTTTTTTAAATTTTAATTTACTGAGTTTAGCATAAATATTGTCCAAGGTACTCCTGGTTGTTAAAAAGTGTACAATAAAACTTGAATTATCCGAGCTCCAATCATCCAGATCGATATAAAAAAATTATTTTTAAAAAATGGAAAAGCATGTCTTTGTTTATGAAAATATAACCATAAATCTTTAAAATTTTCATCTAAATCAATGTTCACATTTATATTCTATCGAGAATTTTAAAATCTATGGATAATTCGACGCAGGTATTTTCCCAATTTGGACTGGTTCATAGAAACATATCCTTTGAAAACTATCTATAGGTTACACTTGCATAATGGTTGACGCTTACATCAGGAATAATATGCCTTTTTACATGTTCAGCATGCATATTCACAATACCTACTCGGTTCGAATTTAGAACCCTTTTGATTGGCTTACTAGATTCCGACTTCAGACTACTTTTGTTTCATTTTTACACGCACAAAAGTACATGTAAGAAATATTCTGTATATACCGACTTCTCCCTTTCATATGATGATCGTAATAAAATAAACTAATCGATTATTGACGCAAATAATAAAGAATGGGTATTAATAAACTTTAGGGATTACAAAGACATGACCGACTAAACATACAGTCACATGAATTCATGCGCTACACATGTTTGCTGAATGCCAAGCAATTTTCGTATATACTGCACGTTACTTTAAGATATTTCAACAATTATCAATGACTGTAAATTTTCACACTGCACGCATTTGAAATGTCACCCTTTTTATGAATAAAATTTTAAACTAATAGTTTGGTAAAAGCATTTACAACATGTTACTCTTTGATGATATTAAGCTTTTACTTCATGGGCGTTGGCAAGAAATTTTGTTAAGACATCGAGTTGATACATTCACTTAGCATGACCATCGACAAAAGCATCAAGATATAAATATAAAAAAGTCTAAATTAGGAAAATTTTATAAAAGAATTTCGTGCAGGGCACTTTTCAAACTTAGAAAATATTTAACAATGAAGAAATATTAAATATTCAAAAACCTGCTTCTACCAGCATTTTTCAAATTGAAGAAATAAAACAGGTCGTTCTGTTTTTTCGCCTATGAAGGCAGGGGAAGGGGCTCTGCCTCCTTTAACCTTCCGTTTACAATAGGTTGAAAACACATGACCGTTAAAAGGAAAACATGATTTAAAATTGCGGGTATGGCAGAAAATTATCCTTATCTAGATTTTGAAATGTAATTTAAATTTTCTTTATCTCTAGTTTTTTTTTATTATTATTATAAAATTATTCTTATTATTCCCAAGGATTTTATAATAATTAAACTCTAGAAGAAACTAGTCGTTGGGGGCCACCGTAATACTTACCCATCATGGATATGTATATGAAAATAAAATATGTGAAACTATTTATACAATGCATTGCAATTCATAAACAAAATTTAAATACTGTTAATATGCATAGTAATGCTCTATTAAAGAACTGCTGATGTACCAATTTCGATAAATTACATAAAACGCCAAACTACTCAAGTAGTACCGAACTGCGTAAAAGAAACATCCTTATAACTCCAAAAATAATAATTCTATTAACTAAAAATTAACTGCGTCGAATTAAGTGTCTCATTTCCAATTAAAATATACTTCTGAATTGAAATTTGAATGAAATACAGGGTCATGAAAAATCGAAGAATGTGGAAAACAAGATTACAAATATCTCGGCAACTAATAATCCGATCGATTTCGTTCTATATGCAAAATGTGTGTTATTTTATTGCCTTTTACGTCCATTCCTTAGAACAAAAAAATTCGAAAATTTTTATGTACCTTTCATCAGAACGAATTTTTCGAGTCCGAAAAAAATAGTTCCGGATAATCGAGGTTGCTGATATTAAATAGGGTTCGTCCCATTCTTACATACTAACTACATATAAAATTTCAAGTCTCTATCTCAATTTGTTCGGGAGATAGAGCGTTTACAGACAGACAGACGGACAGCAAATTTTTTTTCTAAAAATATGTTTTTTGGAATCTCCAGTGTCTAAAACGTGTAAATCCGTCAAAAAAAATTTTTCGATTTTCAAAACGATTGCAAGACTTACCCTATACTACGTATGATGGGTAAGTAGAGGGGCTTTATTTTTGGAACCTACCTTTCCCATGGAAAACAACTTTAAATCATGTTTTCCTTTTATAGGTCATGTATTTTCAATCTATCTTAAGCGGAAGGTTGAAAGAGGCAGAGCCCTTTCCCCTGCCTTCATCGGCGAAAAAACAGAACGACCTGTTTTAATTATTCAATTTGAAAAATGCTGGTAGAAGCAGGTTTTTGAATATTTAATATTTCTTCATTGTTAAATATTTTCTAAGTTTGAAAAGTGCCCTGCACGAAATTCTTTTATAAAATTTTCCTAATTTAGCTTCTTTTATATTTATATCTTGCATTTAAATAAAGCAGACTAGGCTGTAAAATATTTAGACACATTTTTTTTTTTAAATCAAAATCTTGCCCTTCTCTATAGGTTTCTTTCTGCGTTAATTTCTCTTTAGCAGAGTTTTTTTTAAACTATTTAATTATTTATTTAATTTCACTAAAAATTAAGGGAGGATGTATAGGACCATTCCACTGTCACGTGCGGGACAATCAGACACCATAATTCTACCAAAATTGTGTTAAAGGGCTTAATATTTTTCAAAAATAAGAATAAACATATTTTTGTAAGTTTACATTTGTTATAACAATATCTCAGGCAGGGACGGATTTTTCCTAAATGGTTTACTGATTTAGTTATTAATTTGCATGCGTCACGCGCAGGACATCAGAAGTCAACCACTTGTAATTTGCTGTATGATCCAGATAACATTTCTGCTCTACTAATTTTGCAATTTCAAAACAAAAAATATGTATTAGAGGCTAAAGGTCTAATGTTCATGAAATAAGCATTCTTATTTGAAGAATAAATTTTTAAATTGCTAAAAAATATTATAACGTATAGTGTCACGTGCGAGACACGGTTGTCACGTGTGGGACATTTGCAAATATCATTCAAGTAACCTTTTCGAAAATCAGAAAATAAAGGAATGCAAAAAAGAAAATGCATGTTATACATTTTACAATACAAAAATATTTATTTTAACATTTTTTTTGTACAAAATAAATGTTCAAATTGACATTTTTAAACATAAAATAAAGTAAATGTATAAACAAAAATTAAAAAATTTTCTAGAAATTTAAAACAACCTCTTTTATTAGCTACAGTGGGGGTTGATATCTTTTTTACTACATCTTTAAATGAATATAGAATTTTATCTGGATACTGTGGTCACTTGTAGAATTTACCACTTTTTATCATGACAGACACTTCAACACTATCATGATGGGTGCTTGTAATTTCACCAGGATAATTAATGCCGTCATATTTTACAACGCCCATTCACCCATCTTAAAAGAAGCTGCTGTTTCTGAGCCTTTTATTTTCTTCTTTTTGGAAATTAGGATTTTCTAATAACATTTTCTCTCTCATCTTTTTCATTCTTCTAGCACTAGTAGGCTTAGATCTTACCATTTCAGCTAAATAAATAACAAACTTTATCAATTATAAACGCTTTTGTCTAAATTTACTTAATTTCATAGAAAAATTGAACTTAAAATAGAATTAAACTTAGAAAAACAGAATATAGATAAGAAGTTTTATTATTTTTTTCTAAAGAATAATAACAAGTTCTTAAACACACGACTCTTCTTATTGTATAGAAAAATCCCTATAAATTAAGTAGATCAATTCTTGCTGGAAAACAATATGTTCTTAAAATAAAAATAACCATCAAAGTGTTCAAATTTTATTAAAATAAGTTTATAAAAAAATGGAAATAAAAAATATTAGTATCACAAAAAAAAAGGAACTATCATTAAAAAAAAAATCTTAATTTCGTTTTAGTTACATATAGAATAAGTTCTTAGGACAAAATAATCATTAAACTGCTAAAACTATGCTATAATAAATCTCTATTTAACATTCAGAAAACAAAAATAATCGTCCTGCTCATAAGGTGTCACGTGCGGGACAATTTTGTTTTGATATTTTTCTCCAAATAAAAATTTCACCCAAATTTTTAACTAGCATAGGATAAGTGTACTACACTAAACTGCTTTAAAAATGCCAATTAAACAAAATAAACGCGTTCCTTTTTCCTCGTAAATGAAAAAGTTCATGTTTTGTGTCACGTGTGGGACACAGAAACAAAGTTCTTTTTGTGCGCTGTAATAATTATTTGAATTATCTTATATATTCCAGTTTAGTGAAATATAAACAATGAATATTAGACTTACCTATAATGTTGATTTCAAAAGTTTCACTGTATTTTCTTTATTAAAAAAACTCACTCAAAATGTATTGTAAAACGCAACATACTTGCTTGCACATGGACGCCATCTTTAAATTGTTGTGTTGCCAATCCATAAAAGATAAACTTTACATTCTTACTCAAAACATAAAATTTGACATGTTGCCAATCAGTAAATACCAAAAATATTTATTTAAACAAATTTTTAAAAATGACTATCAATTTACCTGTTTTCATGGAATGGCCTTATACATGTTTTATTTTGGGCAAAGTTATTGTAAGATATTCCAATTTCTGGTAAATATCCAAGTGCTCTGATTAAAATTTCTTAAAATACAGGTGCTTCGACATCCCGAAGGCGTTAAATTTTGGGCTCATCATGAAAAGATTGTATGTATCGACCAAACGTACGCTTTCATTGGCGGAATTGATCTTTGCTACGGAAGATGGGATGATTTCAAGCACAGGTAAAATCCAGCATTATATTCTTAATTTTATGATTCTGAAAAAATATTTGCAGTACAATAACTCAGTTAATTTAATCTTGAAGGACCAAACGGAGAATTTGCGAGTCGTTTTACATAAAATCTCCAAAATGTATGTCATGTGCATACAATGCTATTAGCACATATAATGAATGAGTTTTACTACTTTCGAAAGCACTCAAGTGAAAGAGCCAGTTTAACAGGCAACCCAGCGAAAAACGAACATAAAGTCCGTAGCGCAAGAGTTGATCAAGCGGCTTGATCCACGCTGGCAATTCCAACTTAATATCATATAGTTTGCTGATGAAGGGGCGCTCCACCGGCATAGGCAGAATTGGCCTTAAAAAGTGCGATACATTTTACAAAATTTTTAGCGTATTTTCCTTAAAATCACAGCTGGCGAGGATGATTCACCGTGATTTTCTACGACGACTTAATCAATGCTTTTGGGGTTTTTGAACGGCATGAATCCTTTATATCCCAAACTATGAATTTATGAAAATTTCATCTTTTAAAGCATTTTTCATGAATTTTTGAAACTACATTAGAATATTAACACATTCATTTAAAAGTACAGTTTACTTTTTAAACAATTTTATATATTTTAAAAGATTTCTTTCAAATGATGAATTCACTGCATTTCAGTGTTTAAAAAAGTACATTTTGAAAAAGAATCAAGTTTATTAAAGCTTTTTTATTTTTTAAAATCCCTACCAATTTTTTTAAATATTAATGTTTTTGCCCATTTTTAAAAAATTTTCAAATGCATATCACACAAAAGACTCCGTATGAATTTTCTTTTTATACATTTAATATAATTATTTTACTGATACATATAATGAAAAATGATGAAATTTAACACATTTCATGTACTTTTATTATTTAAAACTAGTCGTTGGAGGCCACCGTAATACTTACCCATCATGGAAACAAAACGTGTGTAAACTATTTATAAAATGCATTGCAATTCCAAAATTAAGTATAAACGTATATATAAGTATTTTTAACTCATAATCATGCTCTATTAATGAATTGATGATGAAACAATTTCGACAAATTGTATAAAACGCCAAACTATTCAAGTAGCACTGAATTGCATAAAAGAAACATCCTTATAACTCCAAAAATAATAATTCTATTAACTAACAATTAACTGCGTCGCATTAAGCGTCTCATTTCCAATTAAAATATACCTATGAATTGAAATTTGAATGAAATACAGGGTCATGAAAAATCGAAGAATGTTGGAAACAAGATTACGAATATCTCGGGAACTAATGATCCGATCGACTTTATTCTATATGCAAAGTGTGTGTTATTTTATTGCCTTTTACGTCCATTTCTTAGAATAAAAAAATTCGAAAATTTTTATACACCTTTCATCAGAACGAATTTTTCGAGAGTCCGAAAAAAATAGTTCCGAATAAACGAGGTCACTGATATTCAATAGGCTTCGTCCCATTCGTACATACTAAGCACATACAAAATTTCAGGTCTCTATCTTAATTTGTTCGGGAGATAGAGCGGTTTCAGACAGACAGACAGACACACACACACACACACACACACAGACGGACGGACTGCAAAATTTTTTTTCTAAAAATATGTTTTTCGGAATCTACAGTGTCCGAAACGTGTAAATCCGTCAAAAAAATTTTTCGATTTTCAAAACGATTGCAAGACTTACCCTATACTACGTATGATGGGTAAGTAAAATATCTGACGGCTCATTAAATATTTAGATTTATTACATATATAATAAAGAAAATCTGCAAAAAATTTTAAATCTTTAACTCAAATACACACACACACACACACACACACAAAAAAAAAAAAAAAAAAAAAAAAAAAAAAAACCTTAGCATTTTAAAAACATGAAAGCGAAGAAAATATGAACATGGAGAAAAAGCTATTTAAAGTTTTCGCGATATAATTACTGTATGGGTGAAAATGCGGTGTTAAAATATTCACAATTAAACGGGCTTTTATTTAATGCTAGTGGTACCTAAACTTTTGACATTTTAAGTAGATTTCGCAAAAAAATACTACTTATTGCATTCTCAACAGTTCAAGTTTTTGATAGAACAACTATTAAAAAAAAAAAAGATGCTAAACGCAAAAAATCTTGAAAAGGCGTCAAAAATCGCATTAAAAATCATTAAAATCTAAAAATTGTAACAGAGAAAATTTAGTGCATTAGGTTAAAAGTTTGAAACGTTTTTCTTTTCATCAATCTCAAAAGAAAAAAAAAAAGCCTTAAAATGAGAAAAAATTCTAATAATCGCATTAAAAAATTCGTTAAAAATTCAAAAATCGCTATACAAATTCCAAATAAACTTTAGTGAAAAGAGAAGAAAATTTACTCAGTGATGCCGCAGGACTTGAAAAATCCTGTGTCCCTTTTTTACAAAAACGGGTCCCCACTAATAATAAGACATATTTTTAGACGCAAAAATTGAACTTGTTCATTTGCAAAAGAAAAATTAAATGCAATAATTATTGTTTTAATAATAATGTATAAATAATTAAAGCCAATATTAATTTTTTTTAAACTATTAAGAAAAAATTTCTTTACTTTCTTAAAAAATAAATGTGCAAGATACAAATTAAATTATAAAATAATGCTTATTTGAGTGTAGAATATAGCAAGTATCACTATTGTTCACATTTCTTTTAAAAGGGGGCAAAACTGATTTATTGAAAAAAGACATTTTTCCTGAAAAAGGAATACTTTTGTTGAATAAAGGGGTACTTTTTGTTTAATGAATGGGTATTTTCAGAAGTTATATTCACTCAGATTTGGAACAACAATCAAAAACAGACTGTGAAGCACGAGAATCTGTTTTTGGAGCAGAAAAATAAATAAATAAATAAATAAAAAATAAATAAATAAATAAAAATTGGAAGCAGGGAAGTTAATTTTTGGAACAGAAAAATTCTATCCTGGCATTAACTTTTTTCCGTGCCCCTCTGACGAAAATTGCGATTGAAAAGCGATTTTTTGACGAAATTTGCCGTTTTTCGCGATCTTTTAACGAAATTTGCCGTTTTTTCGGGATTATTTGACGAAATTTGCCGTTTTTTCGCGATCTTTTAACGAAATGTGCCTGTTTTTCGTGATCTTCAGACAAAATTTACCATTTTATCGCGATTTTTGGACGAAAATTTTCGTTTTTTTAGGAAATCTGCCTGTTTTTCGGGATTTTGTAACAATATCAGCCTTTTTTTTCACGTATCTTTTCACGAAATTTGCCAGAAATTATTCGTTATTTCACGATTTTTTAACGAAATTTACTTTTTTGCGATTGTTTGACGAAATATGCCGGGTTTTTTTGCGAACTTTTGACGAAATTTGCCGGTGTTTCGCAATTTTTTGAAAGTTACCGTTTTATCACGATTTTTTGATGAAAATTGCCGTTTTTCGCAAATCTTTTGACAAAATTTGCCGTTTTATCACGATTTTTGAATGAAATTTGTCGTTTTTATTCCGTGATTTTTTTTTTTTTTTTTTTTTTTTTTTTTTGAGGAAATCTGCTTTTCGGGTTTTTGTAACAAAATTAGCCAATTTTTTTTATGGAATTTGCCGGAAATTATTCGTTATTTCGCTATTTTTTAACGAAATTTGCATTTTTTGTGATTTTTTTTGACGAATATTACGCGTCCCGCGGGACGCGTGAGTTCCTTTACTTTTGATACTTTAGATTGCTTGGGAATACTTTTGATTGCCCCTGTAACTGATCTATGCACTCGATTATAAAAAATTTTGAAATAACTCGACAAAATTATGTAATAATTATGTATTTTAAATTTCAAACGATTAAAATGCATTTGAAACTTTTTTCCCCATTGAACGTAATGTAATCTAATGGAATACTTTTGATTGCCCCTGTAATTGATCTATGCAACCGATTTTCATAAAATTTGAAATGACTCGACAAAATTATGTAATAATTATGTATTTTAAATTTCAACCGATTCGGTTGGGTAGTTTTTGAGTTGTTATATGTAGGCAGACGGACGGACTGAACGACCACTATAGGTGCTACGTATTTACATAATTACGAACGCACCTAATAAAGAAAATCTCATCAAAAAATCGAAAATCCGGCTTTGAGGTGCAAAACTTCATGTATAGATACTCCCCAGGTACCTTCTCCCCAAACTTTGTAACTTTACGTGCAGCGATCTTATCAGAACAGCGCTGACTCACTCACAAACTTGTCTCTTTATTATTATAGATAAAAAACCGATATTTTGGCAAATTTTGTGGTAAATTGTCCCCTTAATAATCTTTAGGATTTTAGAAATTAAAATTAATTAAATTTAAATTCATATGGATTTTGGGCACTATTTATAATTTTACTCAAATCTTATTATTATTATTATTAAAGTATTTTATAGAATTAGGAAATGCACAAATATAATGGTCTTGCAATAGAAATAAAAGAATAATTCTGCTTTGAAACTTTTTACCCAATCTTTCAATACGAATAAAGTTGAAGAGAAGCAAATGAAAAAAAAGAAATCACCCCTTTAAAAATATTTTAGTTTTCTTCTACCAAAATGCTTTTGGTATAAGACAAAGTTTTTATAACTCACTGCTCTCTACACTGCTCAAAACAATTAAGTGAGCGCATGGGTTTAACGAAATTACGCAAATACTTATGTAATACAGCACGACAGTGCTGTATAGTAGAGCTCAGATGCATCTCTAATGTTAAAGTCCAAAGTTTGCCTCTTAATAACTTTAGAATCAATCATCGTATCGCGACGAAATTGAAAACGGGAAGTGTCTTACTCTAGATCTCAAAGTTTACAAAAATTCATCCAGATCCACCGATTAGTTTCGGAGATCCAGAACACCTGTTTTGGCACTTTTTGCTCGTGAAACTAGAAAAAAGACAAACTCAATTATAACCCGAACCAGGAAACATTCAGCGACGTGTAATAGCTTGTTCGAAAGCTTTTAATTTAGGGATGTGCTTTTCGAAGGTCTGATAAAAAAATATCAAAAATTGAGGAAATGGCACCCATTTAAAATTTACATAACGCTATACCTTCCTTAATTTAACATTATAGAAATCTCTTCTTTTTAATTGCTAATTCAATCATTTCTTTCGAGTTGCCAACAACTAAAAAACATGTCAATAATTTAAAAAAGAAATTATAAACGTGTTCTTTTTTTATAGATCAATAAAAATTCCGATTCTCCTGATAGATTTTTGAATTTTTGAAATTGACATCATTCGAAACAGAAAATACTTATTTTTCATAGACATATATTTATACTGTAACTAAATATATATTAAAACAACATCGCAGCTTTATTTGAGTGTTTTTGCCGTCAAAACAGTTACTACGATACAGATATTTCAATTAAAAAGGGATAATTTAGAAAAAAAAAATTCTTCTGTATTTATAAAAATAACGATTTGCAATACCATCTGGAAAAAAGCGGTTTTGTCCAGGGGTGATTCTGGATGAAAATTTTTTTTCGTAAATTCGCATCGCATTTTCGGAAATCGGCGGGGGGAGAGGAGGGTCGTGAGTCCCCCCCCCTCCAGCGATTTTCGGACAAAATCGGCGTTTTCCCGCTATCTTCAGACGAAATCAGCAATATTTTAGCAAACTCAGCGATTTATTGCGATATTTTGCCAAAATCTGCGGTTTTTCCGCGATCTTTTGACGAAATCGGAGTTTTCCCCTTTTTTTAAAAGTGAAATCGGCATTTTTTTTGACGATCTTTAGACAAAATTTGCTTTTTTGCGCGATTTTTTCTCCAAAACAGCGTGTTATTCCCGCGATCTTTTGATGAAATCGACGTTTTTTCCGGGATCTTTTGATGAAATCGGTGTATTTTTTAAAATATTCTTTTGACAAAATATTTTTAAGCGATCTTTATTCGAAAACGGCGTTTTTCCCGCGATCTTTTAAAGAAATCGGCGCTATATCCGCAATCTTTAGACGAAAGCGGCGTTTTCCCGCCGTCTTCAGAAGAAATCAGCTTTTTATCTGCGATATTTGGTAAAATTGCCGTTTTTTCCGCGATCTGCACAGGAAATTCGCGTTTTTCATCGATCTTTTGACAAAGTTCGTTTACAAAAACATTGACGAAATCGCCGTTTTTCCACGAAATATTGACGAAATGTATGCTATTTCGGCGATCCTATCACGAAATTTGCATTTCTACGCAGTTGTTTTTTCCGAGCACAAAACCGTACAAGTTGGCAACTATGCGGAACTGATAACCCAATTTCAAATTTTCGGAAGAGGATGCCTTAAATTTTCGGAAATTTCGGACGAGAATCACCCCTGGTTTTGTCGCCAAGTTTTTCGCCAACTTAGCGATATATCGCCAAAATTGAAGCCAAACTAATATGTCTAAAATTAACTTTAAACTAATACTAATAATAGTTTAGATTTGTTAGTTGAAGGTGATTGATAAAGTTCCTAAAAGGATCTGAAAAAGCTATGAAATCATATAAAAATTTGGTGGAACCAGAGAGAAAAGTAGAGCTCGATCTAAAAAAATGTTACAGTAAAAATTGGGAAAATTTTTCAATCTAAAAATGTGCGTAGAAAAGAAATGATCAAAAAAAAGATCAAGAATCAGATGACCTGTAAAGCTCGTGAAATAACACAAATTTTTTTAGCTGAAAATGTGAACTGGCTTTACTTCTGCCTTATATTCAGAATTATAATATTAGCTACTCAAAATGATTACTTAGGAGAGTAATCAATATAATATATTGTTATGTTGTCTCAAATCAGTTAAGCTCCACAATGCTAAACGAATATAAATCATGAAGTAATAATTTAAGTCTAACTTTAATATAATCAGATTGTTGAGGAATTGATGAAGATAAATATGTCTGAACACAAATATTTAGTATATGGTTGAATCGTATCTGTTTAAGGTTTTGAGTTTACTTGGAGCTTTGACCTTCCACTTATCAAAACTGCTAGAATGGAACTGTGTCAACACTTTGTACCGAACGAACCGTTCTCTACTTCATTACATCAGCCTGTTACGAATCTAGGAAAAAAAGTGACCGGAAAAAAAGTTATCGGAAAAAAGTGACCTAAATTACAAAAGCGGAAAAAAGTGACACGGAAAAAAAGGGACAAGGAAAAAAAGTGACACGGAAAAAAAGGGACACGGAAAAAAAGTGACAAGGATTGATTTTGGGGAATTATTATTGATTTTGGGGAATTATTATTGATTTTGGGGATTCATTGGTTAAGTATGAAAGGGGGATGGGGGGGGGCTCATAATTTAGGTAAATGGGTTTTTCATGCTGAATTAACTGTTTTGGTTCAATTTTTGGATATACGTTCATACTGAAAAGACGCTTGCCTGATTAGTTTTGGGAAGGGACGATTACGCCCCCCCCCCCCCCATCCGTCCTCAGTTAGATGAATGGGTTTTTATGCAGAATTATCCAACGTGTGTCAAATTTGAATATACAGGGCCTGACTAAGGCAGGGGCATGCGGGGCAATTGCCCCGGGCCCCCGGCTTGAGGGGGGGCCCCAAGGAGAGAAAAGTTTATTGTTAAAAGAGGGCCAAATGATATAAAATAGCAAAATATTACCAAAATTCTTTTTTTTCAATTTTAAGGGGTTTTTTTTCTCCTACCCCCTTTGCTTCCCTGCCCCACGTTTCCTTAAAGTAATAGTTACATCATAAGAAAATTAATAGTTAAAATTATTTATCATCTGTTATTATGTATAAAGATGTGAAATATAAATACTGAAATCAGTACTTGGTACAAAATTTATGCATACATACAATAGGTTTGAATTTTAATTTTAGTCACTTGCGTATAATTCACAAATATTTTTAAGATAGAAGGGGGCCACTCTAATAATGTTTGCCCCAGGGCCCCCCACTGTCTAAGTCGGGCCCTGTGAATATAGGTTCTTTTCGATAAGGCTTATATATAGTATATAATGCATGAAGAGTTTTAATGGTTATATATAGAGGAAGAACGGGGGATAACCTTTCTTAAATTAAATTAATAACTTTTTACGCATAATTATCCGATTTGCTTAGAATTTTGGACATAGGTTCATTATGATAAGACGTATCTCTGATTAGTTATGGGGTTCTTCTGCTTATTATAAAGGGTGGGGGCGAGTAATTATCTCCCCCTTAAACTAGATAAATAGGTTTTTATGCAGAATTACCCCATGTATTTCAAATTTTAAATATAGGTTCTTACTGATAAGGTGGATCCCTGAATAGTTTTAAGGATTTGATATCTAAGTATTGAAGGGGAATAGAATATAACCTACCTTAAATTAAATTACTTTTTACGCAGAATTATAGGATTTGCTACAAATTTTGGATTATAGATTCATTATGATAAGGCGTATCCCTGATTACATATGGAGTTATTTTTCTAATTAAAAATTAAGGCGGGTGATTTTCCGATCCCCTTAAATTATATAAATTGTTTTTTATGTTCACTTATCCGATATATTTCATATTTTGGATATATGTTTTTTCTCATAAAGTGAATCCCAGAATAATTTTAAGGGTTTAATGGCTAAGTATACTGTCAGGTTCTGAGACCACCTCTGCTAAAGATTGGAATTTCCGTTATTTCTCTATCTTAATCTCTTTTATATTATACCGGCTGTGTACTAGAATTTTCAAGGTGACATTCTTTCTTTGTTGAAGGGAGAATTGACAGGTAATCCTCTACAGGTGGTGAGTGAGAAAGAGGAGATTGCGGAGAAACGTGTTCATCCGTCAGTGAGGTATCTGGATGATGAGCTGACAAGCAACATGTCACTAATCAAGAAAGGAATGTGGAATGTGTCCAATGGATAAGCCCCAAAGGGGGTTGACATTGGGGAAACACCGTGATTTGAGAAGAGCAAGTCTTATCTCAGATTAGTTCAGTTCGTATCTGGGTTCATACCTAAAGAGTAGTGTAGGACAGCGGTCCTGATAGGGTGTGCTCTGCGTTGTAGAGCGGAGGCAGTGCGTATCTGGAGAGCAAGGGACACAGACGTCCTGATGTTTAATGCTCTGGGCCGAGAAGTGCAGGCCGAGTATCCATGTATTGGGAGATTCGAAAGTGATCTCCGATAAAGTTAATCTAACGTGCATTGAGTGTGAGGTGGAAGGTGGAATTCGAATAGTACACAGCCAATCTTTACTGTATTTAATTTAATGTTGAACCGGATCACCTATATCCGAGTTGTAATTGTATATAATGGTAAATAGCGTATTTAGTGTGTACATATATTTTAAATAAACTGTTAATTCAGTTAATTGACAGCGTCAGTGTTCATTTACACAATCCTCACAGTGGGTGACCGATATCACCTAGTAATATCAGTGGTGGCAGCTATAACTACCACGGACTTTCTTCAAAGTTGTGCGGGCAGAGAGGAACGTCCGACATATACAGTGGGGGAACGGAGGATAACCCCCCTTAAATTAATAAATGGCTTTTTACGCAGAATTATCTTATTTGATTCAAACTTTGAATGAGCGTTTATTATGATAAGGCGAACTCCTGATTATTTGTGGGTTATCTCCCGTTCATCCCTCTATACTTAGTCATTAAACCCTTAAAACTATTCAGGGATTCACTTTATCAAATAAAACCTATATCCAAAAATTGAAATACGTTGGATAATTGTGAAAAAAAAATCTTATTTAAAGAGTGGGGGATTAATCGCCCGCTTTCCCTTATTTAATTAGCAAAAGAACCCCATAATTAATCAGAGATACGCCTTCTTATAAAGAATATACATCGAAAATTTGAAGCAAATCGGATAATTCTGCGCAAAAAGCCATTTATTTAATTTAAGAGTGTATTTCGATTCAAATTGCTTATTTTCCGATTTATTTTTAACTTTATTTTTACTCTCATATGCATCAAACTGGCAAATTGTCTTATTTAGAAAGTACACAAGGTGCCGTAATTGTCAATTCTTTGATAAATGCAGAAAATATTGCGAAAAAAGCAATCAAAAACGGCATTTTGAACAGATTTTCCCCTGGCGGGAGATCTGTGAACGAAAAAAAAAGGTCATACTGAGAAATTAATTGTTTATAAATCAAATTCTAATGAATTGAGCGTAAAAATACAGCACATGGCACCTTGTACATCTCTTCAAAAATATCCTCAGAGAGTTTTATGTTTCTACTTTTGAAAATGTGTCTGAAATTGTATCGGAAATTTTCGAGCGGTTGAAGGTGGAAAAGCGTTTTTTTTTAATACACCCTTAAGGGGGTTTATCCCCCGTTCTCCCTCTATACATAGCCATTAAACCCTTAAAACTATTCAGGAATTTACTTTATGAGAAAGATCCTACATCCAAAATTTTAAATAAATCGGAAAAGTGTGCATAATTTTTTTAAAAATCTAATTTAAGGCCGGGGGTAGTAATCACCCGCCCCCTTTTTAATTAGCAAAAGAACCCCATAAATAATCAGAAATACGTCTTATCATAATTAACCCATGGATAAAATTCGAAGCAAATCGGATAATTATCCGTAAAAAGCCATTAATTTAAGAAAGGTTATCCCCCGTTCCCCTTCTATACTTAACCATTAAACTCCTAAAACTCTTCAGGCACTTTATACTGTATATAAGCCTTATCGAAAAGAACCTATATGCAAATTTGACACAAGTTGGATAATTCTGCATAAAAACCCATTCATCTAATTGAGGACGGATGGGGGGGGGGGGTAATCGTCCCTTCCCAAAACTAATCAGGCAAGCGTCTTTTCAGTATGAACGTATATCCAAAAATTGAACCAAAACAGTTAATTCAGCATGAAAAACCCATTTACCTAAATTATGACCCCCCCCCCGATCCCCCTTTCATACTTCACCAATGAATCCCCAAAATCAATAATAAATCCCCAAAACCAATCCTTGTCACTTTTTTTCCTTGTCACTTTTTTTCCGTGTCATTTTTTTTCCGTGTCACTTTTTTTCCGCTTTTGTAGTTTAGGTCACTTTTTTCCGATAACTTTTTTTCCGGTCACTTTTTTTCCGTTTACCGCCTGTTACATATAGTTATGAACCCAAATATTTAAACTGGTTATGGCAGGGCCGTAACTATCAACTTAGGGGCCCCGGGGCAAATGAGTGAGGCCCCTCTCGCCCGGGGCAAATTAAAACTTTGCCCCGGGCGCAATTTTTTTTTTTTTTTTTTTTTTTTTTTTTTTCGCACACAGTTATTTAAACGTAGGCAGTATGATAAGCTTAAAAAGATGAAATATGGATTTTTATTTTTATTTTTTTCGATTTCATGTATTTATTAATAGATAAAGAAGAAAGATTTTCTAGAATTTTTTAGATGCTTTTTATATTATTCAACCGATAAGAAGCCCATATTTTCTTCCTTAACCCCTTCGCGACGGGAGCCTTTTACGAAATTTTTAATGTTTTGTCACCAGTCTTAAAAAGCAGAAATTTATGCGTTTTAAAATCGGGAATATTCTCCGATTAAATAAGGCAAATTTTTCAGTAAAATTTTACTGGTGGTGATAAAAGAGGATTTTTAAGCCTTTTTTCGGCACGTATACGTGCCCTCGTCCCCAAGGAGTTTACTAGCTCGGCAAATATGCTAGCGCGACATGACACATTCGGCTCGACATTCTGCTGTCTGCTCTAGAGTTGCTTTTGCATGCGAAGCGTATGGAGTATATCGACGGACACGCAGAAACATTTACTCTAGCACTTTGATTTTTGTTTATTAATATTAATTTTTAGCTAGGTGCTGGGCATTTTATAGGAAGTTAGACGAGAAACTAAAATTAATTGTTTTTTTAACCACCAGTTTGGGGCCCCTCAGGCTTGGGGGCCCCGGCTGCCCCGGTGGTAGTTACGGCCCTGGGTTATGGATGATTGAAATCGCACCATTACATCAACTGATGACCGATATACACTGTTAACAGCTCATCAAAACAGAACAGACAATGCTACTCTGCTGCAAAGACAGTTGTTCTTGGCGGCAAGACGAATATGGTTATTCAGACAAACAGTATACCTAATAGGCTTCATCAGCTCTATCACGTAGCCCAATGATCTGCATTAGAGGTCTGCACGGGCCGGGCCTAGTCACTAATCTTTTCGGGCCGGGCTCGGGCCTTAATTTTTTTGCTGGAGTATCGGGCCGGGCCTAACTTTTTTTTCCGTATAAAGCCGAGACTGATTTCATTCTTCCTAGTTTTAAGGACCAAAATAATCAGTTCCTATTGAATCTTCCTATATGAAAATCCTTTTCTCGACTCTTCATCAATAAGTAAAATTTGGCTTTGTCCAAAAATTTTTGCAAAAAAGGCATATACTTTTAAGCCGTCATTATTCTACAACTAAACATTAGAATTCATTCCTTTTAAAGTATCGTAGATTACTAGGCTTTTTAAAATAGAATTAAACACATAAAAAAAAACATGATTATGACAGAATTTTCTTTTAAACTGAAAACTGCAAGTTTCTTTTAAACTGAAAACTGCAAGTTTCCTTTAAACTGTTTATCCATGCAAAATGAATACAACAATACGCGAGAAAAAAATACATTAGATATTTACATCTGTTAAGAAGGGAACGTATTTATTTATTTATTTTTTTTTTTTCTTCTAAAGAGATTCCGTATTAGGAAATTTTACTTTTACCATATACCATTTTTTAGATTTTTTTTTTTTTTTTTTTGTCTCCATTACATGGAATATGATTAATAATACTAATGATAACTGAAACATTTACATACAACAAACAAAGGTTCATTAAAACGTAAATATCCCAGCCTACGGCACTTCTGCCTAAACGGAGATTACAAACATGGAAAAAAAAAAAAAGTCCTTCCGGCAATGCCGGGAGGAAGAGGTAGCTTTCATATACTTATATATTTATTTATTTATTTTAAAGTAAGTTACATTGTTCAAAAATACTAAAGTCAAATTAGTGGAAATAATCTTATAAAATTAGTGATTTTATAAGATTGAATACTAGTTTTTGTCAAGACTGGATATTAATAAGAATCTTTAGAAATTAGTCAGCTTTTATTCAACCTGGTTTTATTTTAAGCGATTTAGAGAGTCACCTAATTCCACGATATCATAAAGTGTATGTCATTTTAAAGCAACATTGTGGATCGTTCAGATCAGACCGTTTCAAAATGTCAGCCATAAGCAAAATTCAAAGTGCTATAACTCAATCATTTTTTAAGATATAGACAAAATAAAACGTGTTCTGGAATCGTTGTTTTAAGTTCTAACACGTAAAAGAAAAATATTTTTCAACTTTTAATTTCTTCGCCCTTAATTTTAAATTTTAAATTTTTTTAAAAATTTAAAATGGTCACCATTTTGAAACAAAATGGTGGATGATGCTGGCCAACGAACTCGGTCGAGACATTTGTATGTACTATGTACATACCAAGTTTCATTGAAATCGGTTCATAAATACGCGTGTTATCATGTAACAAAAATCAGATCGTTTCAAAATGTCAGCCATAAGAAAAATTCAAAGTGCTATAACTCAATCATTTTGTAAAATATAGGCAAAAAAAAAGTGTTTTGGAATCGTTGTTTTAAGTTCTAACACGTAAAAGAAAAATATTTTTCAAATTTTGATTTTTTCGCATTTAATTTTAAATTTTAAATTTTTAAAAAAATTTAAAATGGCCACCATTTTGAAACAAAATGGTGGATGATGCTGGCCAACAAACTCGGTCGAGACATTTGTATGTACTATGTACATACCAAGTTTCATTGAAATAGGTTCATAAATACGCGTGTTATCACGTGACAAAAATCAGATCGTTTCAAAATGTCAGCTATAAGAAAAATTCAAAGTGCTATAACTCAATCATTTTTTAAGATATAGACAAAATAAAAAGTGTTCTGGAATCTTTGTTTTAAGTTATAAGATGTAAAAGAAAAATATTTTTCAACTTTTAATTTTTTCGCATTGAATTTTAAATTTTAAATTTTTTAAAAAATTTAAAATGGCCGCCATTTTGAAACAATATGGCGGATGATGCTGACCAACGAACTCGGTCGAGACATTTGTATGTACTATGTACATACCAAGTTTCATTCAAATCGGTTCATAAATACGTTAGTTATCGCATGACAAAAATCAGATATATATATATATATATGGTTATATATATATATATATATATATATATATATATGTCAACATTTGAACGGAGGGTGGTTTTGGGGTCTGGGGGTCATGATCGGTGAAAATATACCAAAATTTTCCGGAAGTGCTTTCCTCCGGACGGCTGCAATAGGTAGCTTTTTACTTTTTGTAATGAAAGCTACCTAAAAGTGACTAATATGTTTTTTTGGTCAGAACTCTTCCGTGTAAAGATCAATGTTCTGTTTTAATTCACTCGAGTCGGGCCAAATTTTAAACTTTTTTCCGGACCGGGCCGAGTTCGGGCCGAAATTTTAACTTTCGGGCCGGGCCGGGCCAATATTTTTTTCGTTCGGGTCGGGCCGGGCCCGGGCCGAAGTTTTAACTTTCGGGCCGGACTTGGTCCTGAAAATTTCGGCCCGTGCAGACCTCTAATCTGCATTACGTTGACCTCAAGTCACCGTGCGGCCCGAAGAAGATGGGCTGCTGAATATTTTCGCGAAGTCCTTTGCCGAAATACGAATTTTTTACGCGGCCTTTTGTCAAAATGCGCATCTTTCATACGATTGTTTGTTGAAAGTTGAAATGAGCCTTTTTTACTCGATTCTTTTTGAAATGCGTGAATTATTCGAGGTCTTTTTGACGAAATTCGCGTTTTACTCACGATTTTTTGATAAAGTTTGTATTTTTTCCACTATCTTTGGAAGAAATTTGTTTTTTCATAGCCCTTCCGCAATATTTTATGCTTTTTCTGTGGAACTTTTAATAATTGTGTTTTTTTCCGCAATAATTTGATGAAATTGAAGATTTTCTTTCTGCAAATGATTGACAAAATTGATTTTTTACGTCAATCACTTGTCAAATTTGAGATTTTTGATGTACAAAATTTCGAACTGATGAATTTTTAAAATTTTTAGCATCAAATGCCTTAAATTTTTGAAAAATGGAAAACCGGTTCTGCTTTTAACTGCACGCTAATTGTAAATAAATCGTACTGGGGGAATATTTTTAATTTTTTGGTACTCAAAAAAAAAAAAAAAAAAAAAAAAAAGTTGCAAAATAAAAACTGTTTTTTTCTTAAAATTCTCTGCAAAGGTCATAAAATTTTCTGCACACGGCGTGCGTCTATATTATATAACTCTGTTTGGTAGTATGGGGTGGAATCAATATATGTGGACTTACTGACTTGCATATCACTCGGAAAGGCACTTTGACGGACAAAGGTATGCAGACAAGATACTGAGACCTCATGTCATACGTTACGCTGCAGCCATTGGAGATACCTTTGTTTTCGAGCATTATAATGCCAGACTGCATGCAGCTCGTCTTGTGCAAAGCATGCTTGAAGCTGAAACAATATAGTGTATGGAATGACCAGCTTGCTCTTTTGCTCGGATGATGCATTTGCTGCGAGATTAAGGCCTTGTTTTACTGTCTGTGACTTGAGGTTGCACTTCTTGAGGAGTAGAGCAGTGTTCCCCAAAGTCTTATTGATAACATCATCGCATCCATGGATGACGGGTGTGCAGCAGTTTTAGCTGTTCGAAGAGATCACATGTCATGTTACAAATCTTGCATCATTTCTAAACAAGTTTTTTTTTAATCATTTACATGTAACCAAATTGTTTACCTAAATCATCTTTTCATGTTTTTTCCCTCTTTTCGAAGAATTAAAGCTTAACTACAATTTTTTTTTTTTTAGTCTTTTTTTCTGTATTGCGCATTGATACGCATGCACTATCCATTTTATGCCAATACATGACTGTCTCACACGGTTTTCTTAACTTCTTTGCTTGCTCCCCTAATTTTTTTTAGTAGTGTAGAATGTATAACTACTAATATATTTATTAAATAGATTTTATAGCAAATTATTTTAATGATACTTTTCAAAATACCTTTGGGCATAAAATTTTTAGTTTAGTATTATATTTTCATACAGAATATCTACTAAATAATAAAACTATTTCGCTACATTATTTACAGTCCTACTGCAAAAAAACAAACAAAAATTGATTATAAATTTGGGATTGGTATCAATAAATTAATAATAACGTCTGCTAGTTAATAGCATACTTAAATTTCGCTAAGGGGATCATCTATAATTTAAACTTTTTTTTTCATTATGAACTATTACATTTGACATCATATCTGGATTTATGCTTATTCGAATACTTTATTGACTAGATCTTTGCCAATGACATACTAAACTGAATTATATTCAGACTGAAAGATTAAAGCTGGTGGATGAAAGCTTGCCAAGTCGCTCTCTCGAGTAGTAGATAACATAACAAATCATTTTAAGCAATTGAAGAACGTTATGCATGACAGAAGCTATGTATTTAAGGAGCTACAAGAGAACTTGGTTTCCAGTTAGATCTCACTTCTTTTATTAGCGAAACCATTAACGAACTTGTCATTCTTTCACATTTATGTTTTTGATGATATATATACAGTCAAGTCTCTATATAACGAAATCCCCCGTTCCAGTAAAAAATTCGTTATATAGAGAAATTCGATGTATAGAGAATGATGTTAAAAATCGTATTTAATGTGTGAAATTTGAACAAATATTATTTTTGATCTTTTGAATTAAGAATTTGAAATGTTTAAAAGTATATATTAACCTAACATTTTATTTGTTAATTATTTAAGCTCTTTCAATAAAGAGAATTGATATTTATTTGAAAGCTTAATGAAAATCAAATTAGGAAGACTTGCATTAATTTCAGACGAAGAAATCTGTAATTTTTTGTTGTTTTGTGTTTAAAGTTGTTATGACCTCAAAAAAAAAAAAAAAAATGCTCAAATTTTAGCAAAGAATGAAAAATTGTAGTTAACATTCCCCACTATTTGAAGGCCTCTCATTGATTTCTCTCTTACATGTGTATCAATCCAATTGACACTGCTGTGAGAAGGGTGTGGAAAGGTGTGTGGTAGGTGGGATGAATTCGTTGGATTTGAAGAACAAGGAAAGAAGTAATTAGAAAAAAAAAAAAAAAACTTAGCACTGACGATAAATCAAAAATAAGTTATAAAAAATCGATTCCATGATTTCCAAGCTTTTTAAAACTGAATAACTTAAGACCAATTTATGAAAAAATTTGTTATATGGAGATAAATATTTCGCTATATAGAGACTGTTTTTAATGTAATCGTGCGAAAAGGGAACCGTTCCTACTAAAAATTTGTTATATAGAGAAATTTGATGTATGGAGTTTTGTTATAGAGAGACTCTACTGTATATCACCAAACTCTGTTCCAAAATATGCAATACTCCAATGTTTGGCATTCCTATTCTCCTGCACATATAATCCGCTGTTGGATAAACTAGGTACGAGGTATGTTTAAAGAGACATTTGATGTGTTTATTAGTGAAATAAAGAAAAAGAAGTTGTCTACATATTTTGTTGATAAATTCTACTTGCCTACTCCTTATGTATAGAGCAAGTGCATGAAGACAATATTACTGTTGAATGCATTACATAACAAAAAGCTATTATTAAATATTTTTAAAAAGTAATTATCGCTTTTAAATTTTAATTGAAATAAAGTTATTCATACATTTAATTGATATATGTTATTGAAGTTTAACATAGCATGCTCTGCTTGGTAATGCAAATGAAGTACACAGCATTTATAGTTCATTTACAGAGGTATTTAAAAATATCCGTTACATTATGATTTATAGGAAAATACTCATTTTAATGTGTTTTAATGATGTTATGCTATTTCCAACATAGTTAAATTGATATGCATATCCAAAGATCATTACAAGATACCTGCTAGAGAATATATGGAGCACACAGTATTATATTGTCCATTTACATGGACTCACAAAAGAAAACAGTTACAGTACTGTTAAACAATAGTCTATGAGCAATAATGACTGAAAAAGCGTTTTCAATTTTAGTATGTATTTTTCAATTTAACAAATTTTTTGAATATTACTTCTATACATAAATTCAATACATTATGGTCTATGGAGTATATTTTAATTAACACTAATGTATACTGCAATATGCTTGGTGTAGACTATGACATGCATAGTATTCATTGTTTATTTACAACAACACACAAAAGATTTTGATTACAGTACTGTCTATGAACTAAAATTGCATTTTTAAATTTAACTAATTTTTTCAGAATAATTGGTAATGTATAAATTCAATACATGATATAAGGAGCTATTCAAAAGAACTCAAAAGCATTTTCGCTTATCCAGGGAAATTGCTGAAAAAGATTATTCAATTGTGTTATGCGTATCATATTTGAACTAAATGTTTGCAATACAAATCTATAGATAATATGTAAGGTTGGATAAAAGGATTCTGATATTATTCTGGCTGTAGACCTACTTTCTGAAATTGTCTTTTTAAATTTGTTTTGAGTTTTCCACATTATTTACTTACATATTAACTTAATAAACAAACAGTGACATTCTATTACAATATCCTCAAAGTGTAGGAAAGTTTTTTATAATCCATCTTTAATGCTTAATTTTTTTTTCTAGTTTAAATTTAAAATTTTGGATTATATGCAAATGATAAATAGTATAAAAGTAAAGTAAAGTATAGTGGGTCATTCCAAAAATAAAGCACCCTTTGGTGTCCCGAGATTTTGTATTGCTATATTTTCTAAAATTTTGTTTCAAAATTAAATTTAAATATTGGAAAATATATTTTAAAGATATTTTTCTTTAATGCAATTTTTAGATTTGAGATAAATTCCATTTATTGTTATTCAAGTAACTTTCATAATAATTGTCTCCTGTAAAAAGCCATGTCCCAAGAACAATTTTTACTTTTTAAACCCTATTTTTTTTTACTATATGTATCGTTTAAGTTATCTTTCAGGATATTTTTTATGTCTTTGTAGTCTTTATATTATCCCTATATACTTTAAATATTTTTTTAAAATATTTTTCTTCATTTTATAAGAAAAATTCCCGTGTCCCTTAATTTTTGTCCCCTGTGTTACCGCCACTTTTTTCTTCCTATTAAAATAAGAATTTGCAAGCTAAATGTTGTTAACAGCAGTCATTCATGTACTTTTAGAGTTAGCATTTATCCTAGGTAGTCATTTTCCTCATTTGTTAAATTTTGAAGAATATCATCTAAGTAAAGGTGATTTTTGAAGGTAGGTGTGTTTTTTGTGTGTCCCCTGTGTTACTATTGATTTTTTTCGATTAATTATTAATTTTCTAGTTTATTGACATTTAAATTGTAAGTCTTAGTTAAAAGAAAATATTCCATCTAACTTTACATTGTTTCTATGAAAATAGTAATACATAGGTGATAATTTATTTCATTTTGTCTCCTGTGTTACTAGTTCCCTGTGTTACCATGATATTGGTTGATATGTTGTTAAGAGACAAAAAACCCAAGTTTAGAAATGAAATGCAACAGAATATCCTGTTTTTTAATGCATTTGTTGGTCTGTATCAGAAATACATTTTTAATGAATACATAAGTACACTTTTAAAATTGTTACTTTTTTTATGTTCAATTAGGATGTCCCCTTTGTTACTTTATTGTCCCCTATGTTACTGACATTTCCTTTTTCAGAACAAAAGCAAAAAAACTTTCTTATGAATCAGTTTTATAATATGCACTGGCTAATATGTATAAATAAGTTTTACTATAATTTTATTATAATAGAGTAATTTTTACCAAGTTATATAAAGTTTTATACAGGGAGAATGAAAAAAGGGTAACACGGGGGACATAATATGCCTATATCATGAAAAAATATATACATAAACAAAAAATTATACAGCACTTAATAAGAGCATTTATATCAAAGTGTTAATATTGTAAAAGAAATTCTCTTATTTAATAAGAAAAAATGAGAAGATTATTTAAAATATGGTAACACAGGGGACATTTTTCAGCCAATTTGTCTGTGTTTGTAAGTGTAGTGATAAATATTTTGTTAAAAGTGTGCTGCTGATATTCAATTTCTACTCTTGAATTTGTATACAACCCTCTCAATGATATTTTTATTTCATTTTAAATGAAAAATTTTTTGAAAAAAAAAAATTCTCAAAAGGGACCTTTATTTTTGGAATGACCCATAGTATAAAAGAAGTATAAATAAATTTTTTCATTGATTTGTAACCTATCAAAAGAATAAAATATTTCTGGTTTATACAACAGATTAACAGACTTAGGAGGTGCCGAAGAGAAATTGAAAATTGAACGACATTTGTCAACTTATCCTGGAGCTTTAGAAGTATCATTACTTGAAAGAAAAGCCACCTCTAATAGTGATACTTCAATAGAAATTGAGGTAATAAAATTTGTCTAGGATCCAAGATCCTCAAAATTTTCAATCAAGTATACTAAACTAGGGATGCACAACCTGTGGCCCACGGGCAAAAAGTGGCCCACGATGGGTTAACGTGTGGCCCGCGAGCTCTGCCAATTTACAACTGAAAAAAATTGCAATTTTTGTGCATATGTGATAGGAAAAAATTGTAAATTTCATCAATTTTCTACGGGAAAATATAAATTTTCGTCACTTAAGAATCGCAAATTTCATTGATCGGTACTGAAAAACGCGAATTTCATTAATTAAGTGCGGGAAAAAAAGGGGAATTTTGTCGATGAGGCTTGTAAACATCGCAAGTTTCACTCATCGGATATTGAAAATTATCATGTGAATTAAATTTTTTGACTGGGTAAGCAAACTTAAGAGCCTGCATCAGTCAAACCGAAACTGAAAATCCTATCACAAACCTATGCGTGTTGCCACCAGGAAGGCGTATCCCGAACCCAAAGATTGACACTTTAAAAGACCAATGATATTTTCCAAGCTTGTAATTAATAAGAAAATGGTCATCTCACGCCACCCTTTACCCCCAGGCGATAAAAAGGGGATAAGATACCCCAGGAAGAAAAAAGTCATTAGCAAATGCTAAAAACTCTCGCACCTTTTCAATACTGATAGCCCGAGGGATATGTGCATTTGGATAGTTTCTTCGAGATAATTTCTTACCAAAACACTCGGATCCGTTTTAAAACAAGTCGACATTGACCTTTTTTGTTAGATAGTTTCAAGTGAAATTGAATCATTTATATGTAATTTTAAAAGACAACATACAGATCGTGATTATTATGTCAGAGATTGCACATTAAACATTTTCCAAAGAATCTCCTCTACATTTTAATATTTTTAAATGATTTTTTTTATCATTGAATAGCTGAGATCATTGAACTGTACAAAGACCGTTTTATATTTTTTCGATTTTGTTACGAGTATTTTATAGTGGCTTACATCAATAAAGCGAAATCCCAAGATAGAAATTTTTAAGATATCTCGTTTGTATTTTAATATTTTAAAATGATTTTTTTTGCATTGAACAGCTGAGATTTTTCGGTATAAAGACCGTTTTGTACTTTTTTGATTTTGTTTAAAGGTGTTTTAAAGAGGCTACTTCAGTCAAGTGAAATCCAATGGAAGAAATTTATAAAAATATCTCTTCTACATTTTTATATTTTTAAATTATTTTTTGGCATTCGATATCTCAGATATTTCGGTACAAATACCGTTTTGTACTTTTTTAATTTTGTTTACAGATGTTTTAAAAAAGATACTTCAGGCAAGTGAAATCGAATGGTAGGAATTTATAAAAATATCTCTTCTACATTTTAATATTTTTTAATGAATTTTTGTCATTGGATAGCTGAGATCTTTCGGTACAAAGATCGTTTTGTACTTTTTCGACTTTGTTTAGGGAAATTTTAAGAAATCTACTTCAGTCAAGTGAAATCCAGTGGTAGAATTTTATAAAAATATCTCTTCTGCATTTTAATATTTTTAAATTATTTTTTAGCATTCGATATCTCAGATCTATCGGTACAAAGACCGTTTACAGAACTTTTTCGACTTTGTTTAGGGGAATTTTAAAAAATCTACTTCAGTCAAGTGAAATCCAGTGGTAGGAATTTATAAAAATATCTCTTCTACATTTTAATATTTTTAAATTATTTTTTGCCATTCGATATCTCAGATCTTTCGGTACAAAGACCGTTTTGTACTTTTTCGACTTTGTTTAGGAGAACTTTAAAAAAGCTATTTCAGTCAAGTGAAATCCAATGGTAGAAATTTATAAAAATATCTCTTCTACATTTTAATATTTTTAAATGATTTTTTTGTCATGTTATAGCTCAGATCTTTCGGTACAAGGACCGTTTTGTACTTTTTTGACTTTGTTTAGGGGAATTTTAAAAAATCTACTTCAGTCAAGTGAAATCCAGTGGTAGGAATTTATAAAAATATCTCTTCTACATTTTAATATTTGTAAATCATTATTTGGCATTCGATATCTCAGATCTTTTGGTACAAAGACCGTTTTGTACTTTTTTGATTTTGTTTACAGTTGTTTTAAAGAGGTTACTTCAGTCAAATGAAATCCAATGGTAGAATTTATAAAAATATCTCTTCTACATTTTAATATTTTTAAATGTTTTTTTGTCATTGAATAGCTGAGATCTTTCGGTAAAAAGACCTTTTTGTTTACAGCTGTTTTAAAGAAGCTACTTCAGTCAACCGAAATCCTATAGTAAAATTTTATAAGTATGTCTTTTCAACATTTAAAGATTTTTAAATGATTTTTTGTCATGGGATAGCTGGGATCTTTAGGTACAAATACCGTTTTGTATTTTTTTATATTTTGTTTACAGGTATTTTAAAGAGGCTACATCAGTCAAGTGAAATCCAATGGTAGAAATTTATAAAAATATATCTTCTACATTTTAATATTTTGAAATGACTTTTTTTTTTTTTTTTTTTTTTTTTTTTTGTCATTGGATAGTTTAGATCTTTCCGTACAAATACCGTTTTGTACTTTTTTAATTTTGTTTACAGATGTTTTAAAAAAGATACTTCAGGCAAGTGAAATCGAATGGTAGGAATTTATAAAAATATCTCTTCTACATTTTAATATTTTTAAATGAATTTTTGTCATTGGATAGCTGAGATCTTTCGGTACAAAGATCGTTTTGTACTTTTTCGACTTTGTTTAGGTAAATTTTAAAAAATCTACTTCAGTCAAGTGAAATCCAGTGGTAGAATTTTATAAAAATATCTCTTCTGCATTTTAATATTTTTAAATTATTTTTTAGCATTCGATATCTCAGATCTATCGGTACAAAGACCGTTTACAGAACTTTTTCGACTTTGTTTAGGGGAATTTTAAAAAATCTACTTCAGTCAAGTGAAATCCAGTGGTAGGAATTTATAAAAATATCTCTTCTACATTTTAATATTTTTAAATGATTTTTTTGTCATTGGATAGCTTAGATCTTTCTCTACAAAGACCGTTTTGTACTTTTTCGACTTTGTTTAGGGGAATTTTAAAAAAGCTACTTCAGTCAAGTGAAATCCCATGGTAGGAATTTATAAAAATATGTCTTCTACATTTTAATATTTTAAAATGATTTTTATGTCATGGGATGGCTGAGATCTTTCTGTACAAAGACCGTTTTTTATATTTTCGACTTTCTCTAGGGGAATTTTAAAAAAGCTACTTCAGTCAAGTGAAATCCAATGCTAGAAATTTCTAAAAATATCTCTTCTATATTTTAATATTTTTAAATGATTTTTTTGTCATGTTATAGCTCAGATCTTTCGGTACAAAGACCGTTTTGTACTTTTTCGACTCTGTTTAGGGGTATTTTAAAAAAGCTACTTCAGTGAAGTGAAATCCAATGGTAGAAATTTATAAAAATACCTCTTCTACATTTTAATATTTGTAAATCATTATTTGGCATTCGATATCTCAGATCTTTTGGTACAAAGACCGTTTTGTACTTTTTTGATTTTGTTTACAGTTGTTTTAAAGAGGTTACTTCAGTCAAATGAAATCCAATGGTAGAATTTATAAAAATATCTCTTCTACATTTTAATATTTTTAAATGTTTTTTTGTAATTGAATAGCTGAGATCCTTCGGTAAAAAGACCTTTTTGTTTACAGCTGTTTTAAAGAGGCTACTTCAGTCAACCGAAATCCTATAGTAAAATTTTATAAGTATGTCTTTTCGACATTTAAAGATTTTTAAATGATTTTTTGTCATGGGATAGCTGAGATCTTTAGGTACAAATACCGTTTTGTATTTTTTTATATTTTGTTTACAGGTATTTTAAAGAGGCTACATCAGTCAATTGAAATCCAATGGTAGAAATTTATAAAAAATATATCTTCTACATTTTAATATTTTGAAATGACTTTTTTTTTTTTTTTTTTTTTTTTTTTTTTTTTTTTTTTTTTATTGGATAGCTTAGATCTTTCGGTACAAATACCGTTTTGTACTTTTTTAATTTTGTTTACAGATGTTTTAAAAAAGATACTTCAGGCAAGTGAAATCGAATGGTAGGAATTTATAAAAATATCTCTTCTACATTTTAATATTTTTAAATGAATTTTTGTCATTGGATAGCTGAAATCTTTCGGTACAAAGATCGTTTTGTACTTTTTCGACTTTGTTTAGGGAAATTTTAAAAAATCTACTTCAGTCAAGTGAAATCCAGTGGTAGAATTTTATAAAAATATCTCTTCTGCATTTTAATATTTTTAAATTATTTTTTAGCATTCGATATCTCAGATCTATCGGTACAAAGACCGTTTACAGAACTTTTTCGACTTTGTTTAGGGGAATTTTAAAAAATCTACTTGAGTCAAGTGAAATCCAATGGTAGGAATTTATAAAAATATCTCTTCTACATTTTAATATTTTTAAATCATTATTTGGCATTCGATATCTCAGATCTTTTGGTACAAAGACCGCTTTGTACTTTTTTGATTTTGTTTACAGTTGTTTTAAAGAGGTTACTTCAGTCAAATGAAATCCAATGGTAGAATTTATAAAAATATCTCTTCTACATTTTAATATTTTTAAATGTTTTTTTGTCATTGAATAGCTGAGATCTTTCGGTAAAAAGACCTTTTTGTTTACAGCTGTTTTAAAGAAGCTACTTCAGTCAACCGAAATCCTATAGTAAAATTTTATAAGTATGTCTTTTCGACATTTAAAGATTTTTAAATGATTTTTTGTCATGGGATAGCTTAGATCTTTCGGTACAAATACCGTTTTGTACTTTTTTAATTTTGTTTACAGATGTTTTAAAAAAGATACTTCAGGCAAGTGAAATCGAATGGTAGGAATTTATAAAAATATCTCTTCTACATTTTAATATTTTTAAATGAATTTTTGTCATTGGATAGCTGAGATCTTTCGGTACAAAGATCGTTTTGTACTTTTTCGACTTTGTTTAGGGAAATTTTAAAAAATCTACTTCAGTCAAGTGAAATCCAGTGGTAGAATTTTATAAAAATATCTCTTCTGCATTTTAATATTTTTAAATTATTTTTTAGCATTCGATATCTCAGATCTATCGGTACAAAGACCGTTTACAGAACTTTTTCGACTTTGTTTAGGGAAATTTTAAAAAATCTACTTCAGTCAAGTGAAATCCAGTGGTAGAATTTTATAAAAATATCTCTTCTGCATTTTAATATTTTTAAATTATTTTTTAGCATTCGATATCTCAGATCTATCGGTACAAAGACCGTTTACAGAACTTTTTCGACTTTGTTTAGGGGAATTTTAAAAAATCTACTTCAGTCAAGTGAAATCCAATGGTAGGAATTTATAAAAATATCTCTTCTACATTTTAATATTTTTAAATCATTATTTGGCATTCGATATCTCAGATCTTTTGGTACAAAGACCGTTTTGTACTTTTTTGATTTTGTTTACAGTTGTTTTAAAGAGGTTACTTCAGTCAAATGAAATCCAATGGTAGAATTTATAAAAATATCTCTTCTACATTTTAATATTTTTAAATGTTTTTTTGTCATTGAATAGCTGAGATCTTTCGGTAAAAAGACCTTTTTGTTTACAGCTGTTTTAAAGAAGCTACTTCAGTCAACCGAAATCCTATAGTAAAATTTTATAAGTATGTCTTTTCGACATTTAAAGATTTTTAAATGATTTTTTGTCATGGGATAGCTGGGATCTTTAGGTACAAATACCGTTTTGTATTTTTTTATATTTTGTTTACAGGTATTTTAAAGAGGCTACATCAGTCAAGTGAAATCCAATGGTAGAAATTTATAAAAATATATCTTCTACATTTTAATATTTTGAAATGACTTTTTTTTTTTTTTTAGTTTTTTTTTGTCATTGGATAGCTTAGATCTTTCGGTACAAATACCGTTTTGTACTTTTTTAATTTTGTTTACAGATGTTTTAAAAAAGATACTTCAGGCAAGTGAAATCGAATGGTAGGAATTTATAAAAATATCTCTTCTACATTTTAATATTTTTAAATGAATTTTTGTCATCGGATAGCTGAGATCTTTCGGTACAAAGATCGTTTTGTGCTTTTTCGACTTTGTTTAGGGAAATTTTAAAAAATCTACTTCAGTCAAGTGAAATCCAGTAGTAGAATTTTATAAAAATATCTCTTCTGCATTTTAATATTTTTAAATTATTTTTTGGCATTCGATATCTCAGATCTTTCGGTACAAAGACCGTTTTGTACTTTTTCGACTTTGTTTAGGGGAACTTTAAAAAAGCTATTTCAGTCAAGTGAAATCCAATGGTAGAAATTTATAAAAATATCTCTTCTACATTTTAATATTTTTAAATTATTTTTTGGCATTCAATATCTCAGATCTTTCGGTACAAAGACCGTTTTGTACTTTTTCGACTTTGTTTAAGGGAATTTTAAAAAAGCTACTTCAGTCAAGTGAAATCCAATGGTAGGAATTTATAAAAAATATCTCTTCTACATTTTAATATTTTTAAATGATTTTTTTGCCATTGGATAGCTGTGATCTTTCGGAACAAAGACTGTTTTGTACTTTTTTGAATTTGTTTACAGGTGTTTTAAAGAAGCTACTTCATTCAAGCAAAATCCTATAGTAGAATTTTATAAATATGTCTTTTTACTTTTAAAGATTTTTAAATGATTTTTTGGCATTCGATGTCTCAGATCTTTCGGTACAAAGACCGTTTTGTACTTTTTTGATTTTGTTTACAGTTGTTTTAAAGAGGTTACTTCAGTCAAATGAAATCCAATGGTAGAATTTATAAAAATATCTCTTCTACATTTTAATATTTTTAAATGTTTTTTTGTCATTGAATAGCTGAGATCTTTCGGTAAAAAGACCTTTTTGTTTACAGCTGTTTTAAAGAAGCTACTTCAGTCAACCGAAATCCTATAGTAAAATTTTATAAGTATGTCTTTTCGACATTTAAAGATTTTTAAATGATTTTTTGTCATGGGATAGCTGGGATCTTTAGGTACAAATACCGTTTTGTATTTTTTTATATTTTGTTTACAGGTATTTTAAAGAGGCTACATCAGTCAAGTGAAATCCAATGGTAGAAATTTATAAAAATACCTCTTCTACATTTTAATATTTGTAAATCATTATTTGGCATTCGATATCTCAGATCTTTTAGTACAAAGACCGTTTTGTACTTTTTTGATTTTGTTTACAGTTGTTTTAAAGAGGTTACTTCAGTCAAATAAAATCCAATGGTAGAATTTATAAAAATATCTCTTCTACATTTTAATATTTTTAAATGTTTTTTTGTAATTGAATAGCTGAGATCTTTCGGTAAAAAGACCTTTTTGTTTACAGCTGTTTTAAAGAGGCTACTTCAGTCAACCGAAATCCTATAGTAAAATTTTATAAGTATGTCTTTTCAACATTTAAAGATTTTTAAATGATTTTTTGTCATGGGATAGCTGAGATCTTTAGGTACAAATACCGTTTTGTATTTTTTTATATTTTGTTTACAGGTATTTTAAAGAGGCTACATCAGTCAAGTGAAATCCAATGGTAGAAATTTATAAAAATACCTCTTCTACATTATAATATTTGTAAATCATTATTTGGCATTCGATATCTCAGATCTTTTGGTACAAAGACCGTTTTGTACTTTTTTGATTTTGTTTACAGTTGTTTTAAAGAGGTTACTTCAGTCAAATGAAATCCAATGGTAGAATTTATAAAAATATCTCTTCTACATTTTAATATTTTTGAATGTTTTTTTGTCATTGAATAGCTGAGATCTTTCGGTAAAAAGACCTTTTTGTTTACAGCTGTTTTAAAGAAGCTACTTCAGTCAACCGAAATCCTATAGTAAAATTTTATAAGTATGTCTTTTCAACATTTAAAGATTTTTAAATGATTTTTTGTCATGGGATAGCTGGGATCTTTAGGTACAAATACCGTTTTGTATTTTTTTATATTTTGTTTACAGGTATTTTAAAGAGGCTACATCAGTCAAGTGAAATCCAATGGTAGAAATTTATAAAAATACATCTTCTACATTTTAATATTTTGAAATGACTTTTTTTTTTTTTTTTGTCATTGGATAGCTTAGATCTTTCGGTACAAATACCGTTTTGTACTTTTTTAATTTTGTTTACAGATGTTTTAAAAAAGATACTTCAGGCAAGTGAAATCGAATGGTAGGAATTTATAAAAATATCTCTTCTACATTTTAATATTTTTAAATGAATTTTTGTCATTGGATAGCTGAGATCTTTCGGTACAAAGATCGTTTTGTACTTTTTCGACTTTGTTTAGGGAAATTTTAAAAAATCTACTTCAGTCAAGTGAAATCCAGTGGTAGAATTTTATAAAAATATCTCTTCTGCATTTTAATATTTTTAAATTATTTTTTAGCATTCGATATCTCAGATCTATCGGTACAAAGACCGTTTACAGAACTTTTTCGACTTTGTTTAGGGAAATTTTAAAAAATCTACTTCAGTCAAGTGAAATCCAGTGGTAGAATTTTATAAAAATATCTCTTCTGCATTTTAATATTTTTAAATTATTTTTTAGCATTCGATATCTCAGATCTATCGGTACAAAGACCGTTTACAGAACTTTTTCGACTTTGTTTAGGGGAATTTTAAAAAATCTACTTCAGTCAAGTGAAATCCAATGGTAGGAATTTATAAAAATATCTCTTCTACATTTTAATATTTTTAAATCATTATTTGGCATTCGATATCTCAGATCTTTTGGTACAAAGACCGTTTTGTACTTTTTTGATTTTGTTTACAGTTGTTTTAAGGAGGTTACTTCAGTCAAATGAAATCCAATGGTAGAATTTATAAAAATATCTCTTCTACATTTTAATATTTTTAAATGTTTTTTTGTCATTGAATAGCTGAGATCTTTCGGTAAAAAGACCTTTTTGTTTACAGCTGTTTTAAAGAAGCTACTTCAGTCAACCGAAATCCTATAGTAAAATTTTATAAGTATGTCTTTTCGACATTTAAAGATTTTTAAATGATTTTTTGTCATGGGATAGCTGGGATCTTTAGGTACAAATACCGTTTTGTATTTTTTTATATTTTGTTTACAGGTATTTTAAAGAGGCTACATCAGTCAAGTGAAATCCAATGGTAGAAATTTATAAAAATATATTTTCTACATTTTAATATTTTGAAATGACTTTTTTTTTTTTTTTTTTTTTTTTTTTTTTTTTTGTCATTGGATAGCTTAGATCTTTCGGTACAAATACCGTTTTGTACTTTTTTAATTTTGTTTACAGATGTTTTAAAAAAGATACTTCAGGCAAGTGAAATCGAATGGTAGGAATTTATAAAAATATCTCTTCTACATTTTAATATTTTTAAATGATTTTTTTGTCATTGGATAGCTTAGATCTTTCTCTACAAAGACCGTTTTGTACTTTTTCGACTTTGTTTAGGGGAATTTTAAAAAAGCTACTTCAGTCAAGTGAAATCCAATGGTAGAAATTTATAAAAATATATCTTCTACATTTTAATATTTTGAAATGACTTTTTTTTTTTTTTTTTTCGTCATTGGATAGCTTAGATCTTTCGGTACAAATACCGTTTTGTACTTTTTTAATTTTGTTTACAGATGTTTTAAAAAAGATACTTCAGGCAAGTGAAATCGAATGGTAGGAATTTATAAAAATATCTCTTCTACATTTTAATATTTTTAAATTATTTTTTGGCATTCAATATCTCAGATCTTTCGGTACAAAGACCGTTTTGTACTTTTTCGACTTTGTTTAAGGGAATTTTAAAAAAGCTACTTCAGTCAAGTGAAATCCAATGGTAGGAATTTATAAAAAATATCTCTTCTACATTTTAATATTTTTAAATGATTTTTTTGGCATTGGATAGCTGTGATCTTTCGGAACAAAGACTGTTTTGTACTTTTTTGAATTTGTTTACAGGTGTTTTAAAGAAGCTACTTCATTCAAGCAAAATCCTATAGTAGAATTTTATAAGTATGTCTTTTCGACATTTAAAGATTTTTAAATGATTTTTTGTCATGGGATAGCTGGGATCTTTAGGTACAAATACCGTTTTGTATTTTTTTATATTTTGTTTACAGGTATTTTAAAGAGGCTACATCAGTCAAGTGAAATCCAATGGTAGAAATTTATAAAAATACCTCTTCTACATTTTAATATTTGTAAATCATTATTTGGCATTCGATATCTCAGATCTTTTGGTACAAAGACCGTTTTGTACTTTTTTTATTTTGTTTACAGTTGTTTTAAAGAGGTTACTTCAGTCAAATGAAATCCAATGGTAGAATTTATAAAAATATCTCTTCTACATTTTAATATTTTTAAATGTTTTTTTGTAATTGAATAGCTGAGATCTTTCGGTAAAAAGACCTTTTTGTTTACAGCTGTTTTAAAGAGGCTACTTCAGTCAACCGAAATCCTATAGTAAAATTTTATAAGTATGTCTTTTCGACATTTAAAGATTTTTAAATGATTTTTTGTCATGGGATAGCTGAGATCTTTAGGTACAAATACCGTTTTGTATTTTTTTATATTTTGTTTACAGGTATTTTAAAGAGGCTACATCAGTCAATTGAAATCCAATGGTAGAAATTTATAAAAATATATCTTCTACATTTTAATATTTTGAAATGACTTTTTTTTTTTTTTTAGTTTTTTTTTGTCATTGGATAGCTTAGATCTTTCGGTACAAATACCGTTTTGTACTTTTTAAATTTTGTTTACAGATGTTTTAAAAAAGATACTTCAGGCAAGTGAAATCGAATGGTAGGAATTTATAAAAATATCTCTTCTACATTTTAATATTTTTAAATGAATTTTTGTCATCGGATAGCTGAGATCTTTCGGTACAAAGATCGTTTTGTGCTTTTTCGACTTTGTTTAGGGAAATTTTAAAAAATCTACTTCAGTCAAGTGAAATCCAGTGGTAGAATTTTATAAAAATATCTCTTCTGCATTTTAATATTTTTAAATTATTTTTTGGCATTCGATATCTCAGATCTTTCGGTACAAAGACCGTTTTGTACTTTTTCGACTTTGTTTAGGGGAACTTTAAAAAAGCTATTTCAGTCAAGTGAAATCCAATGGTAGAAATTTATAAAAATATCTCTTCTACATTTTAATATTTTTAAATTATTTTTTGGCATTCAATATCTCAGATCTTTCGGTACAAAGACCGTTTTGTACTTTTTCGACTTTGTTTAAGGGAATTTTAAAAAAGCTACTTCAGTCAAGTGAAATCCAATGGTAGGAATTTATAAAAAATATCTCTTCTACATTTTAATATTTTTAAATGATTTTTTTGGCATTGGATAGCTGTGATCTTTCGGAACAAAGACTGTTTTGTACTTTTTTGAATTTGTTTACAGGTGTTTTAAAGAAGCTACTTCATTCAAGCAAAATCCTATAGTAGAATTTTATAAATATGTCTTTTTACTTTTAAAGATTTTTAAATGATTTTTTGGCATTCGATGTCTCAGATCTTTCGGTACAAAGACCGTTTTGTACTTTTTTGATTTTGTTTACAGTTGTTTTAAAGAGGTTACTTCAGTCAAATGAAATCCAATGGTAGAATTCATAAAAATATCTCTTCTACATTTTAATATTTTTAAATGTTTTTTTGTCATTGAATAGCTGAGATCTTTCGGTAAAAAGACCTTTTTGTTTACAGCTGTTTTAAAGAAGCTACTTCAGTCAACCGAAATCCTATAGTAAAATTTTATAAGTATGTCTTTTCGACATTTAAAGATTTTTAAATGATTTTTTGTCATGGGATAGCTGGGATCTTTAGGTACAAATACCGTTTTGTATTTTTTTATATTTTGTTTACAGGTATTTTAAAGAGGCTACATCAGTCAAGTGAAATCCAATGGTAGAAATTTATAAAAATACCTCTTCTACATTTTAATATTTGTAAATCATTATTTGGCATTCGATATCTCAGATCTTTTAGTACAAAGACCGTTTTGTACTTTTTTGATTTTGTTTACAGTTGTTTTAAAGAGGTTACTTCAGTCAAATAAAATCCAATGGTAGAATTTATAAAAATATCTCTTCTACATTTTAATATTTTTAAATGTTTTTTTGTAATTGAATAGCTGAGATCTTTCGGTAAAAAGACCTTTTTGTTTACAGCTGTTTTAAAGAGGCTACTTCAGTCAACCGAAATCCTATAGTAAAATTTTATAAGTATGTCTTTTCAACATTTAAAGATTTTTAAATGTTTTTTTGTCATGGGATAGCTGAGATCTTTAGGTACAAATACCGTTTTGTATTTTTTTATATTTTGTTTACAGGTATTTTAAAGAGGCTACATCAGTCAAGTGAAATCCAATGGTAGAAATTTATAAAAATACCTCTTCTACATTTTAATATTTGTAAATCATTATTTGGCATTCGATATCTCAGATCTTTTGGTACAAAGACCGTTTTGTACTTTTTTGATTTTGTTTACAGTTGTTTTAAAGAGGTTACTTCAGTCAAATGAAATCCAATGGTAGAATTTATAAAAATATCTCTTCTACATTTTAATATTTTTGAATGTTTTTTTGTCATTGAATAGCTGAGATTTTTCGGTAAAAAGACCTTTTTGTTTACAGCTGTTTTAAAGAAGCTACTTCAGTCAACCGAAATCCTATAGTAAAATTTTATAAGTATGTCTTTTCAACATTTAAAGATTTTTAAATGATTTTTTGTCATGGGATAGCTGGGATCTTTAGGTACAAATACCGTTTTGTATTTTTTTATATTTTGTTTACAGGTATTTTAAAGAGGCTACATCAGTCAAGTGAAATCCAATGGTAGAAATTTATAAAAATACATCTTCTACATTTTAATATTTTGAAATGACTTTTTTTTTTTTGTCATTGGATAGCTTAGATCTTTCGGTACAAATACCGTTTTGTACTTTTTTAATTTTGTTTACAGATGTTTTAAAAAAGATACTTCAGGCAAGTGAAATCGAATGGTAGGAATTTATAAAAATATCTCTTCTACATTTTAATATTTTTAAATGAATTTTTGTCATTGGATAGCTGAGATCTTTCGGTACAAAGATCGTTTTGTACTTTTTCGACTTTGTTTAGGGAAATTTTAAAAAATCTACTTCAGTCAAGTGAAATCCAGTGGTAGAATTTTATAAAAATATCTCTTCTGCATTTTAATATTTTTAAATTATTTTTTAGCATTCGATATCTCAGATCTATCGGTACAAAGACCGTTTACAGAACTTTTTCGACTTTGTTTAGGGAAATTTTAAAAAATCTACTTCAGTCAAGTGAAATCCAGTGGTAGAATTTTATAAAAATATCTCTTCTGCATTTTAATATTTTTAAATTATTTTTTAGCATTCGATATCTCAGATCTATCGGTACAAAGACCGTTTACAGAACTTTTTCGACTTTGTTTAGGGGAATTTTAAAAAATCTACTTCAGTCAAGTGAAATCCAATGGTAGGAATTTATAAAAATATCTCTTCTACATTTTAATATTTTTAAATCATTATTTGGCATTCGATATCTCAGATCTTTTGGTACAAAGACCGTTTTGTACTTTTTTGATTTTGTTTACAGTTGTTTTAAGGAGGTTACTTCAGTCAAATGAAATCCAATGGTAGAATTTATAAAAATATCTCTTCTACATTTTAATATTTTTAAATGTTTTTTTGTCATTGAATAGCTGAGATCTTTCGGTAAAAAGACCTTTTTGTTTACAGCTGTTTTAAAGAAGCTACTTCAGTCAACCGAAATCCTATAGTAAAATTTTATAAGTATGTCTTTTCGACATTTAAAGATTTTTAAATGATTTTTTGTCATGGGATAGCTGGGATCTTTAGGTACAAATACCGTTTTGTATTTTTTTATATTTTGTTTACAGGTATTTTAAAGAGGCTACATCAGTCAAGTGAAATCCAATGGTAGAAATTTATAAAAATATATTTTCTACATTTTAATATTTTGAAATGACTTTTTTTTTTTTTTTTTTTTTTTTTTTTTTTTTTTTTTTTTGTCATTGGATAGCTTAGATCTTTCGGTACAAATACCGTTTTGTACTTTTTTAATTTTGTTTACAGATGTTTTAAAAAAGATACTTCAGGCAAGTGAAATCGAATGGTAGGAATTTATAAAAATATCTCTTCTACATTTTAATATTTTTAAATGAATTTTTGTCATTGGATAGCTGAGATCTTTCGGTACAAAGATCGTTTTGTACTTTTTCGACTTTGTTTAGGGAAATTTTAAAAAATCTACTTCAGTCAAGTGAAATCCAGTGGTAGAATTTTATAAAAATATCTCTTCTGCATTTTAATATTTTTAAATTATTTTTTGGCATTCGATATCTCAGATCTTTCGGTACAAAGACCGTTTTGTACTTTTTCGACTTTGTTTAGGGGAACTTTAAAAAAGCTATTTCAGTCAAGTGAAATCCAATGGTAGAAATTTATAAAAATATCTCTTCTACATTTTAATATTTTTAAATGATTTTTTTGTCATTGGATAGCTTAGATCTTTCTCTACAAAGACCGTTTTGTACTTTTTCGACTTTGTTTAGGGGAATTTTAAAAAAGCTACTTCAGTCAAGTGAAATCCAATGGTAGGAATTTATAAAAATATGTCTTCTACATTTTAATATTTTAAAATTATTTTTATGTCATGGGATGGCTGAGATCTTTCTGTACAAAGACCGTTTTTTATATTTTCGACTTTCTCTAGGGGAATTTTAAAAAAGCTACTTCAGTCAAGTGAAATCCAATGCTAGAAATTTCTAAAAATATCTCTTCTATATTTTAATATTTTTAAATGATTTTTTTGTCATGTTATAGCTCAGATCTTTCGGTACAAAGACCGTTTTGTACTTTTTCGACTCTGTTTAGGGGAATTTTAAAAAAGCTACTTCAGTGAAGTGAAATCCAATGGTAGAAATTTATAAAAATATCTCTTCTACATTTTAATATTTGTAAATCATTATTTGGCATTCGATATCTCAGATCTTTTGGTACAAAGACCGTTTTGTACTTTTTTGATTTTGTTTACAGTTGTTTTAAAGAGGTTACTTCAGTCAAATGAAATCCAATGGTAGAATTTATAAAAATATCTCTTCTACATTTTAATATTTTTAAATGTTTTTTTGTCATTGAATAGCTGAGATCTTTCGGTAAAAAGACCTTTTTGTTTACAGCTGTTTTAAAGAGGCTACTTCAGTCAACCGAAATCCTATAGTAAAATTTTATAAGTATGTCTTTTCGACATTTAAAGATTTTTAAATGATTTTTTGTCATGGGATAGCTGAGATCTTTAGGTACAAATACCGTTTTGTATTTTTTTATATTTTGTTTACAGGTATTTTAAAGAGGCTACATCAGTCAAGTGAAATCCAATGGTAGAAATTTATAAAAATATATCTTCTACATTTTAATATTTTGAAATGACTTTTTTTTTTTTTTTTTTTTTTTTCGTCATTGGATAGCTTAGATCTTTCGGTACAAATACCGTTTTGTACTTTTTTAATTTTGTTTACAGATGTTTTAAAAAAGATACTTCAGGCAAGTGAAATCGAATGGTAGGAATTTATAAAAATATCTCTTCTACATTTTAATATTTTTAAATTATTTTTTGGCATTCAATATCTCAGATCTTTCGGTACAAAGACCGTTTTGTACTTTTTCGACTTTGTTTAAGGGAATTTTAAAAAAGCTACTTCAGTCAAGTGAAATCCAATGGTAGGAATTTATAAAAAAATATCTCTTCTACATTTTAATATTTTTAAATGATTTTTTTGGCATTGGATAGCTGTGATCTTTCGGAACAAAGACTGTTTTGTACTTTTTTGAATTTGTTTACAGGTGTTTTAAAGAAGCTACTTCATTCAAGCAAAATCCTATAGTAGAATTTTATAAGTATGTCTTTTCGACATTTAAAGATTTTTAAATGATTTTTTGTCATGGGATAGCTGGGATCTTTAGGTACAAATACCGTTTTGTATTTTTTTATATTTTGTTTACAGGTATTTTAAAGAGGCTACATCAGTCAAGTGAAATCCAATGGTAGAAATTTATAAAAATACCTCTTCTACATTTTAATATTTGTAAATCATTATTTGGCATTCGATATCTCAGATCTTTTGGTACAAAGACCGTTTTGTACTTTTTTTATTTTGTTTACAGTTGTTTTAAAGAGGTTACTTCAGTCAAATGAAATCCAATGGTAGAATTTATAAAAATATCTCTTCTACATTTTAATATTTTTAAATGTTTTTTTGTAATTGAATAGCTGAGATCTTTCGGTAAAAAGACCTTTTTGTTTACAGCTGTTTTAAAGAGGCTACTTCAGTCAACCGAAATCCTATAGTAAAATTTTATAAGTATGTCTTTTCGACATTTAAAGATTTTTAAATGATTTTTTGTCATGGGATAGCTGAGATCTTTAGGTACAAATACCGTTTTGTATTTTTTTATATTTTGTTTACAGGTATTTTAAAGAGGCTACATCAGTCAATTGAAATCCAATGGTAGAAATTTATAAAAATATATCTTCTACATTTTAATATTTTGAAATGACTTTTTTTTTTTTTTTTTTTTTGGATAGCTTAGATCTTTTGGTACAAATACCGTTTTGTACTTTTTTAATTTTGTTTACAGATGTTTTAAAAAAGATACTTCAGGCAAGTGAAATCGAATGGTAGGAATTTATAAAAATATCTCTTCTACATTTTAATATTTTTAAATGAATTTTTGTCATTGGATAGCTGAAATCTTTCGGTACAAAGATCGTTTTGTACTTTTTCGACTTTGTTTAGGGAAATTTTAAAAAATCTACTTCAGTCAAGTGAAATCCAGTGGTAGAATTTTATAAAAATATCTCTTCTGCATTTTAATATTTTTAAATTATTTTTTAGCATTCGATATCTCAGATCTATCGGTACAAAGACCGTTTACAGAACTTTTTCGACTTTGTTTAGGGGAATTTTAAAAAATCTACTTCAGTCAAGTGAAATCCAATGGTAGGAATTTATAAAAATATCTCTTCTACATTTTAATATTTTTAAATCATTATTTGGCATTCGATATCTCAGATCTTTTGGTACAAAGACCGTTTTGTACTTTTTTGATTTTGTTTACAGTTGTTTTAAAGAGGTTACTTCAGTCAAATGAAATCCAATGGTAGAATTTATAAAAATATCTCTTCTACATTTTAATATTTTTAAATGTTTTTTTGTCATTGAATAGCTGAGATCTTTCGGTAAAAAGACCTTTTTGTTTACAGCTGTTTTAAAGAAGCTACTTCAGTCAACCGAAATCCTATAGTAAAATTTTATAAGTATGTCTTTTCGACATTTAAAGATTTTTAAATGATTTTTTGTCATGGGATAGCTGGGATCTTTAGGTACAAATACCGTTTTGTATTTTTTTATATTTTGTTTACAGGTATTTTAAAGAGGCTACATCAGTCAAGTGAAATCCAATGGTAGAAATTTATAAAAATACATCTTCTACATTTTAATATTTTGAAATGACTTTTTTTTTTTTTTTTGTCATTGGATAGCTTAGATCTTTCGGTACAAATACCGTTTTGTACTTTTTTAATTTTGTTTACAGATGTTTTAAAAAAGATACTTCAGGCAAGTGAAATCGAATGGTAGGAATTTATAAAAATATCTCTTCTACATTTTAATATTTTTAAATGAATTTTTGTCATTGGATAGCTGAGATCTTTCGGTACAAAGATCGTTTTGTACTTTTTCGACTTTGTTTAGGGAAATTTTAAAAAATCTACTTCAGTCAAGTGAAATCCAGTGGTAGAATTTTATAAAAATATCTCTTCTGCATTTTAATATTTTTAAATTATTTTTTAGCATTCGATATCTCAGATCTATCGGTACAAAGACCGTTTACAGAACTTTTTCGACTTTGTTTAGGGAAATTTTAAAAAATCTACTTCAGTCAAGTGAAATCCAGTGGTAGAATTTTATAAAAATATCTCTTCTGCATTTTAATATTTTTAAATTATTTTTTAGCATTCGATATCTCAGATCTATCGGTACAAAGACCGTTTTGTACTTTTTCGACTTTGTTTAGGGGATTTTTAAAAAAGCTATTTCAGTCAAGTGAAATCCAATGGTAGAAATTTATAAAAATATCTCTTCTACATTTTAATATTTTTAAATGATTTTTTTGTCATTGGATAGCTTAGATCTTTCTCTACAAAGACCGTTTTGTACTTTTTCGACTTTGTTTAGGGGAATTTTAAAAAAGCTACTTCAGTCAAGTGAAATCCAATGGTAGGAATTTATAAAAATATGTCTTCTACATTTTAATATTTTAAAATTATTTTTATGTCATGGGATGGCTGAGATCTTTCTGTACAAAGACCGTTTTTTATATTTTCGACTTTCTCTAGGGGAATTTTAAAAAAGCTACTTCAGTCAAGTGAAATCCAATGCTAGAAATTTCTAAAAATATCTCTTCTATATTTTAATATTTTTAAATGATTTTTTTGTCATGTTATAGCTCAGATCTTTCGGTACAAAGACCGTTTTGTACTTTTTCGACTCTGTTTAGGGGAATTTTAAAAAAGCTACTTCAGTGAAGTGAAATCCAATGGTAGAAATTTATAAAAATATCTCTTCTACATTTTAATATTTGTAAATCATTATTTGGCATTCGATATCTCAGATCTTTTGGTACAAAGACCGTTTTGTACTTTTTTGATTTTGTTTACAGTTGTTTTAAAGAGGTTACTTCAGTCAAGTGAAATCCAATGGTAGGAATTTATAAAAAATATCTCTTCTACATTTTAATATTTTTAAATGATTTTTTTGGCATTGGATAGCTGTGATCTTTCGGAACAAAGACTGTTTTGTACTTTTTTGAATTTGTTTACAGGTGTTTTAAAGAAGCTACTTCATTCAAGCAAAATCCTATAGTAGAATTTTATAAATATGTCTTTTTACTTTTAAAGATTTTTAAATGATTTTTTGGCATTCGATGTCTCAGATCTTTCGGTACAAAGACCGTTTTGTACTTTTTTGACTTTGTTTAGGATAATTTTAAAAAAGCTACTTCAGTCAAGTGAAATCAAATGGTAGTAATAACAAAAAAAAAAGAATATCTTCTACATTTTAATGTTTTTAAATGTTTTTTTTTTTTTTGCATTGGATATCTCAGATCTTTCGGCACAAAGACCGTTTTGTACTTTTTTGACTTTGTTTAAGGGAATTTTAAAAAAGCTACTTCAGTCAAGTGAAATCCAATGAAAGAAATTTATAAAAGTATCTCTTCTATATTTTAATATTTTTAAAGAAACAGGAAACTTGTCAAAGAAACAGGATCACAGAACTATTATTGGCGCATTTATGAACTATTCGTATTTGCCTCAACTAGTCTGTTCACAAGTGCCCCACATAGCCATTAGAGTTAAATTGACAAATCATTGACATTTCTCAATTTTAGAAGATATTTTAGTTTTCATAGCATACGTTAAAACAGTAAAATTTAAATAAATGAATGAATAAATAAAGTTATTCGCGTAGCAATTTGTTACTGAGATTTTATTTTTGAGATCGATAAACAGACTGTAATTGACTAGTAAAGAAAAATAAAATGTTAAAGAGCTTCAAGAAAGTTTTACCATATGTCTGCCGGGGCTGTCATTGCTAGTAATTAAAAAATAAATAAATAAAAATAATATTAATTGTAATAATTGTAAAAAAATTGCTTCATTTTATCACCTTAATTCCAAATTAGTACCTAATAAGAAAGAGAGAGAAAAAACTTTTAATCGCGGTTTCTATGCCTGTTTATTGAATTTAATGAAATATGATAATGACTTTATTTATATATGATTTTGCTCTAATAACTAACAGAATAAAATGTAAATATATTTATAAACAGGGATGCCACTTTTCCGCCAAATGGCGGATTTCCGCTTTTTTTAGTTTTTAAGAATCCGCGATTTTCGTTAAGCGATCACAAAATAAAATAACGATTTTCGTCAAACAATCGCGAAATAAAAAGCTATTTTCGTCAAATAATCGCGATACAAAACGGCGATTTTTGCTAAATGATCGCGACATAGAACGGAGATTTTTGTCAAAAGATCGCGATATAAAACGGCGATTTTTCTGAAACGATCGCGGTATAAAACGGCGATTTATTTCAAACGACTGCAAAGTAAAACGGCTATTTTTGCCAAACGATCGCGACACAAAACGGCGATTTTTGCCAACTGATGGCGACATAAAACGGCGATTTTTGTCAAGAGATAGCGATGTAAAATGGCGATTTTTGTCTAACGATCACGAAGTAAAAAGGCTATTTTCGTCTAACAGTTGAGCGTAAAGTGGCGATTTTCGTCAGAAGATCGCGATATAAAACGGCGATTTTCTTCAAACGATCGCAGTATAAAACGGCGATTTTTGTCAAACGATTACGAAGTAAAAACGGCGATTTTCGTCAAACGATCGCGTTGTAAAACGGCAATTCTTGTCAATCACAAAAAAATACCCTGCAAATTTTTGCTATTCATTTGTGGAATAATCATCTAATCGCTTGCCTGGTTACCTAAATTAATTTAAAATGATGTACTACATATAATTCCTTACTAAATCTGTTGCTGGGTTACCTTATTTCATGTAAAATATTGTGAACTAAAGAAAAAATCATTTTTATTTACTCTTATAAGTTTTCATGCACAATAAATTAACAGAATATTTCAGATTTTTTGACAAATGCACATTTAGAAAGACTTGTTAAAAGTTTATATGGGGGGGGGGGGGGGGAGAGATGGTCTCTTTAAAAAAAATAGTTTTTTATAAATTTAATTTTTTATTTAGTTTATTATAAACAATAAAGTTTACAAAATTCCCACAATACATGTCATAAATTTTACCTTACGTGTAATTTCCTCTTTTTTGTTAATTTCTGAGTGGCATCCCTGTATAAATAACCATTTAAATACGTAATCACAATTTGAACTTTCAATATTTTTATTAATTACATCAGTAGTTACATGGTACAAAGAAAAATAAATATCTTGTTTATGAACACTTTCAATGATATATAGAATATGTTAAGCTAAACAAAGATAATACAAATTTTATTTACACAATTTGCGTCCACAAAGGCATATTTGCTACATTTTGGAAATCAGATTAGCGTATTTAATAATAATTCTGGTAATATCTATGAATTTACACTTTCTAAACATAAAAAATTTCTAAAAATTTACATTTTCTAAATATTAACAAATCTAAAGCATTATTAGACTTACGAACAGCACTTGAAATATCATTATCAAAATGTAAATATTTTAAAACATTTTAGTTTTCTTTAAAATTCTGAGAGTTTCAGTTTTCAATAGCTCTACTAAGTGTCCCCCCCCCTTCAAATATTACTTCACATTTATTTTCTATTATGTAAACAAACACGAAATTACAAATTTTGCTATGTGCAAAGCATTTTTCGTATTTTGTCTCCATCTGAAATCTCCTTCGAAAACAGAGTAATAAATAAAAAGAATAAATTAAAAATCATTTTTATGTAGAATGCATTACTTATAGTACAAAATAAAATAATATATATATATATATAGGGTAGATGTGCCATTTCAGTAACTTTATTTATTTATTTTAGGTTATACAAGTTGTTAAAGATATATTATTTTCTGTCTTAAATATTTCATGATTCATTTCTGACAAAACTGCTCTGTACACAACAAAATACTTATAATATTAAATTTATAGAAGTAAATAGAAAGAGAAATGAAACTAGAGTAGTCTTTTAAAGAGGCTACTTCAGCCAAGTGAATTCCAATGGTAGAAATTTATAAAAATATCTCGTCTACATTTTAATATTTTTAAATGATTCTTTTGTCATGTGATAGCTAAGATCTTTCGGTACAAAGACCGTTTTGTACTTTTTAGACTTTTATTAGGGGAATTTTAAAAAAGCTACTTCTGTCAAGTGAAATCCAATGGTAGAAATTTTTAAAAATATCTCTTCTACATTTTAATATTTTTAAATGATTGTTTTGTCATTGGACAACTAAGATCTTCCGGTACAAAGACCGTTTTGTACTTGTACGACTTTGTTTAGGGGAATTTTAAAAAAGCTACTTCAGTCAAGAGAATTCCAATAGTAGAAATTTATAAAAATATCTCGTCTACATTTTAATATTTTTAAATGATTCTGTTGTCATGGGATAGCTAAGATATTTCGGTACAAAGGCCGTTTTGTACTTTTTCGACTTTGTTTACAGGTGTTTAAAAGAGGCTACTTCAGTCAAGTGAAATCCATTGGTAGAAATTTATAAAAATATCTCGTATACATTTTAATATTTTTAAATGATTTTTTCTCATTTGATAGTTGAGATCTTTCTGTACGAAGAATGTTTTTACTTTTTTGATTTTGTTTACAGGTGTTTTAAAGAGGCTACTTCAGTCAAGTGAATTCCAATGGTAGAAATTTATAAAAATATCAGTTGTACATTTTAATATTTTTAAATGATTTTTTGTCATGGGATAGCTGAGTTCATTCGGTACAAACACCATTTTGTACTTTTTTTACTTTTATTAGGGGAATTTTAAAAAATTTACTTCCTACAAGTGAAATCCAATGGTAGAAATTTATAAAAATATCTCTTCTATATTTTAATATTTTTAAATGATTTTTTGTCATTGGATAGCTAAGATCTTTCGGTACAAAGACCGTTTTGTACTTTTACGATTTTATTTAGGGGAATTTTAAAAAAGCTACTTTAGTCAAGTGAATTCCAATAGTACAAATTTATAAAAATATCTCGTCTACATTTTAATAGTTTTAAATGATTCTGTTGTCATAGGATAGCTAAGATCTTTCGGTACAAAGAACGTTTTGTACTTTTTCGACTTTGTTTACAGATGTTTTAAAGAGGCTACTTCAGTCAAGTAAAATCCATTGGTAGAAATTTATAAAAATATCTCTTCTACATTTTAATATTTTTAAATGATTTTTTTGTCATTGGATAGCTGAGAACTTTCGGTACAAGGACCGTTTTGTACTTTTTTTAAATTTTGTTTACAGGTGTTTTAAAGAGGCTACTTCAGCCAAGTGAATTCCAATGGTAGAAATTTATAAAAATATCTCGTCTACACTTTAATATTTTTAAATGATTCTTTTGTCATGGGATAGCTAAGATCTTTCGGTACAAAGACCGTTTTGTACTTTTTAGACTTTCATTAGGGGAATTTTAAAAAAGCTACTTCTGTCAAGTGAAATCCAATGGTAGAAATTTATAAAAGTATCTCTTCTACATTTTAATATTTTAAAATGTTTTCATCTCATTTGATATTTGAGATCTTTCGGTACAAAGACCGTTTTGTACTTTTTCGACTTTGTTTATGAGAATTTTTAAAAAGCTACTTCAGTAATATGAAATCAAATGGTAGAAATTTATAAAATTCTTTCTTCTACATTTTAATATTTTTAAGGGATTTTTTGTCATTGGATAGCTGAGATGTTTCGGTACAAAGACCGTTTTTGCTTTTTTGATTTTGTTTACAGGTGTTTTAAAGAGGCTACTTCAGTCAAGTGAATTCCATTGGTAGAAATTTATAAAAATATCACTTGTACATTTTAATATTTTTAAATATTTTTTTGTCATGGGATAGCTGAGTTCTTTCGGTACAAAGACCGTTTTGTACTTTTTAGACTTTTAATAGGGGAATTTTAAAAAAGCTACTTCTGTCAAGTGAAATCCAATGGTAGAAATTTATAAAAATATCTCTTCTACATTTTAATATTTTTAATTGATTGTTTTGTCATTGGACAACTAAGATCTTCCGGTATAAAGAGCGTTTTGTACTTGTACGACTTTGTTTAGGGGAATTTTAAAAAAGCTACTTCAGTCAAGAGAATTCCAATAGTAGAAATTTATAAAAATATCTCGTCTACATTTTAATATTTTTAAATGATTCTGTTGTCATTGGATAGCTGAGATCTTTCGGTACAAAGACCGTTTTGTACTTTTTTTTAAATTTTGTTTACAGGTGTTTTAAAGAGGCTACTTCAGCCAAGTGAATTCCAATGGTAGAAATTTATAAAAATATCTCGTCTACATTTTAATATTTTTAAATGATTCTTCTGTCATGGGATAGCTAAGATCTTTCAGTACAAAGACCATTCTGTACTTTTTAGACTTTTATTAGGGGAATTTTAAAAAAGCTACTTCAGTCAAGTGAAATCCAATGGTAGAAATTTATAAAAATATCTCTTCTACATTTTAATATTTTTAAATGATTTTTTCTCATTTGATAGTTGAGATCTTTCGGTACAAAGACCGTTTTCTGCTTTTTTCGATTTTGTTTACAGGTGTTTTAAAGAGGCTACTTCAGTCAAGTTAAATCCATTGGTAGAAATTTATTAAAATATCTCTTCTACATTTTAATATTTTTAAATGATTTTTTTGTCATTGGATAGCTAAGATCTTTCGTTACAAAGACCGTTTTGTACTTTTACGACATTATTTAGGGGAATTTTAAAAAAGCTACTTCAGTCAAGTGAATTACAATGGTAGAAATTTATAAAAATATCTCGTCTACATTTTAATATTTTTAAATGATTCTGTTGTCATGGGATAGATAAGATCTGTCGGTACAAAGACCGTTTTGTTATTTTTCGACTTTGTTTACAGGTGTTTTAAAGAGGCTACTTCAGTCAAGTGAATTCCAATGGTAGAAATTTATAAAAATATCTCGTCTACATTTTAATATTTTTATATGATTCTTTTGTCATGGGATAGCAAAGATCTTTCAGTACAAAGACCGTTTTGTACTTTTTAGACTTTTATTAGTGGCATTTTAAAAAAGCTACTTCTGTCAAGTGAAATCCAATGGTAGAAATATATAAAAATATCTCTTCTACATTTTAATCTTTTTAAATTATTTTTTGGCATTCGATATCTCAGATCTTTCGGTACAAAGTCCATTTATACTTTTTCGTCTTTGTTTAGGGGAATTTTAAAAAAGCTATTTCAGTCAAGTGAAATTCAATTGCATAAAATTATAAAAATATCTCTTCTACATTTTAATATTTTTAAATAATTTTTCTGTCATTGGATAGCTGAGATCTTTCTTTGTGAAGACCGTTTAGTACTTTTTTGGTGTTGTTTACAGGTGTTTAAAGAGGCTACTTCAGTCAAGCGAAATCCTGTAGTAGAAATTTATAAATGTATCTTTTCTACATTCAAATCTTTTTAAATGATTTTTTGGCATTGGATATCTGAGAGCTTGCGGTACAAAGACCGTTTTATATTTTTTCGAGTTTGCTATGGGGGTTTTAAAGGGGCTTACTTCAATCAAGCGAAATCCTATGAAGTTTTGAAGTTCATATAAATATATATTTTTCTCTTCTACATTTTAATATTTTTAAATGATTTTTTTAGCATTGAATGTTAGAAATTTATAAAGATATCTCGTCTACAAGTAAATATAAACTGATGATTACCTCAATCAAGTAAAATCCCATGGTAGAAATTTATAAAGATATCTTTAAGATCATTTAAAAGTCATTTCTATAGATCATTTTAATACTTGTAATTTTTGTTTCATTATATAACTGATATCTTTCTTTACAAAGAACGTTTTATATCTTTTCGACTTTGTCACGGGTATTTTATAATTACTTACTTCAATAGAGCTAAATCACATTTTAGAAATTTTTAAAGATATCTCGTTTGTATTTTAATTGTCTTTAAACTTTTTTTCGGGGGGGGGGGGGGGGGGGGGGGGGCATTAGATATCGGAGATTTCTCTGTACAAAGATCTTTTTACATTTTTTAGATTTTTTACGGGTATTTTAAAGTGTCTTACTTGAATAGAGAGAAATCCCATTATAGAAATTTATAAAGATATCTCGTCAACATTTTAATTTTTTAAATGATTTTTTTAGCATTGAATTTCTGAGATATTTCTGTACAAATACCTCTTTATATTTTTTTCGATTTTTTTACGGGTATTTTAAAGGTGTTTACTTCAATGAAGTGAAATCCTATGACAGAAATTTATAGAAATATCTCGTCTATATTTTAATAATTTTTTTTTATATTGAACAGCTGAGATCTTTCTGTACAAAGACCGTATTACAATTTTCGATTTCGATACAGGTATTTTAAAGTGACTTACTTCAGTCAAGCGAAATCCCATTGTAGAAATTTATAAAAATATCTCGCCTACATTTAAAAAAATTATTTTTTTTTCTTACATTGAATAGCCTTTACGATTTCATTTATTTTAAAGAGGCTACTGCAGTTAAACGAAACAATGTCTTCGCTTTAAAGCTAATGCTATGAAAGAAATTTATAAAAGTTTATCGTCTGTGTTTTAATAGTTTTAAGTATTTTTTTTTTCTTACTTTGCCTAGTTGATATCGATTTGCACAAAGTCCATTTTCTATTTTTCGATTTATTTTACGGGTATTAAAAAAAAAAAAAAAAAAAAAAAAAAAAAAAAACTTTAATCAAGCTAAACAATTTACTAGCTTATAATAATTCTTTCGACGATAATGCAACGGTCGAAATTTATAAATAAATCTCGTCTGCATTTTAATATTTTTTTCCCCCTTTAATAGTTCAGAGCGATCTCTTCAAAGGCCTTTTTCTACCTTTTTAATTTTCTTTACAGGACAGTTTCATTTTCGGAACCGTTTTCAAAAGTGATATTATCCTCATATTTAAAATCTACAATCAGTATCGAAAAAAGTAAAAATCGGCCTCTATACTAACCATCGTCACCTATACTATGCAGAAAAAAAAATAATTAAAAATTGGAATGAAAATATGGCATCTTTATAAAAATCTTCCGTAGGTTTAGTATAATTGAGTTTGTCTTTTCGCGTGACTGAAAAAACCGTTATTCTAAAATTTAGATCAGTTAGACTATGACAGGCTTTGGAATATATACGTATTATTTAGTTAAAATAGTATAAGAACTTTAAAAATCATTCGTTTATCTTTCTGAAAGGGAAAAAGACAGGAAAGACAATTTATATACAATAAAGCATAAATGTATCATTTACGGATGTGAATTTTACCGCAACAGAATATATTTGCTAAAGTATTGTAAATTAGTCATAATTTTCGATAGAAGTGTCAAAATAAATATATTTCTATCTTTTAAATTAGTGTTATCCAATTTAATCATAAATTGCATAATATTTACTTTATATTTTAGAGTGGGTATACTGCAAACTTTTATTGATTAAAATAGAAATATTTATGAAATATTTATGAAAAGGAACATTTAAACTAATTCATTAAGAATTGTCTAAAAGAATGATACAAAAAAAAAAAAAAAAAAAAAAAAGACATAGAAAAATTTAATACAAGTGTATTTATTCGCAAATATATCTATTCATTTTTAATGTCAGAACCATTGTTATTTTCTTTCTGCCCTTTCTTCTTTTCCCTTTGTCGACTGCAGATGACAAAAAGTTAATTCTGTTATGTTTTATGAATTAACGAATATATCACTTTGATGTTGTACGCAATTAAAGAATCTTTTTTAGAAATTAAACTTCAAATATATGGAAGAAAAATAATAAAAATGGTAAATCTGTTTTTATTCGAAATCAATAATGCTTTTAAAGTACATTTGAGATTAGATGCCTAATTAAACAAACTTTTTGAAATCAACATGTATTTACATCATTTCTGAAATTCATTTCTGATCGAACTTCTTGCGTGAGATATCATGCATTCAGAAAAGGATGTTTTTATTTTTTCATCCTAAAGCAGCAAACAACATTTTACTAATAGCCACAGGCAAGATTTTACACCTTCGTCCCTGTAAGACTCCCTACAGGGTAAACCCATATCGTCTTTCACCCTAATTACTCTTAAGGCGTCTCCCTTTTAAAGGCGGAGTTAAACACCATTTTCGACTCTTTTAAATCAAAGTGCTTCAACTTTTTATACAAATAGCATAGATTAAATTTTTTTAAAAATCAAAATAAAAAACATTTTCTGAAAGCTAAATAATTAAACTCTGCATGCTGTTTTACCAAATTTTAAAATGTCAAACAGATTTTTCGTAATAAGACATTAAAGGTGAATTTTAAAGACTATAAAATAACGCACTTGTATCGCCTTAAAATTCAAAAAAGAAATAAAATTTCAGAATGACGTGCATACTTTAAACCTACAGGTTTGCAAAACAACAAAAATTATTAAATTTGAGCAAAATGCAAAGGAATGAAAGCGATAAATTTCTTCCATTGAAATAACATTAGCCGTTCTATCTCGGAGCGTTACTGATGTAGGGCCTTAAAGGGGTACTGCAACGTGTTTATTCTATGTTGAGTGCACAAAAATAAGAACGACGCCGCCAAGAAGTGAGTTAAAACTCAGTTTACCAAATGGGCGAATTTATTTGGATATAGTAGCAAAAAAAATTTCCTGTGTTTTCCAGATTTTTTTAGGATTTTTTAAAAATTCCCTGCATTTTCCCTGTTTTGGGAGGGGATTTTAAAATTCCCTGTGTTTTCCCAGTTTTCCAGGTTCTCCAGGTGGCGTGGCAACCCTGCATTAAAATTAAAAAAGCTGATTTTTATACCCATGTTACCCCGGGTGACCCTATAATTGCTGCTTATATGAATCAAAACTAAAATTAATATTTAAACATTTTGGCATGTTTCGGAATCCACCGCTTTGTTGAATCAGATTCCAAGCTGTTTTTGACAGTGAGTGAAAAAATTATCGAAAGCTGTTTCTTTTTATCTATTTGTTTCGTAGGGAGGGGGGTGTCTGTATACAAATTTAAAGAACACAATATTCCATTAGTTGGTAAATGTAGAATTGAGTAATGGTGCTTGCTCTCGGGGATGCATTCACAGCTGTCCCTCGTAATAAAGAAGTATTGATTATAATTTCATTGTGTTATACAGGGTGCGTCGGGTATTAGAGAACAAATCAACATTTGCTTTTAAACAGAAATACACACTAGAGATAGAGCATTTTTTTTAAAAACACAACTGATAAGTGACCACATGCACACTGGATGACATCATTCATTGAAACCTCTTTCAACCTTGATAACCTAATCTGCAGGCTTTCAAAACTGACCACTTTTATGTTTTCTAACTCTAATATTATAAATGCTGTTTAAATGAAACATGATCAATGTAACAGCGGAAAAAATGCATTATAATTTGATTCATTAAAAATACTGATTTTGTTAAGTGGTGATTCAAATAATCGGCAAACACCTGTATCAGAAACTCAACCCCCCCCCCCCCTAGAACCGAATTCTGGCTGTGCCACTGCATGTACATACACTATATGGCCATTAATCACCAGACACTTTTAATTTTAGACATTTTGTCAAATATTTGAAAACACAATTGATGGATCCTTTTGGAACTACTTCTTCAGGATTTTGCACACATATGAGGTTTTCCTCAACCAAAAGCCATGTACTTTTTCTCTCCATTCACTTCTATTTTCCACCTCTGCTTCACTCAGTTCATAGCTCACAATATTTTGTCTCAAGTTATTGCTCCAACATTGTCTAGGTCAATTTCTTCTGTTCCTCCTTTCCATTGCCAAATCATTAATCATCTTGGCAATCTACTGCTTCAGGATTATAAAAAAATATGTTTGGTTTTAAATTTATCAACGTTCATTTGCTCCTCTATATACTCCAGAGATGTGATCACGTGGCCTACAAATCGAAATTTGTGTGTAACAGAAAAATGCACTTTTCACAAAAACTATGCAATCTTGAGTAATCCCTATAGTTTTTATGCAACGTTTAAAGTAATATCTATAGCCTCTAATTTTTTCCTAATTTTAGTTTCAGTAGGTTCGGAATTAGATAGGGGGGGGGGGGGAGGACATATATTTCTGTTCAATATTTTCGATGGTATCTCTGAAAATATAATGTCTAAAATTAAAAGAAATATATTTTTGAATTCAGCATAATGAAAGCTTTCACAAGACACCCCTTAAAAAAAAAAAAAAAAAAAAAAAAAAAAAAAAAAATCTTTAAGTAATTTAATTAGCCTCATACCTTATGCAATGTCCTTAAAATCTCATTGCATCCAAAGGTAAAATCAGTATAATTTATTTGAAATGCATGTGGAATTAAAATTGATGATTGTGTTTTTTAGGGAAAAAAAACTATTTATTGGAAACAATCCAAATAAAGAGTTCATCGTCAAAATATAGAAAATAGCTAAATCTGCTTGCATCCAATAGAAAGATTAACCAATTTACTAATTAGATGTAAACGAAGTAGAGATACGTATATTCATGAAAAAAGCTGTATTACACAAAGTAAATTAATAAGATTTTTTCATTGCCGAGTGGCGATCGATAGCCGATTTTTAATTGCAACTTTTACAACTTTAATCGCTATGTGGCGAGTGGCGACTGTTAATTTACACCTATAATTTGGTGACAGTTTAATGCTGTGAATATTGCACTACGACTACAGTATGCCAAATTTTTTATACAAATATGCTAATTTTATTTAGTAACTAATCAGTTATAAAAACCAAAAGAGCATAATTAGAAATAATTTAGTAAAAAGAAAACAAAAAGTTGCAATCACTGCTAATTTCAGTACAATTTTGAATTTCATTCCTGTAACTTAAATGTAAGTTTCACCATTTAAATTCGAAGTGAAATACAGAATTTAAGGTCACAAGTTTAAGGGAGTCTGCTGTATTCAGTAGTAGGTCTGCATACCAAATAGATATGGAATATTCAGTATAGTATAGCCCCAATATCTACATAATCATTTAATGGAATTGCGTTATCTACAGTACATTCTGTTGAGCTACCAACATGGCAAATCAGATGTCATTGCCTATAAAGTTATCAGGGCCGTAGCTAGAAGTGAATGATAGGGGGGGGGGGCTCATAATTTTTTTTCTCTCTCTCTAACGCAGAAAGATAAATTAGTGCATATTCACATTGCAGGTACAATATTTCCATTAAACTGTTGTAATAACTTCATTTTATGCTAAGAAAAGTATATGATGATGAAAATTTTGAATGTATAACTGGTGCAAAATTAAACATCCTGTTAGCTTCATATGTACCAATAGGATGAGGGAGTGTTGAAACACTTATTTTAGATAGGATTTAATAACTCTGCAAAACTGTGAAAGGGTCTCAAAACTAAATTAAATTTTTGAACAGAATTTCATTTGAATTTTCAGAACATTTAGTGTCCTTGGAACTTTTTCCAGGGGGGCTGAGCCGCCCATAGCACCCCCTTAGCTACGGCTCTGAAAGTTATCCAACTGAAATTAGTCTGATAATTATCAGTTTAGATAATTCAGAGTAGGAATGCAAAAAATGTTTTTACCCCCAACCCAGTCCACATGAAAATTTCCTAAAAAATTTGTGATAGTTATATAAGCTTACATAAATTCTATAATACAATAGGTATATACTGTAGACTCCCTTAAATCCGCAACCATAAAATCTGCAATTCTCTAAAATCCGCACACAATTTACAGATATAAACAATGAAACATTCAGTTCAGATGTAGGGGCAAAATTTGAATTTTTTAGTTTTATATCAATTTTTTATATATTTTAATTTGTAATTTTCATTAATATTATTGAATTCATGTGTTTTTATGCAGGAAGAATAAATTTATTTTGGAAAAAATTGAAATATTGCTGATATCAGTGGTAATCACTATCTTTACCAAATAAATTTATGTATTTACCAAACTTTTTTGGTTATTAAGTCTGGCTAAACCTGAAATAAAACTTCTTTATTTTATGATTTTGATGCAAATTAATAATGTATCTTTATAAAGCAAATTTCATATGAAAAATACATTTTATTTTTATAATTAATATTTAATCGTACATTATTGATTATTAACTTGACCTTTACTTTTATAATATATTTTAATCATGTTAAAAATTATTTAAATTTGTATTATTTTAGTTTATTACTTATTTTAATTTTTTATTATGCTGTAAGCCTTTATAATAGTACTTTCGATTTCATTGTTAATTACATTCAAGTTACTGTTTAAAAAATGTAAGCAAAGCATTGACCAGAAATCCGCAAAATTCTAAAATTCACAAAACCTCTGGTCCCAAGCTGTGCGGATTTGAGATAATCTACTGTATATATATATATTTTTTCCAAAATTTCTCAACTTATGTGAAAGTATATACAATACACAGTGATGCCGCTGGACTTTAAAAATCCTGTGTCCCGGGGACCTACAACTTCTTGAATTCTATATAATTTTTTTAAAAAGCGGGTCCCCATTAATAAGTCATATTTTTAGACACAAAAATTGAGCTTGTTCATTTACAAAAGAAAAATTAAATGCAATAATCATTGTTTTAATAATAATTTATAAATAATTAAAGCCAATATTAATTTTTTAAAACTATTAAGAGAAATTTTCTTTACTTTTTTTTTAAATAAATGTGCAAGATACAAATTAAATTATAAAATAATGCTTATTTGAGTGTAGAAGATAACAAGTATCATTATTGTTTGCATTTCCTTAAAGGGGCAAAACTGATTTATTGAAAAAGACATTTTTCCTGAAAAAAGAATACTTTTGTTGAGTAAAGGGGTACTTTTTATTTAATGAATGGGTGTTTTCAGAAGTTACATTCACTCAGAAAGATTTGGAACAATCAAAAACAGATTGTGAAGCAGAAAATCTGTTTTTGAAGCAGCAAAAAAAAAAAAAAAATTGGAAGCATGAAAGTTAGTTTTTAGAACAGAAAAATTGTATCTTGACATTAACTTTTATTCGTGCCCTTTGACAAAAATTCCATTTTAAAGCAGTTTTTTGATGAAATACGAGGGTAGTTTGATAAGTCCGTGACTTTGAAATGAAAAAACCAATATACATACCAAAGTGCATTTTATTTTTCGACATAATCTCCTTTCATAATGATACACTTTTTCCAACGATGTTCTAACTTTTTTAATCCTTCCAAAAAATAAGATTTCTCAAACTCCTCAAAATAAGCATTTGTGGCAGTAATGATCTCAGAATTTGAAGAAAATTTTTTTCCTCCAAGCCACTTTTTTAAATTTGGGAAAAGGAAAAAATCACTGGGGGCCAAGTCAGGTGAGTAGGGTGGATGGGGGAGCAATTCGTATCGTAATTCAACCAGTTTAGCCGTTGAGATTGCAGACGAATGTGCTGGAGCATTGTCGTGATGAAAAAGCACTTTTTTCTTGGACAAGTGGGGCCGCTTTTCTTTTAGTTTTGCATTAAACCGGTCTAATAAATCAGCATAGTACTGTCCTGTGATCGTTTTTCCCTTTTCCAAATAGTCAATAAGGATTATGCCCTTTGAGTCCCAGAAAACTGTTGCCATAATCTTCCCGGCTGATCGAACGGTTTTTGCCTTTTTCGGAGCACGTTCATTTGGAGAAGTCCACTGTTTAGACTGTTCTTTTGTTTCTGGTGTGTAGTAATGTATCCATGTTTCATCAACTGTAACATAACGCCGCAAAAATTCGCTTGAATTGCACTTGAACTTGTCTAAACACAGTTTTGAAATGGTTACACGAGTCCGCTTTTGATCCACTGTCAGTAATCGCGGCACCCATCTAGCTGATAACTTTTTCATACCCAAATGTTGATGCAAAATATTGAATACACGTTCATTTGAAATGTTTACCTTCTTAGCTATCTCACTAATTTTCACGCGGCGATCTTCTAAGACGATATCATGGATTTTATTGATCATTTCTTCGGTCGTGATCTCAACTGGACGGCCAGAACGCTCTGCATCTGTTGTGTTCATACGACCACAGCGAAATTCTGTAAACCACTTGTGAACCATACCATGTAAGGGAGCGGAGTCTCCATAATATTTTCTCAACTTTTCTTCAACTTTCGGTTAATGATTTACCGCACAAAAATTAATGTTTTATCAACACACGAAATTCCTTTTTCTCCATAATCAGAACTAATTCGACAATCGTTTGCTTTCGAATGCAATAGAACACAATGTATTTAAAATATCGTCTGCAACTTTCACGAGTATTGCCACAGGTAATGAAAAATTGATAACATAATAATAATTATGCGATCAGACTGCCACCTTTTTTAAAGTCATGGACTTATCAAATTACCCTCGTATACCGGTTTTTCACGATCTTTTGACGAAATTTGCTGTTTCTTCATGATTTTTGACGAAATTTGTCACTTTTTCGAGATTTTTTGAAGAAATCTGTTTTTTTAGGGGGGGGGGGAGATTCTGTAACAAATTTAGCCATTTTTTCGCAAATCTTTTGACGAAATTTACCAAAAATTATTCATTATTTAACGAAATTTGTCTTTTTTGATGAAATGTGTCGTTTTTCCGTGATTTTTTGACGAAGTTACTGTTTTAACACGATTTTTTGATGAATATTGCTGTTTTTTCGTAAATCTTGACAAAATTTGCTGTTTTATCAAGATTTTTGGTCAAAATTTATCGGCTTTTCGTGATTTTTTGAGGAAATCTGCCCTTTTTTCGGGATTTCGTAACAAAATTAACCATTTTTTTTCGTGAATTTTTGAAGGAATTTGCCAGAAATTATTCGTTATTTCGTGATTTTTTAAAGAAATTTGCCTTTTTTGTGATTTTTTGACGAAAATTTAGACGTTTCATGGGATGCATAAGCTTAATTTTTTGTGTATTTAACATGCTATAGCATGTTCGTGGCATCTCTGGTACACATTATTCTGAGATTAATTATGTGGAGGTAGCCATAGCCATATGGTGAATTGAAATTTTTTCTATTTCAGGAAATTACATTAATTCATTGTTAAGAGAGTACTTCAATCAGGAGAAAAAACCTGTTCGATAATGCTAATCCAATCGAAGAAACTTACAAAGATATCTAAATTTCATTTCAATATTTTTAAATGATTCTTTTTCTTTTTTTTTTTTTTTTTTTTACATTGGATAACTCAGGTTGATTTGTTCAAAGGCTGTTTTTTACTTTTTCGATTTTTGTTGTAGAATATTTTTTGGATATTTTCACTTTCGAAGCTGGCTCTGAAAATGAAAGCATCCTTGTAGAAAATATTTGTAAACAAAATCAAAAATGTAAAAAACAGCCTGCAAGTGATGTACGGCACCTCCAAGCTTTTGAACAAATTTTACAACCCAATGCAATAATAATTAAAAAAAAAAATAAAAAGAAAGAAAGAAAAATTAAAAATATATGGAAATGCAATCAAGATATTAATTTCTTTCATGAGATTAGCATTAGAAAATGGGTCTTTTCACTTGACCGAAGTAGCCTTTTAAAATCGAAATCAATTTCATATTTTATCTGCAAAATTTCCCCGGATGTATAAAATTTCCCTCAATCCTAGATTGCAGATTGGACATATTTTGCACTCCAGGAGCAACGCATCGACAAATTATGCCAAAACTCTTGGCTTAGACTGGAAATTTTTTTTCACCTTGTTGGAAAGAAAAAATTGTATGAACCCAGGGTTTTTAACATAAATGCATACTGAAACTGCAACTTTCTATATCTATTCTAATTGTTATCTACAAGACTATGAAGTTGTTCGTTCTTCTGTTATCACAGATTTTACTAAATTTATAAACATTGGGGGTAACTCTCAAATCAAATCAATAACCAATTGGATTATTTTAGTAAAGATAATCTGGCATATCCAACTAACTTCACTTTTGTAACCAATTGTTGAAACTTTCATACATTTGAAACTACATAGTTACCAGGATTTCTCCTGTTTGATGTCACCTTGGAAGTGAACCTAATTATTAAACTTTGGTTGCAAACTTTGAATTCAAAAAATTCTCAATATAATTGAAAATAAATGCAGGTATATAACTGAATAAAAGATGACAAGCTGTTATAATATTTATATAATTGTACAGGTATGCAAACGAACATAACTGAATGAATCACTCTTGAAAACATATTTCATGACAACAATTTTATGAATAGTTTTAAACAGGTTTAACAGAAATATGAATGTAACAACAGTATTTTATGCAGGTACTTGAAACATCTATTCATTTTTTTTTTTAATTGTTGCATATATCTGATGCAGACAAACATATTCATAATGGTCATTTTTACCAGCACTTCATGATAATATAACCAGCTAATCATGAAGCCAGCTATTCATGAAATAAGCCACTATTCGTGATACTTAAAAACACATACTTCAAAAATTTGGAATCCCTGATGAATTCACTTAATGAAAAATTGGAATAAGATTGTTTATTTGAAAAATGTAATGAGTACTGATTATATCAAAAACTAAATGCATCAAATTAGTGAGCTTAATGTTTTCTATGATGAGTTGATTTTCTCTCTTCTTCTCGTTTTCTTCTTGGAGATCTAGAACGATGCCTTCTTTCAGTTTCTCTCTTAGAATGATGCTTTTCGCGAGATCTGCTACGATGATGTCGCCTGTCTTTTTCTTTTTCTCTTTCACGTTCTCTTTCTTGATGCCTTGAACGGTGCCTATGAGGTGATGGACTATGACGTCGCCGTGATTCTGAAGTTTTATCTTTTCTTGAAACCTCTGATGAGCTTTTAGTTCTTGACTTTTCATGAGGTGTAGTATTAAGGTTTTCTTTAAGATCTTCATCTTCTGATTCTGGTTCATCCAGATCATCTTCTAAAGCACTGATTCTTACTTCAAGCTCATTGTTAGCTTCCAAAATATGTCTCTTTTGAATACGAGGAAGAATGACATCGCATAGCCTTTCTTCATGCAGCAACTCATCAATGAATTCATCCATGTGAATTACTTCAAATTGACCTTGACGATTCTGTTTCCGAAGCTTCCTATAATCGTTATACAAAGGCTCTAGATATTTGTAACAATCTAATGATGTACCAACTAATCGCATGTAAAAAGCACCTAAAGCTCGAACATACTTAAAATCTTCTTGACGAATGAATTCGATAACAATGTCTTTCTCTGGCTGAATCTGCAACATTTTCAGCACAAGGCACAAAAACGGAGTAGGTTTTATATTTCCTCCATAGACACCTCCTATAAATTTTAATTCCATAGCTTTATCAACTAATAACTCGGCAGATAAAGCAAAACATTCTTCTTTCCAATATCGAGCATCATATATTCGAGATCTAATGATTTTTTCAACAAGATATTGAGGATTAGTTCCTCGTATACATTGAGCGTCTTTTACAGTTCTGTTAGCCATTTTATCTAATTAATTTTTAATTGAAAACTGTATTCAAATATACACGATAGTTTCAAAATGAAAATAACAACAAACACCGGATTGAAGTTCTTGTTGGTATTTGATTCATTCCCATGAATGGTTCAAGAACTGCTGTTTCTGATAACGTTCCTGTGATTAGCAGTAACCGTGCCATGAATCGATTACTCCCATAATCGATTAAAACAGATTTGATATTATTTTTAAAGTACCTTTATAATTACAGTTCGAGGCTATAAAAAAACCCAGCTGTTTGTGGTAACATTTTTTTATTCTTCTGATTGAAATAAAACATGCATAACAGATTTGAATATAAGGAATATCTTATACTATAATGCGAGCAAAAATTGTGTGTGTGTGTGGGTGTGTGTGGGTAAATTTTATCTCAAAAACGGCTCTAACGATTTTCGCAAAAATTTGGATTTTACCATTTTCGGGCACGAGAAGACCATTGGGCTAGGTCCCATGTTCGGGAAAATTCGATTACTGGGTCATTTTGGGTCATAATGGGTCAGGATAAAGCTATTTATATCTATAGAACGGCTGGATCGATTTTAAGGAAATTTTGTATCCAATCGTTTTTTGGCACGAGAAAACTATTGGGCTGGGTCACATGTTCGAAAAATTTCGATTAGTGGGTCATTTTTGGGTCATTATGGGTCAAGCAATTTTTATCTAAAAAGCGGCTCTAACGATTTTGCTCAAATTTTATATTTTATCATTTTGGATTAAAAGAAGACCATTGGGTTAGGTAACATGTTCGAGAAAATTCGGTTAGTGGGTCATTTTTGGGGTCATTGTGGGTCATGCTATTTTTATCTAGAGATTTTCTCACACAATTTTGACTAAAAATTGCATTGTATGGTTTTCGGGCACGAGAAAAATATTGGGCTAGGTTACATGCTCGAAAAAAAAATTTAATGGGTCATTAAGGGTCATTAAGGGTCTGGGTCAAGCTATTTATATTTAAAGAACGGCGTGATCGATTATAACGAAATTTTGTATGTAACAGTTTTTTGAAATGAGAAAACTAATGGGCTAAATCACATGTTTGAGATATTTCGACTATGGGGGTTATTTGTGGGTCATGATGGGTCATAATGGATCATGTCAAGCTATATCTAAAGAACAGGTGGATCGATTTTAACTAAATTTTGTATATAACATTTTTTGGCACAAGAAAATCATTGGCCTAGATCACACATTCGAGAAATTTCAATTAATGGGTCATAAAGGGTCTGGGTCAAGCTATTTATATTTAAAGAATGGCTGGATCAAATTTTAACGAAATTTTGCACGTAACATTTTTTAGACACGCGAAATTTAATGGGCTAACATGGGCTAGGATACATGTTCGAGAAAAAATTTCAATGGGTCATATTGGGTCATTAAGGGTCTGGGTCAAGCTATTTATATTTAAAGAACGGCGTGAACGATTTTAACGAAATTTTGTATGTAACAGTTGTTTGACATGAGAAAACTAATGGGCTCATATGTTTGAGAGATTTCGACTATAAGAGTCATTTGTGAGTCATGATGGGTCATACTGGACCATGTCAAGCTATATATAAAGAACAGGTGGATGGATTTTAACGAAATTTTATATATAACATTTTTTTAGCACGAGAAAATCATTGGGCTTGGTCACACGTTCGAGAAATTTCAATTAATGGATCATAAAAGGTCATTAAGGGTGTGGGTCAAGCTATTTATATTTAAAGAACGGCTGGATCGATTTTAACGAAATTTTGTATGTAACAATTTTTAGACACGAGAAAACTAATGGGCTAAGTCACATGTTTGAGAGATTTCGATTATAAGGGTAATTTGTGGTCATGATGGGTCATGCTAATTTTATGTAGAAAATGCCTCGTACCATTTTGACTATACTTTGTATTATATCGTTTTTGGGAAAGAGAAAACCATTGGGCTATGACACATGCTCGCAAAAATTTGATTAGTGGGTCATAATGGGTTAGGGTCATTCTAATTATATATAATAACGACTCAAGGAACTTTACCTAAATTCTGTAACGAAACGTTTTTTGTCACGAGAAGATTATTAGGCTAAGTTGCACGTTAAACAAAGTTATATTAGTGGATCATTTCGCTTTATTGCTGAATGCTGTCAAGCTAATTTTACCTAAGAAATGGCTTAACCGATTTTGATTAATTTTACATTCTATTGTTTTTGATTACCTGAAGACCATTGAGCTAAGTCACATGTTTGATCAAATTTGATTCGTGGGTCATTTTGGGTAATACGGGTTAGTTACGAGAATATGGCAACAGTTAGTAAGTTGGCGATATTTGACACAATATTGGCGAAATTTGGCCGAAAAATCGACTATTAAGATTACGAAAGCTAAAACACGTATTTGTCGCCAAATTAAAAAATGTCTCCAAATTTGGCTATATCTAGCAAAAAAATATTGTCTTTCAGAATGCGAAGAAATTTTTTATACATTGTTAATAGGATTCAAGATGCATGGTTAAACCATTCAGAGTCGAACTAAAAAACTGATTTGGATCGATATCCTTTCGTTGTAAATTTTAAAATAAAGTAAAATTTATGAATATGTGCATATAAACATAGTTTTCTTATTGATTGTTTTTGAAAATACTACTATTATAAATAACATGTTTTACAGTTATAATATATAGTGAATGATACAGTGATAATAACTTATCCAGTTGAACATAAAGTTAATCTTGACCGAGTTTAGCTCGGTCACTCCTGCTAGTTCATTTAATTGCAGATTAATTTTGTTTTACTTATCGAAGTTATTCGAAATAAAACGTTAAAATAAATAACGTTGACGCCAATGATATTAGTGAAATTTCAAGTGTTTAAATTGAAATTTGTTTATAAATTATGGAAATTTAATTTATTTTACTAAAATATGCTTTTACTTTACGATATTAATGTTACTTTTTAGCTCTTAAAATTTTCATTCATTTGATTTTTTTTTTTTTTTTTTTTTTAATCAAACTATGCTTTTACTTTACAATATTAATGTTACTTTTTAGCTCTTAAAATTTTCATTCATTTGATTTTTTTTTTTTTTCAAATCAAACTATGCTGTTATCAAGCATTTATTATTTAGTAATTAAATATTTAAAGAATCTCAGTAAATTTTCATTAATTTGGTTTCTTAGCTCATAATTGTAACAATAAAATAACGTTACAAAGAGAAATACTGAAAATAGTTAAGTAAGGTAATATGATGCTTAGTCATTTTATATTCCAGTATTTGGCGTTATTTGCCTGCACGAGTTAAAGCTCCATAATAGGAGGGTCACCAGTGTTGATTCAGGGGATGGCCCAGGGGGAAACATTACCCCCAGAGCATTAAAACGTCACCCCTCCTTCCCCCCCCCCCGAAAAATAGAGATTTTATGTTTTCAATGGTCAAAATGGGAACTTTTCCCCCCTGGAACTTTGCAATGTCCCCCTTCCCCTCGGAAACAGAAATATCCCTTACGTAGAAAAGTGCCTGAATTCAACACTGAGGATCATCAACAGGCTTTAATTTGTGCCGGAGGTCAGCTTCGGTCAGGGCCGTAGCTAAGGGGGCGCTATGGGCGGCTCAGCCCCCCCCTAAAATATTTTGAGTCCCCCCTGGAAAAGATTCCAAGGTCACTCAATGAATTTTTATTCCGAAAATTCAAATAAAATTCTGTTCAAAAATCTAAGTTAGTTTTGAGACCCTTTCAAAATTTTGAAAAATTACTAAATTGTATCTAAGTGTTTCAACACCTTCCCCATCCTATTTGTACATATGAAGCTAGCATGATGTTTAATTTTGTACCAGTTATACACTCAAAATTTTCACCATCATATAGTTTTCTTAGCATAAAATGAAGTTTATATAACAGTTTAATGAGAAACATAATACCTACAATGTGAATATGCACTAATTTATCTTTCTGCGTCAGAGAGAGAGAAAAAAAATTATGAGCCCCTCCTCCCCTATTGTTCACTTCTAGCTACGGCGCTGTTTCGGTACTTCTTTGTTTTCAGTCAATATTTAACTATTGATCAAAATTCAACGTAGCTCTTAAATACTGTGCTCCGAAACCTAGTGGGAAAGCTCTTCCAAAAATTCGAAGTATGAAGTTTTTTATCATTTTGCTCCCATTTTCAATCCTTTGCGTCCATTTCTTTAAAAAAGCGTTTATATATGCAACATAGCGTGTCTCGCACATTGGAGCGTATTCCTATTTAGCGCTTTCACTCAAAAACGTGTACTACCGGGGCCATCGCGAAAGAAGTTTCTTCTCTACGGGCCTGATTCATGAAAAGATGACGTCACGCAAGAGATCTGAGTTTCAAACGGAACATATAGAATGGTTGTATGTGTGCATCAAAAACAAGGCTATAAATTTCCGTTTTATTATATTTTTTCAACAATTTGAGGCTTATTTTAGATCTGTTGAGTTATACATTTACTATTAAACACCCAAAGTTCATAAATAAGACTTTTTTGTTTTTAATTTGATTTCAAAACTAAACTTATCCTTTGATTTCAAATATGTAAGATTCATGGTTTTTATCGAAGATTTTAACTTCAAATATACATTTATAGCAGACAAAATCATACATTAAAATTGTACAACTTTAGAAACAAAATGAATAAATAAATAAATAAATAAAAGAAATTATACAGAATTGGGATTCGTGATATTTTTCATGGCGTTTAACGTGAAATACAAATTTATGGCAGGAGAAATCCTACATTAAAAGTACGCAATTTTAGCAGCAAGTAATTTAAGTTTCTTTTAAAAATAAAAATGCCTTAATTTTAAATTGTAAATATCAGGATTATTATTGAATGAGTTTTTGTAAAGCATTTACAATTATTTTCTGGGGGTATTAATTGACTTCTATCACCCAACATAAAGTATTTACATTTCTGACGGTCACATTTCATTCGGGCAATCTAATTCTAAAATTTTTGTCTTTGACTAATAAGTTAATGCACTCACAACATTTTAATTTATGTGAAATTTCATATTTAATGTAACTAAATATAAATGTGAATACAGACATGATGTCATTTTTATCTCAATATCTTCACTGCTGTTAAACACACCGCAAAAGAAATCCAATATGTTTAATTCTTCAATTTCATCAACAGCTATTAAAAAAAGTAATAATTGAAATTGTTCATTTTGCTGTTAGTATAAGATAATTAAACTGAAAAATTTTTACCTTTTTTCCTGCCTCCATAACTTTTATATAGTAAATGAATTTTTCCATTCATTTAAAAGGATAATCAATAATGCGAAAAATTTTCTATACTCATCTGATGATGTTGTCCAAAGCGGGTTTCTAAACTATCGATCTGATTATATATACATATATATATATATATATATTCAAAGATAGTCATTAAATAATTTTTATTTCGACTATCCCTATGCATAAGAACTTAGTACTATTTATGTTTTAAATCGCTTTTGATTTATGCAAACTGAATTGTAAACAGAAATTCTAGACTCAAAATAGGATGTAAAAGGGCTTTCTTTTTACTCTTATCTATTAGATGATTCTAAATGTTTACTTCCCGACTTCAAAATAAAACTTATAATTCACATCACATATAAGACCACGTGGGAATGGCATAGATTTATTTAATTCATTTTAAATAATGAGATAAAAGGAAATACTCATTGACTTAGGTTAATCCTTTATCCACTAATTAATATTTTTAAAATGCTCATAAAAAAAAATATATTCGTATAACAGAATATGTAATAGACTCAAATTATCTAAAAATATACACACAGTATTAATGGTGATGGCTTCAGCCCTAGCATAAGCAAAATTTTAATGAAGGTGAAGTGGTCTGTGAGATGAAAAAGTCAGATCTCTTGTATGACTCATTTCTCCTGCTTGGGATTTCGAATCAGGCCCGTTAGAGAAGAAACCGGCCCCGGTACTACTCAATTTATTTTCTGCCTCAATAGTTTCCGAACAACGATGAGGATTGCCATAATTATTGGCATTCGTGTCTGTCTTTTTCACTCGTGGCAGTGTTATGTTTACTCACATTTTTTTTAGCTCACAGGCTATCAAAGCCTGAGAACTTATGTGCTCGCCCGTTCTGTATGTATGTACGTGCAGGCGTGCGTAATAATCATTAATGGTTTTAGTTATAAGTAAACAAAATAAGTACAAAAGTTTAAGTAACTTAAACTCGATAACTTTTTATTTATCAAAAAATGGAATACGCAATTCGATTCCAATTCGCTTCATTAGACAAGTCTATTGAAATTGAATCTTATACCTTAATTTTATGCCTTTACGTTTAATAATAAGTCATAAATTACATCAGAAAGTTTCGTGTTTTTTAAGCACGGATTTCAGAACCGCTTTAAGAGAGTGTAATAAACTATTCTTACTTTCTTTGGTTACAGTGGCTTCTGGAGATATGACATCATGTTGGACAGTTGCTTTTTCTTTAAAAATATCCTGAATTGTCTTGCATTTTTTTTTTTTTTTTTTTTTTTTTTTTTAAGATTTTTTTCTAAAGCTTGTTTTCTTTAAATACACGTGATGAAGTGCGAAGTGTATCTACAAATTAAATATAATTTTTTGGTCCATTTCGGAATGATTCAAGCCAAGAGAATGAAAACTGAATAAATTAGATTTTTCTCTTCTCGGAAAAGCCTATACTGTGATTCGCAGGCTTATTCGCAGGCTTTATTTTTATTTTATTATTATTTAAAAGATAAAAATTATTAAGCATAGCTTCCATATCTAGATGCAAATGTTTTTGTTTTTCTCAAATATCTTCAGTGGTAGTAGGGGGGGGGGAGAGGGAATCTATTGTCAGTGTGAACATATAATGTAATGGCGCCTTGCAAACGTTGGATTAATAGCGCGCCAATAGTGTCTGGCGCCTGCTTACGGAACATTTCGAAATCTAAAATATCTACTTTATAAAATATTGATAAAATGAGTACAAATGTAATATGAAAATATTAATTATCAGTTTTCGCATCATGATACTTGAGAAATTATTGTGTTCCACAGAAGTGATATATGAAAAAGATATATGAACAGGATATATGAAAAATAAAAATAGTTAATTGTTTTTCCTTACATTGTTTTCAATTATTCTTTTTTTTATGAATGCTGATTATTTTACTTCGGTTTGAAAATCCTTCATGTGTCTGCGTGAGAGGCCCTGGGTGCCCGGGCACCCAGGGCACCCCCCCCCCCCTGGCTACGCGCATGTATAACATCTTTAAAATTCCTTTGAAACGATTTTTCCGCATAGGCCGTAATGTAATGGGAAACTTTTGATTTTCCCTGTAGATACACTAATCATGGTAGAAACTTCATTTTCAATAGGGTTCGTGCTATAGTTAACGTCAATAACGTCCTAAAATTTCATGGCAATCCGAGTATGTTTACGTGAGTTAGAGTTAGAGCACAGCCAGTCGGCCAGACAAACCGAATGCATAAGCACTTTTCAACTTTGTTGGAAAGTGCTAAAAACGTCAATTTATGTCGAGGACTAACTGAATATGAAGTTTGATGAAATTCTGTGCATTAGTTCTTGAGATAAAGATATTGCAAAAAATGTAGCATAGCACACCTATTGAGTGATTTGCACAAAAATGTATAAAACGTGAATTCATGTCAAGGACTAACCGAATCTGAAGTTTGATGAAAATCCATGTATTAGTTCTGGAGATTGAATGATTGCAAAAATTTGTGAAAAATACTGCACAGTTAAGTAATTCACCTCAAAAACTAATCAGCTCCAGTATAGTTTAAGGACTAATTGAATATAAATTTTAATAATATTCCGAGCATTAGTTCTTCAGATACAGCTTCCACAAAATTTGTGTCAAATACAGACTCATAGACAGACATTTTGTAAAAACATGCTATTCATGAACTTTGGCCCCTAAAACGTATATATCCGTCAAAAACCGGAATTCGAAAATTTTCACGAATTCAATACTTTTTTCTTGTAAAGATAGAAGAAAGTAGAAAACGATGATGAAAAAGTCATAATTTTAAAGCTCTACATAAAAAAAGGATGATTTTTCCACTGCAGGCCCGATTTGGAAAAAAGACAATGTGGGTGTCCAGCTCTGCAGAAAAATGTAAGACCCGCCCCGGTTCTGAAAGTGTGAAAACCAAACCTGACCCAGTCCAAGTCATAATTTTACGCGCCGGTTTCGAGTTTAGGTCCAGCACCTTTTTTGTAGGCACATAATGTCATTTTGCAGACCCGTTATTGGGCTCAAGGGGAGCGATAGAACGATCGCCTCCTACACCTTAAATCCGCCATTGTTTCTTAATGATCGCCTTTTTAGCTCCACATTGTACGATGTCAAAAGTAGGCAAAATGTCTTATCCAATGATACCTCTTTCATCATTGTATGTTACACAATAGTTGAGGAATGTACGATGTCAAAAGTAGGCAAAATGTCTTATCCAATGATACCTCTTTCATCATTGTATGTTACACAATAGTTGAGGAAAAGAGATATTGACAACAGATACAATATTTAAGATAATACGAGTTCTTCGATATCATACAGTGCGCGAAAAAATTATAAGGACACGCGAAAAATCGCCAAATCTAGAAGCCTTGTTATCAGAATCGTATGCAAATTTTTGCAGCAAAAATAGATGTAAAACTAAAATATTTCATGCGTAAAGTAATTAAAATTTTCCATTTTAAATCTTTTAAAATTTAAATTTTGATTTTTGAACTAAAATGAAAACGGAAAAAAGTATAAGGACATTGCTTTTTCTCCAGTAATTATTTAAAAATTTGCATATTTGAAAGCAACAAATGACATTTCCGAGTTAAAAGATTCCTTTGCGAAAAAAATTTCCTACTCGGCGACTTTCAGTGTAAATTTGTAACGATGCCCAAAGGAACTCAACTTTCTGACTCTGAAAAAGGAAAAATTGTTGCTTTTCGAGAATGTGGATTAAGTGGATGGGAAATTTCAAAAAGAATCAAGAGATCTAAAACGGTAGTTTATAATTTTCTAAAAAATCCTGGGATGTATGGTATGAAAAAGCGAACTGGGAGACCCGACATTCTCTCTCGTCGACAAAAAAGAATGATTGTAAGAAGAGCTTGCGAGAAAAAAGAAACCGCAAATGAAGTTAGACAATATTTGAGTTTACCATGCTCAACGAGGACTGTTCAAAATGTTTTGAGTAAACATCCTCAAGTTTCTTATGGGAAATTAGTGTCACGTCCCCCTCTTACAAATCATCATAAGAAAAGAAGAGTTGACTTTGCCAAAAAATACATTTCTCTTGGTCAAAAGTGGGCTGATGTAGTTTTTTCGGACGAAAAAAAGTTCAATCTTGATGGACCTGATGGTTTTCGTTATTTTTGGTATGATTTGCGAAAGACCAAGGAAGTGTTTTCCAGGCGTCAATTTGGTGGTGGCTCAGTTATGGTATGGGGCGGTTTTGCGGCAAATGGAACCACTCCAATTGTATTTATCAATCATAAAATGAATTCGGACAGGTATGTTGATATGTTAGGAGAAAATTTGTTACCTGAAGCGCCACTAATTACTTCAGGGGACTATATTTTTCAGCAAGATAATGCTTCGATACACGTTTCTAAGAGCACAAAACTTTGGTTTGAAGCTAATTCTGTAAAGTTACTTGATTGGCCGGCGAGAAGTCCCGATCTTAATCCAATCGAAAACTTATGGGGACTTCTAGCCCGAGAAGTTTATAAAAATGGCACACAGTATCAATGTAAACAAGATCTTGTCGTCGCTATCAAAGACGCTTGGGAAAAAATATCTGTGGACATTTTAAAAGATCTGTCAGGATCTCTGACCTCTCGGCTTATTCAAGTGATTGAAAAAAAAGGTAATTTTCTTGATTATTGAAATATTTTCAAAGTATTTTGGAACATGTCCTTATAATTTTTTCCGTATTTCCTTTAATGTTAAATTTTGTAAAATCAGTATTTTGAAGCTGTATTATGTTTTTTATCGGGTATAAATGTTATCACAAAATTATGTAGCAGAAGTAAGATGTATAAAAATTTCATTTAGGTGAAATGAAAATAAAGCATATTTTCATGCAATTAAATGTTGTCCTTATACTTTTTTCGCGCACTGTAGTAATGATTCCTCTCCTATACGAAATCTTTGATTCTTTTGAGAATTTATGTAAATTCTGTTGGAAGATATTGAATCAGACAGAGCCTAAGATGACGATACACCATTTAATAACATAAAATCACAAACACAGGACACTAACAGACAACTCTTGATATATATACATTAAACTAATTCCAAATTTCACAACAACATTCTTCTTCTTCACGACATCTAAATTCTTCTGATTTACCTGAACTTCGTTCACATAAAATTAAGATAGCATAAATTCTAAAAATACTGTAATTTTCGAACTTTCTAGAAATAATTTCCCTTTTTGCTTTTGATATAAAACAGGAAAAAGAAAGTACAGTAGAAAAGAAGGAAGATGAAGATATAGAAGAAAAAGATTTTTCGAATCAAGGGAGTGAAGAAACATCCGAAGGAAACCTATTAAAAGTAAAGACTGAAGGTTTTAAATTCAAAGCAGCAATAAGGAAGTTTCAAGCGCGGAAGGTAAGGCAAATGCTGTAAAAATACGAGAAATTCCTAAATAACATTAATCAGAAGAGATTAAATCAGTGGTGATATCGCATTTTGTGATATATAGTTAATTTATTTAAAAAATGAACTGTTATTATGCGGAGAATGTTTGTAACACCATTTAATTTATAAATACATTAATATCAGTAACCATACTTTTTTTTTGGTGTGTGGCCACCTTACGTTTCTATTTCTTCCTCTTTGATTAAGACATTTTAAGACCGAATCATATGCTGTTAAGATATCCAATGAGACTTTTCGTGTTTGACTTAATAAGATTAGTTTGGAAATAAACTAAAATAAATTACTTAAGGGGATTTTTCACTTATTTAAAAACTCCCGCTTCGTAATTCTTAAACTAATGGACAGGTTATTTTCGAATTTCTCGTTTAAATTTTAATATTTTAAATGATTTTGTTGCATCTGAAAATTTTTATTGTAATTAATTTTATAAATTTATTACGAATCAATGTTCGTAATCATTGTCCCTTATAAGATTTTTTTTTCGTCGGGATTCGACTGGTTCCACCTCATTTTAAAAATAACAGTAAGCAGATTGTCAGAATTATCATCAACACTGACCTTTTAACAATTAACATTTAATTCATATCATACACCTGTCTAGATTTATTATGCGCCTTGTACTGCCTAGGCTAGTGTATAACAATAGTTATCGATTGAATATCAGTTACAATCTATTAGTGTTCACTCACAACTTGTACGGAAATTTTATTGATGAAACATTTTACATTTTATAAGTAAATATGTTTATACAAGTAATTTTTATTCTGAAACAAATAACTTTCAACGAAATGAATAAAATACTATCTTACTGTTAATCAGTTTTAAATATTTTTTGGTGTCGCAAGGAAGACTGTGGTTTGGATGCCTCTGCCATTAAAATTACTAGTAGATCGAACCTGGACTTCCCGGGTTACATAACAAAGATAAAAACCATTTTTTTTAAATTGAAAACTCTAATGAACTTTCTACTTGTAATATGCGTTTTAAATTGATAACTAACTCCAAAAAATCATTCTTAAACCCTTTAACCCCTTGAAGAGGGTTGGATAAAATATATTTCACTTAATTTTAATTGTTAAACGCCACATTGACACCAGTATTTTGAAATAGCAATTTTATTTTTTTAAATACGTGAAGAAATGCTTTTAAATATTTTGAAACAAATTTGTTTTTAAATTCTGGTGTCAATCAATCATTTCAGCATTTTAAGAATTGAAGTGCTCTTCCCCTCAAATAGTTAAATGTCTTGCTTATTTTTTCGTTCATGTTTCATTCATAAAATAATAACTGTGAAAAGTATTAATATGAAAATTTGTATTTGATAACATATTTTTTTATCTTATACAATTAAAAAAATAACATTAATCTCAATATTATATTTTATCAATTTTTGAATTAAAATATTACATAGCGGAAAATTATGGTTAGACCGCTTAAAGGGTTAAATGAAAAATATTAATTATGGAATCAAATAATGCTATGAAGTTTATTAAGAGTCACATTTCCGTATTAGACTCATGTCAGAAGTTATTTCCCAAAGATTTCATTACTTATGGTAGCAAATTTGTTTCTAGTCATTTCAGTGCTTCGAGCGCATAATTCAATTACATGTCTTTAAATTTGCATTTATTTTATTTTATTTTATTATTTATAAAGGAAATTTTAATTTTGCTATAGTATATTAGCCGGAAACAAATCCCGAACTCTTAATATTTTTCTAAGGAAAAATAGATTAATCTATCGTAATCGAGTTTCAATCGGTAGAGATAAATTTAAAAATAACTGGTGCCTGATTTTTTTAAAACCACAGCAAATCAGTAGATTGAAATACAGTTTTCAAACAAATTCAAAGTATTTTCTAAGTATTTTTTTTTCTTATTTAACAGTGTAAAAAATTAAGTTGCCTGATTACATATTGAATTTGTAAATTTTAATAATATAGGATGGACGAGTCCTTACTCAGAATAAAAAGTAGTCTCTGACGGACACATACATTTATTATTTGACGAACAGAACAAAAAAGAAACATATAAAAAATAAAACATCAAATCGCTCTTTGTGGTTATTCATAACATTCTTATTAAACGTCAATTCGTCGTAAATATTTTATAGTTCTTAAAAGATTCGTCTTAAATCTTCGCTTTTAAATCGTCGGAATCATCACTTTTGTCTTTAATCAACATCCTTAGCCGTCGTCGAAAAACGTTCTATTTACTTTCCTTCCTCTTTTCACACCTGGTCACACAGCTTCGCTAATTCACCCTTTTTATTTAATCTCGACCCAGAGTTCCGGAGAGTGGCGGAGGGAAATACAGTCCAATTCAGGTGCAGCAGAGAGTGTAGCCCACATGCGAGAGTATATCCCACATGCGGCCGTCCTGACATCTGGAGCTGCCGCAGCACACATGTGATCTTATAGAATCTGGAAAGAAGCAAAAACAAAAACAGTAACTGTTCTTAGAGGGAAAAAATATAGTTCGTTTGTACACGAGAAAGATCAGTCGTCTTTTTTCTGAAATGGTGTAACATCTTATGAAAATGTTCTTTAAAATTGTTGATTTTTAAAATGATCAGACATACACATTAAAGATAAGGAAAAAAAATAAAGTTTCAGTTATCGTCATGCCAAGGCTTCATGTATTCAGCACACGAACTAGTACTGGTCGGTCCTTCAGTTGATGAGATTTTCTCTACGTCGTAGGTGTCGTTAGACTTCACTTTGGTTACTTTATATGGACCTAGGAATTTAGATTTCAATTTTAACCCTGTCTTTGTTGGGTTCTTTTAATTGCTACGAGGTCTCCAAGGTAATATTTCCGGGGTTTCTTACGTCTTAAATTATAATGCTTGCGATTTTCTTGTTGAATTTCCAGAATATTCTTCTTAGCTTCTTTTAGGAGTTCTTCTCTATCTTTCATGAATTGTTCTTCGACTGCACTGTTTAGGAGTTCAATAATTTGTAAATCTTCTTTCTGTTTCATTTTTGTACCAAATAGTATTTCAAACGGTGTTCTCTTAATGCTTCGTTGGTAAGTTGAATTAATAACTTGTTGAACTTTAGGAACATGTTTAAACCATTTGGTCGGTTCGTCTTTGGACATTTTAGAGATTACTGAAATTATGATGGAATTAAGTCGCTCTATTTGACCATTAGCACGGGGAAGGCCAGTTGTAATTGTCTCGTGTTTTATATTTTCATTTTGGCAATAATCAGCAAATTCTTTACTTGTAAATACAGGACCTTTATCGCTAATAATTTTGAAAGGATTGCCGAAAATATAACTTTGTTGTTGCAGTTTCGATATGACTTCGGCGGAAGAAGTAGTTTTACAGGGATATAGCCACACGAATTTGGTAAATGCATCTATTAAAGACAGAATATGTTTATAGTTTTTATTAGTCGATTCGAGGGGGCCTAAATGATCAATGTGGTAGGTTTGGAGGGGAGTCTCCTCTTTGTGTAAGTGATGTAACTCACCTTCTTGTTTTCCACGTTTCCGATTATACAAAAGACATGTTACACAGTTTGCTATAACTTTATCAATCTTATTTGCTATATTAGGAATAAAAAATTCTTCATTAAGGAGTTCTTCACAACGTTTGCGTCCGAAGTGTCCTTTGTCATGAACGTGTTTAATGACGTTTAGCTGCATTTCATCCGGCACAACTACCAGATCGTAACCTTTATGATTTTTATAAAGAACGTTATTTTTGAGGAAATAGTTGTCATATGGCTTTGTTTTCAAAATTTCTTTGATGGCCTGTATATGTTCGTCAGTGTTCTGTGATTGTATGATTTTAGAAGTAAAACTGTCTTGAATGGTCATACATATAGATTTCTGCTTAAGGCGTCGACGTGGCGCATACGTGTACCTTGTCTGTGTTCGATTGTATAGTTATAATCAGCTAGCATTAAAGCCCATCGAGCTATCTTGGTGCAAAGATCTTTTTTATTCATAGTTAGGATAAATGCATTACAATCTGTGACTATCTTGAAAGGAATACCTAAAATATAAACACGGGATTTTTTAAGAGCTTCTATGATGGTCAAAACTTCTAGTTCATAACTCGAATATTTACGCTCGGCATCTGTGGTTTTTTTGCTCATAAAGTAGACAGGATGAAATTGATTATCAATAGAAGACTTTTGAAGGAGGACTGCTCCGTAACCATCAATAGATGCATCGCAATGAACTTTGTTTCATTACTAGGGTTATAAATGCTTAAAACAGGACCTGAAGCAAGGATGTGTTTCAACTGATTAAATGCATTTCGCTGCTGGTCACCAAAGTGAAATTTAGTGTCCTTTCTAAGGAGATCTGTTAAGGGCTTAGCTATTAAAGAATAATCTTGAATAAATTTACGAAAATATGAGGTTAGTCCGACAAATGGATGTACATCTTTGACACTTTTAGGTTCTGGAAAATTTAGAACAGCTTTAGTTTTTGAGGGAGATGGATGCAGTTGACCATTTTTAATGTGATAACCCAAAAAATCAATTTCTCGTTGTAAAAAGTGGCATTTTTTTAGATTCAGTTCTAAACTATATTCGGATGCGGTTGTAAGAACGCGTTGTAATTTCTGGAGTCCTTCGGCTTCGTTTTCAGACGGTATTATGAAATCATCTATGTAGACGATAAGCACTTTTTCATTAATGGGATCGCGAAAAACATTATAGATATATCTCTGAAAAACTAAGGGAGCATCGCTAAGGCCATAATTCATGTATAGAAATTCAAATTGACTAGAATGTGTTACAAAAGAAGTGTATTTTCGACTATTTTCTTCTACTTCGACGTGAAAAAATGCATTTTTAAGATCAAGAGTAGTAAATACTTTTGCAGAGTGCAATTGATCAATAATGCCATCGATTACTGGGAGGGGGAAATGTTGTTTATATGTTTTAGCATTTAGCTTCCTATAGTCAAGACATGATCTATATGAACCATCTTTCTTTTTTACGAGGACAATAGGTGATGAAAAATTACTGGTGCTTTTTCGGATAATTCCCTTTTCAAGCCATTCAGAAATTTGTTTTTCGACAAATTCTTTCTCTATAGGAGCTAGGCGTCTGGGAGGACAAGTAACAGGATTTTCATCTTTCAGATGAATTGATAATGTAACATCGGTAGTCTTTACTTTCCGGGGGGAATAATTTTGAATAAGTTCCGTAATTTTTGAACATATAGTTGTATCGGTAATATGAGATAAATCAAGATTACAATCGTCTAATACTTGCGCAACATTAATCAGAAAATTATTTGACATATCTTCATTTTGCTTGATTTTTTGCATCGAAATATTATTTTGAGAAACTGTTAAAATACTCTGCTGTATAATATCTGTACCAATAATATGATCAAAAGATATAGAATAATCTGGTACTACATAAACATTAGTGGTGTAATTAAAATCATCTATAGTAATATCCGTAGAGAAAAAACCCAGGGGTTTGATCATAGTATTTCCTAATCCAGTTAATGTGATTGTTGAATGTTCGAGGTTCGAAACCGTTGGGAGTTTGCGATAAATACTTTCTTTTAACAGACTTCTTTCACTTCCCGTATCGATCAAAGAAAGAATATTTACTGACGAAATAATTACTTGTTTGGTCATAAAAGTATTCGACATGATGGTGGAAATATTGGATGGTTCAGGCTTATTTCTAGATTTCCTTGGTTGATCACATTGAGGCGACTTATGGCCAAAATTCGAACAATTGAAGCAGCGAGGGCCTTTTGCCGACATTGGCTACTTTTATGGTTGGCTAAACCACAATTAAAGCAGAGAAGATCAGGTTTTGGATGAAAAGATTTCTCTTTCAACGGCATTTCAGGTTTAGATATACGAAATTTAGTGTTCTTATAGTCATGCCGAATTTTATCATAAATTTTGAGCTTTTGTTTAAATTCTACTATAGATTGGCAGCCATATAATATTGATTTTCTAAAAACAGGGTCGGGTATACCGTTAATAATGTATTGCATCAGTGCTGAATCCTCGATGTTACCGCGCGAACATAATTGTTTCATTACGAGAAAATATTCTTCAAGGGATTCATTTTTTTATAATTTTCGTTTATTTAACATGTCATGTAACTCAGCAGAATTATAAGTAATGCCAAATTCAGAAATTAAGAGTTCTTTAAGTTTTTCGTAAGAGTTAATATGAAATTCTGTTTGTACTAACAGCTGGGCTTCTCCTCGTAAGGATCGTTTAGCAAATATAAATTTATGAAATTCTGATAAATTGAGCATGCTAGCGACATCATCAAAATTACTTAACCAAATATTTATGTCGTGAAAAGAACTACCATCAAAAGGCGGTATAACGCTTTCAACATCATTAAAATTAATAGTAGATGGCAAAAAACTTTGAACTGGAAATTGCTTGTTTTTATCAAAATTTAATGATTCGGTATTACTTGCAGTGTCCTTATTCAATGTAGTATAATGTGAACACATTTCAGGTTCCGAATCGGTATCGCTGTCATTCTGAATAATGTTAGCTTGCAGTGAATTTAAGTCAGAAAGATATGTGACTAATCGGGTTGCAAGTTCAGTTAAAGAACCTTCGTTAGAAATGCAAAGTAAATTACAAATTGTAATTAAATCGTTTAAAGAAAAATCTGCTTGGACTTTCGTAACTTTATTTTTGAATTCAGTGCTGGTCGTTTCGAAATTGAAACCAGTGAAGTCACGAATTCTTTTTCGATTTGATCGATCACCATCAGTGTCGAACAATAATTTATGAAGTAATTTTATTTTATTAGTACGTTCATTTTTAAATGCAAGTTCCAGTCCTTTGATGTCGACTAGCTTCATAGTAAATATAAAATATGGAATAATTGACTCACCCGTAAAATGATATCCGGCTTGAATCTGAAGAAAAAAATATCTAGTTCATAACAATGAGGAAAAATGCTGGGTGGGCACTTCTGGCACCATTTTATAGGATGGACGAGTCCTTACTCAGAATAAAAAGTAGTCTCTGACGGACACATACATTTATTATTTGACGAACAGAACAAAAAACAAACATATAAAAAATAAAACATCAAATCGCTCTTTGTGGTTATTCATAACATTCTTATCAAACGTCAATTCGTCGTAAATATTTTATAGTTCTTAAAAGATTCGTCTTAAATCTTCGCTTTTAAATCGTCGGAATCACCACTTTTGTCTTTAATCAACATCCTTAGCCGTCGTCGAAAAACGTTCTATTTACTTTCCTTCCTCTTTTCACACCTGGTCACACAGCTTCGCTAATTCACCTTTTTTATTTAATCTCGACCCAGAGTTCCGGAGAGTGGCGGAGAGAAATACAGTCCAATTCAGGTGCATAAGAGAGTGTAGCCCACATGCGAGAGTATATCCCACAATAATTTAATCTGCATTTTTAACCATTCTTTTATTTTATTACTCATGCAACTTTAATTTTATCATGGAAAATTATCAGGAACAATATTTATTAGAATTATGAATAAACTGTGTATCATTATTATTTCTTGGGGTTACGTGATAGAGATTTAAAAAAAAATGCTTGAAAAATATAAGCTCGCAATAAATGAGTCAAATGAGATACAGTTTTTAATCAAATTGTATTCGAAAGTAAATTTCTTTTCCTATATGACGAAATAAAAATTGAAAATGTGCGACGGTTAGAAGATTAAAAAATTGCAGTAACAAAAATTGCAAAAAGTCATTTTATCCTGAAATGTTGTCATTCGCAAGATAACGTCAGTGCTACGCACGGACACATTTATTCGTAGTTCGTTACAATATAGATTGTGCGCATATGAAAAATCTTACGCGCATACTAAAATGCTAAAAGTAAAGAAATGACTGCACGTACAATTTTTCAAAAAAGTTTACTCCAAAGTTAACTCTATGACAAATTTAAAATTCATTTTATAAATTAAAATGCACAACACAAATTAAAAAAATAAACATTAAAAACACAAACATTGCACTCTGCAAAGAAGATGCCATATTTTTCGTGAAACCTTCATTTTTATATATCCTGCGAAATCAAATTTTCAATTACATTTTAAACATTGGATATTGGTGAATTATAAAATCTTATTTCTTCATTTAAATCGTTCTAATTCTGTTTCAGATCAATTTTCTATGTGAAAAATGTACCTTTTTTCTTTTCCTAAAATATATTTGGAAAATAACATGGTGCTAAAAATAAAGTAGAAAATAAATAACATAAAAAATATAATTATACCAAAAAGAGAGAAAAATTGAATAATTATGTTTTGCATTTTCCTTCTGGTAAAATGACAGGTAACAAAAAAGAACTAAAAAAAATCGTCTGCTCTAGCAAGTTTAACTGAAATTTATATAAAAAAATTACACTAAGCGAATAATGTTATTTTAATATATTACAATTGAATGTCTTGAACAATTGGACAAAAACTTTGAGAACTGAACATAACTTTAAACCTGGAATTATTGCCAAGATCATCTTTATTTGCTTGTCTAACTCGGCGAAAAAAATTTAAACCGGAGGGAAGGGAAAAAAGAATCACATTGAACAGGTACTAAATCTTCTGGCATCAGCCGTGCATTTCTTTTCTCTAAATAAAAATGATCTGCTTAAATTTAAGCATTCTAAAGTAGCATTTTATTTTATTATGAACTAAAAACTATAGTATTAAAAGGTTCCTTCTTTTGTGCATAAACAGGGGGGTGTGTTTGGGCTTAATGTAGCAGATTTCAGGGTTACATTTTTTGCATCACTCCCAGCCACCATAAGTCCCTCTATTTCTTCTTTTTACTTTATGGCGAATTTTCTTTTACTTTGCACAGAAATGGAATAATCAAAATGCCACCCCCAGGAAAATTCAATTAAAACTACAAAAAATTAATACCTCAAAAACAAATTAAAATACAGTTTTCAAACAAATTGCATTTAAAAGTACATATTTTTCCCCACACAACAACGGTGTAAAGATTGAAAATGTGCAATGTCTAGGAGTTAAAATATTTGCAGTAATGAAAATTGCAAAAGTGAAAGTTCATCAGAAATTGTTGCCATTCGAAAAATGACATATGCGTTATGCACAGATACATTTGGCCTTTATAATATAGATATTATTTTCAAAAGATAAAACATGAAATTTTGTTCATAAAACAAATAGTTTATTGCAGTTGCATATGCATTATATGATATCATTTTTGAAGCCTTTCAAAATCCCATTTTTACTGATATTAAAGCACATAATTTGTGAAAAGCTTTTACATAAACTTCTTAAAGATAGTTTAAAAATAAACGTATTAAAACCTTTCTTTGTTATTTAAACTTATCGTTATTTCGCACTGTTTAAACAATATACTGGGTGATCCAAAAGTCAAGATAATCTTTAAAAATGAATAATTCGAAAATGAATCAAGATACAAAGATACGGTTTGCACCAAACGGATGCAAAAGAAACCGGGTTTTGTGTGGCAACAAAATAATAATAATAATAATAATTTTTAAAAATATTAAAAAATAGTTTTGTGGGCGACTTACAGGTGAAGCTATAGTGTTATTGCAGCAAAAGATGATTTACAAATGAAAAAATGTTGGCAACTTACAAGTCAGCTTAGTTACAGTTAATTAGTACTGGAATAAATGTTCAATGTGATGTCCATAAATCAGAAGTACACCTGTGGAGACGAAGTACCATACCGTTCACAACATTTAGTAGCATTTCTTGTGTTATGGCATACACATATTGGCGGATAGCTTTCAGTGCTGCTATTGATGCTGGTTGGTCGCGGTACATTTTTGACTTCAAGAATCTGCACTAGAGGTCTGCACGGGCCGGGCTCGGGCCGATTTCTAATAATGGCATTCGGGCCGGGCCGGGCTCGGGCCTTACTTCTGAAGACTCGGGCCGGGCCGGGCCGGGCCGGTCCTAGTCACTAATCTTTTCGGGCCAGGCTGGGCTCGGGCCTTAATTTTTTTGCTGGAGTATCGGGCCGGGCCTAACTTTTTTTTCCGTACGAAGCCGAGACCGATTCCATTCTTCCTAGTTTTCATGGACCAAAATAATCAGTTCCTATTGAATCTTCCCATATGAAAACCCTTTTCTCAACTTTTTATAAATCAGTAATATTTGGCTTTGTCCAAAAATTTCTGCAAAAAAAAGCATATACTTTTAAGCCGTCATTATTCTACAATTAAACATTAGAATTTATTCCTTTTAAAGAATCGTAGTTTACTAGGCGTTTTAAAATAAAATTAAACACACACATAAAAAAAAAAAAAAACAAAAAAAAAACATGATTATGACGGAATTTTTTTTTTTAACTGAAAACTAAAAGTTTCTTTTAAAATGTTCATCCATGCAAAATGATTACAACAATACGGGAGAAAAAAATATTAAACATTTACATCTGTTAAGAAGGGAATGCAATTTTTTTTTTTTCGTTCCAAAGCGATTTCGTCTTTGGAAATTTTACCATATACCGCTTTTTCGATTTTTTGTCTCCATTACAGGGAATATGGATTAATAATACTAGTGATAACAGAAACATTTACATACAACAAACAAAGATTCATTTAAAAGCATAAATATCGCAGCCTACGGTACTTCTGCATAAATGGAGATTATAAACATGGAAAAAAAGACTAATATAATTTTTTTTGGTCAGAACTCTTTCATTAGATTAAAGATCAATGTTCTGCAGAAATTCACTCGAGCCGGGGCGGGTTCGGGCCAAATTTTAAATTTTTTTCTGGACCGGGCCGAGCTCGGGCCGAAATTTTAACTTTCGGGCCATTATTTTTTGGCCGGGTCGGGCCATTATTTTTTTCGTTCGGGCTGGGCCCGGGCCTGGAAATTTCGGCCCGTGCAGACCTCTAATCTGCACAGCCAAAAGTTACAGATTGTGAAATCCGCCTGTGTGACTTTCTCGAAAAAAATGGACCAATTATGAAATCCGCAATGAAGCTCCACCAGACTGTCACTTTTGCCTGTTGCAAGAATATCTCAACAAATTCCAACCGAACTATTTTTTTTTCGTTGCCACATAAAACCCGGTTTCTTTACCATCCATTTGGTGCAAACCGTATCTTTGTATCTTGATTCATTTTCGAATTATTCATTTTTAAATTTCGTCTGGACTTTTGGATCACCCGGTATACATAAAACTTCAACAAAGTAATTTTTCGCAGGTGGAGTTACAGGCTTGTGACAGTAAGATTTATGTAATGAATTGTAAAAAAATGTGTTTTGAATGTAATATTAAGCAAGAAAATTTCCAGATATGCTTCCTTATTTCTAAATTTTTCTACAGAAATTGATTTTTATAACTTTATTTTTTTTTTTCATATCTTCATAAATTGTGTATTATGATTAATCTCTGGCATCAGTTTATTTCAATATCTCAATCATTTAGAGATTTGACAGCATAAAGAGACGGTTGTCTGCTGAGGTATTGAAGCAAGAAAGAGGAAGCATAATACCGTAAGTATCATAGCCATTTCAGAATTTATTTATGGATCGAGCGCCGAGCGCACGCACACGCCATTAAATAAAAAGAAAAAAAAACACGCATAAATCTCATGCACTTTCTTCGGTAAGCACAGTCGGATTTACGCTTTTTACGCTCATGAGTCCAAGGGAATCTGTAATCTCCCAGGCTATAAATAATGTTAACACACACACACACACACACACACACACACACACAAAAAAAAAAAAAAAAAAAAAAAAAAAAAAAAAAAAAAAAAAACCTTAATATTTAAAAAAAAAAAAAAAAAAAAAAAAGATTTTTTGCCTTTAAATAATAAAAATACGGATGCCCAACCTGTGAACTTGAACAACTAGAAGTTTGAAATTAAATTAATTTCAAAATATAAATGTTCGCTAAGAACGGTTTCTTAATAAATCGAAGTTTAAAAGACGGAAATGAACTGAAAACGTTCTAAAGAGGCTCTAAATAAAGATTTATTTGTCATGCGCGTAGCCAGGGTACCCAGAGCTCGAGCAGATCCAAGATTGATTATTTTAAAAAATCAAAATATATAAAAGAAAAAAGAAGAAAAATGTAAGCCAAAGTTAGTTCAATTAGTTAATCAAAACTAACAGTCTATGTTTTGAAATGTGATAAAAGAAGAGACCTTGATTCTTTCTTTTTTTCTTTTTAAGAAAATTATTTTGTTCATCTTTTTTAAAACTAGAATATTTACTAGAATCTGTATTAAACACAGTAAATCAAAAAAGTTGGTTTTATAATCCCAATTTGATGTCGTTTCTTTATGGAATTTTTTAACATCTTTCTATTGCAAGCATACTTCCATTAAAAATTAGAATAAATTCTCGACAAGGATAGAAACTACTATTTGTATATTTGCTTTTGTTATCTAAAGTCTAGATAGGAGCAAAAAAAAAAAAAAAAAAAAAGAAAGGAAATACAGATGTGAAACGATAATTTCACCATGTGATTAGCCTGGAGAACGGAGTGGGTGGAAGGTTGTACAAATTAGAGATGCGACAGGCTCAGCCCCAGCACGAAAGCCCGAGCCCAAACCCGGGTCCGAAGCGGGCACGGGCTCTATTTTCATTTTAGTGCTCGGGCCCGGGGGGGGGGTTACTCGGGCTCTATTTTCACTTTAGTGTTCGGACCCGGGTGGGAGGGGGGGGGGCTCGGGCTCATTCTTTCTGAGAATTAAAAAACATTTATGTGTAGAAGAGATTGAAAGAACTCCTATTTTATTTTTAAAATTATTTATTCTTTTTCAAGTCATTTCAGTGTTATTTTGATCAAAACGAAAGCAAAATAAAAATAATTTTTTTTTAATATATCAATAGTTGATTGTTGCTTCAAAAGAAAATTTGTGATGTATGGAGATTTATGTCTACTGCATTTCCGTCGACGATTAATTGATAAGGCGCCTATCAAAATAATCATAAATAATAAATTAGCTTCTGGTTGGATTTTCGTTTGAGGTAGAGGATATTTTTTAATTCGATCGTTTATTTATTTATTTTGTTAAAGAATGATTTCTTCGTTTTTGATGCAGACTAGATGTTTGAGGTTTGCAAATTATTTGATTGTGCACGAATCATAATCGTTCTTTATATGATAACAGCATTGTGATTTTTTTTCTGTTTTTCATAATGAATTTTGCTCATGCTGAGGATTTCCCTTCATAAGTAAACATATTTTACATGTTATTCCGATTGAAAACATTCGATTAATGTTTCTTCTTTTCCCATAAACACAACGGAACTTTAAGATAACTGTATCAATGTTTTAATTTGCGTTGATTTTAAGGTTCTCGTCATTCATGGGGAATTTTTAAAAGAAATGAATTGATTAGGATGAGCGAAGCGAATCCTCTACTAGTTCACTCAAATTACAATTTGTCGTACACTTTACAAAAAAACTATTCAATATTTGACTTCAAATTAAACACAACAATAAAATATGACATGTAGATTTGCAGAATGTAATTTTTTTTACAGCAAAACGTTAAAAAAATATTTTTTTAATTAATTTATTTTACATGCATTTCCAATACGGACGCATTTTAGCAAATAAATGAAAAATGAAACGCGTATATTTTCAGAAAAAAAAATTATAAATCATTGAGTAAGTAATTATAGATAGAATCGTGATTAATTTAATAAATAAAATATGTTTTCATTATTCAGCAAAATCGTTTGCACAGATGACACTTAAAATTTTAAAAGAATTGTACTATGAAATTTTTTTTTTTTTTTTTTTTTTTTTTTTTTTTTGTAAAGTGGCAACAAAATAATTGTAAACAAATAAAATTAATTGTTAAATTTGTTATATAAATGAAAAATTAAAAGAATTGCGTGAACGTGTTGCCTCAATTCAAGCTCTTTATAAATGTACTAAAGGAGAAGTTGCCGATTCAGAGATGACAAATGGACTTCAAGCATTTTTTACTTTATCATTTGTATCGAAAGTAATGCTACGTTCTTATTTGTGGACCGAGAAGGGTTTAGTGAACGGGACTTTAGACTTTGTTGTACGTATTAAAGAAAATCACAAGCCACCAGACCAGATATCGCGAATAATCATGGATAAATTTGAATACTACAGTAATTTAACTTATAAGAATTGGTGCGTACCAATTCCCCCAATAATTGAATTCTGGAAAAATGGAAGCATAAATTGCTCAAGGAAAGAGTTTCTTCTGCAGTTAGCTTTTGCTGTTACAATTCATAAATCCCAAGGTTTAACATTAGATGAAGCAGTTGCAGATATTGAGGATATATAGGCACCAGTTGGCTTAAAAACGTACGTAACGTTGTCAAGAGTGAAAATCCTTCAAAATCAAGCATTCAATAGAAATTTTCCTTACGAAAAATTCTACAATATCAAAAATTCTCATGCACTAACATGTATAAAAACGAAGAAATTAGAATGAAAAGTTTTACAGTTAAAAATTCATAGTATCGACGAGAGCAGATTTCAAATGTTTTTCCAGAAAATAGGATTTTGAAGAAGTAACTTTCTTCAAGCTCTCTTCAAATATATTATTCTAAAATAGCTATCAAAGATTATTTGATGTTAATTACAAAGATTGGAAACATGCATATTTCAAACAACTTTAAAAAACACCAGTGGCTACTAGAAATTGTAAAAAAATCTTTAAAAGAATTTTTAGTTGAAAATTTAAAAATATTTTGTAAAAGTTTGCTTCGAAAATATTTTTTAATGCCAGTCTTACATCATAAATAAAAAATTCCTAGGAAATTGATAGTTATTTGGCTGAACTTACATTTGTAGAATTAAAATGCGCCAAAACATAAAATAACATTTTTGTTTAATAAAGATGCAAAAATAATATTAAAAAATATTGTTACTTTCAAATATATGCTTTATAAAATAATGCTTCGCGAATCCAAACAAAGCATGGCTTTTGCTAGTTATAGATAAATGTACAGGGGATGTAGTGGAGGGTATACTGGGGTATACGCCGTATACCTACTGGATTTTTTTTAAGGAACACCATATAACCTTCTGTTTCTCATGAAACCCATAGGATGTACTAGAGTATACTCTGTGCCTTGAGCATATACCCTCTGCCTCGATCGTGTAACCTGTGGCTTTTTTACGACTACACCCCTGAAGATGAACTCTTTTTATAGGAAATTGAAAACGTTTTTTGATTCTTCACATACAAATAGTAATTTCTATAAACACTATCCATTTATTCATTACACTTCTTTAATATGTCCATCAAATTTTCTTCTTCGACGACAAGAAATATGGGAATCATTTTAGGTATGAAGGTTATTTTTATTTGATACCAAATTGCTCTTTTCATAAACTTCAATTTACATTTTTATTAAATAGTAAATTTTATAAAATTTTTTTAAAAATGGGATATCACATTTGAAACAATTTTTAAATATTATTAAATCTTTTATTTATTTATTTATTTTTGTATACTTTTTGTATCGGGCTCGCATGGGCTCGGGCTCCAATGTACTAAAAATCTTTCGGGCGCGGGTTTCAAAAATCGAGCCCGAACTCATCATAGTACAAATCTGTGCTTCCTCTGAAAATAACAAATGATGCTACGCAAAATTCAAATTAATATGGAGGTTGGTTTGTTGGATTGCTAAATTTCGTTTTTTTTTTTTAATCATATTTTAACATTCGTACGGGCTCATTTTTTTTTTTTTTTTTTTTTTTTTTAACGGGGAAATTTTATTTATTCATGAGTAGAAAATAAAAGAGCTGTTTTCCACTTTAAATTGCATACTAAAAGTTATTTTAATGCTAATTTGATCAAAATGATGGGGGTAACTAAAGTCGTGCTTATTTATTTTAGTATTTCATTGCTGTTTGAAATGAGAACTTGTGATAATTACAGATTTATGTTTACGGATATCTTTATTTTATATCTATCATGTTTTATCTATGTTTATATATGTTTTTCTTATCCATTAGCAGGGTCGTGCGAAAGGGGGAGCATAGGGGGCAGCTGCCCCTGCGTGGAACTTTAGGGGGCGCCAAATTTATACTACCAACGTCATTTTTCGCCTGTTACAAGAAAAAGTTGGGTGGAGGGGGCGCCAAATTGTAACTTTGCCCCGGGCGCAGCTTTCTCTTCGCACGTCCCTGTCCATTAGATTTAGTTTTAAGCAACTTCTCATCCTTCTTCACGCAATGAAAAATTGCGTTTGGGTCTTTTTTAAAAGAAGTTCCACACAATTATACCTTTCGCAAAAAACCTGTCTAAAACGGAAATTTGATATGTTTTATGGGGTTCCGTTTTATTAGGTTTTATTACATAAGATGTTGTTTGTACCCAACATGTTCAGGTTAAAAAATTTGGGCACCCCCCCGAGGCTGGCTACGCCTATGTTTGTTATTGTTAGGGGTAAAACTCATAAATCTTATTTTAGAGATGTGAATGCTCGCCTGGAATAATTCTCCAAAATTTCGAAATTAAAAAGCCGCAGTTTAAAACTTTTAAGTGCAGCTTTTAAGTTCTGCAGAAGCAAAGAAAAGTTGGTATAGAAGCTTAGAATTTGGTATGATGGTTACTTTCAAGATTGCTCGCAAAGAACCGTTTATAAAAAAAATCCAAATTTAACACGTTCATGCCGGCGTACATCACCGGAGGGTCACGGTAGACCACCGGCTTGACCTGCTTATTTAGCCCCCCTCCCCCGATCAACCTCAACCTGCCTTTACATTTTTGACATATAGTTTTGAACCATCCTGTATTTATCACACAAAAAATTAAAGAAAAAAATATTTGGGATAAAATAAGGAATTTTCTTAAATATTTCATGCGTTATGCAGAACTTTGCAAAATACCCATGCGCATTCAAGAGCAATTAAAATCCTCAATATTTTTTATGGAAGTTTGAGTTATGTAAAAAAAATTAGTTGGATGCGCCAATCCCAAAACTTTCTTCTATCTCATACATATATTTTAATATTAAAAAAAGAATAATTACTCATTTTAATGCTTTAATAATTTTATATCAATACCCTACCAACTTTGATTTTCATCTTAAATTTCTGCTTCAATCAATTAATCGGAGTAAAAACGAATTTCCGTCTCTGCACGATCCGATGGACAATAGAATGATAGGCAGATTTTTTTTTTTCAAATTCAGGGAGGACCTACTTGCCTTACCAAAAAATAATCATACACAAAATGTTTAGTTCAGTCTAGAACTAACTTCATACACTTTTATGTGGTGCAATATTGAAAATGGCATAAAATTCGATATTGCAACTCCCCCTTCCGGCGGATTTTTTTCAGATTCAGGGCGATCCAACTAGTCATAGCCATACACTTACACAAAAAATTTCGTTCAATTCGATGCATAATTTCATGTACTTTTGGTCGATACAATATTAAAAATGGCACAAAAATCGCGATTGCAGCACCCCCTTCCGACGGATTTTTTTCAAATTCAGGGAGGACCAACTAGCCATAGTCATACACATACACAAAAAATTTGGTTCAATTCGATGCATAACTTCATATACTTTTGGTCGGTACAATAATGAAAATGGCGTAAAAATCACGATTGCAGCGCCCCCTACCGGCGGATTTTTTTCAAATTCAGGGAGGACCAACTAGCCATAGTCATACACATACACAAAAAATTTGGTTCAATTCGATCCATAACTTGATATACTTTTGGTCGGTACAATATTGAAAATGGCACAAAAATCGCGATTGCAGCGCCCCCTTCCGGTGGAATATTTCAAAACTGAAGTAGGACCTGCTTGCCACAGCCAAAAACACTCACAAAAAATTTGGTTCAATTCTATGCATAACTTCATGCACTTTTTGATGGTGGAATTGCGACATACACACAGACACACAGACAGACATTTTGTAAAAACATGTTTTTTGGAATCTCTGACCCCTAAAACGTGTAAATCCGTCAAAAACCGGAAGTTGAAAAAAATTTCGATTACAATACTTTCTTCTATTGAAGATAGAAGAAAGTAATAAAATTGTAAATAGTATTTTTAAAATAAATATAATTTGAAAAGTTAAAGATAGTAAACTGCAGAAATAAGATTAAAAAAATTTGAAAACTTCATAAAATTTAGTTTAAAAAAAATTTTACATTTAAATATAAAAAATTCGATGTCCAGTTTGCTTTGTTAGTCAGGTAGGGGCCGGGTCTGCGGCATAATAATAATACTATATAAATCAATCTTGTATATAAAAAACATTGGGATTTTATTTGAAATGGAATGCGCATGAGGTATTTTGAAAACGCTTCATAATGCGTCTTTCAACTACTACAAATAATTTAATATAAAATTTGTAGTTCTAGTCCTGATCAACCAGCAGATGTGCATCGTAGTGTTCAAGAGATTGCTCTGACGCATCTCGGACTGGAGCGCAAGTTTCGACTCTGGCATGGAAAGGATTACGTGAACTTCATTAACAAGGACTTCGAAAACTTGCATCAACCCTATTCAGGTAATAAATATTTTGAAAAAAAGTATATTTTCTTAGCAAAATTTTAGAAAATATAGTGAAATCTGTTATATGTGATATCTAGATTTAGTATGACACATTTACATACACATTTAAATCCCGGTCGTATATTTACAGCTCTGAGATCTATATAGGTCGTATATACAGTCAAACCACAAGTGTCTTCCACTACAAATCCCCCTAAAATACTACTTTTGGCAATAAAGTTCGGTGAATAGACCTGTAACATTAATGTAGATGAAATATTAATGAAAGTTATCATACCATCCTTCGAAATAGTCATCTCCCATAACTATGCACCGCTGAGATCTGCTATACATGTCCTGGGAAATTTGTAAGAAGTCTTCTTTTGGGATGGAGTTCAAAATCTTCGTCACTTGTCGTTGGTTGTCAGCAATAGGGTCAAATCTCTTTCAAAGAGAGTTTGAGTCGTGAAAATTGGAAGAAGTTTAAAGGATTGAGATCTGGTGAGTATGGCGGATGTTCAATTTGCACCACCCCTCATGAATTTCTTTCTGTGTCCTGCAAAGCTTAAAACCAAACTTTAAACTGATCTTTTGTTCGTTCATTTTCTTGTTCTCAGTTAAGAACCAACGCACTGGACAAGCACTTAGTAAAGCACGCCTCACACAAAACATAAACGATACTCAACTGAACAACGGTGGGGGAAGATGGTCAACACTTGCCTCTATGCAGATGCAGCGTTTTGTTTCCCTAATGTTGCCAGGTCGGTCGTTCTGAATTCATTCACCGAACTTTATTGTCAGAGGTAGTAGATCAGCGCATTGCTGCTGCTTCATAGAACTTTTGTTTACATTGCCTTCGAATAAAGTGTGGACTTTTCTATAGGAAAGCTGCATTAAGAGATTGAAGTTTCATGAAATTGTAGAATTAGCTCCATCCGAATGAAAAGATGAAGTCTACTAGGCTACACGAATTACATTTTGTCGTACACTTCATAAAAAAAACTATACAGTATTTTAATTTGAAATTAAACACAAAAATGAATTATGATCTGTAGATTTGCACATTATTTTTTTATAGAATAACCTTAAAAAAATTATTATTTTAATTAATTAATTTTACATGTATTTCCATTAGGGACTCATTTTTGGAAATAAAAAATTAAACATGTACATTTTCAGAAGAGAAAATAAACCATGGAGTCAGTGATTACAGATAGAATCATAATTAATTAAATAAGTAAAATATATTTTATTTATTCCGACAAAATCATTTACGCTCATGACACTTACGCATATTAACAGAATTATATTATGATTTGTTTTTTGAAAAGTGGCAGCAGAAGAATTGTAAACAAATTATATTAATTGTTAAATTCGTTATATAAAGAGTTATTTGAATTCGAAGGTTGAAAATTGAACCAAATGAAACATATATATTACAAATGTATTTTTTTTCGCCAAAATTAACCTTTATACTATATTAATTTCCTTATAACAATATTCCGTACTTTTAGTTCAACTTATTAAATTAAAATCTTGTTTCTAGATCTAATCTATTAATCTTTATGGAAACGATATAAATTCCTAATTCGCCTTAAAAACATTTATTCCAATACGCGTAAATTTAAAAGATGGCTCTAAATTAAAAATATTCTTAATAAAACTTTATTTCTTAATATTTCAAATAAAACTCATTTTTTCTATGCTTTTATCAACCCTTTTTAAGAAAGTCTTATTAAATTTATTCCAAAACCATACCTTTCAAAAAATATCATTATTTTTATTTATCTATCTATTTATTTTCCCTCCTTCAACATTCGATATGTGTGCATATCAATAAATTCATTTCTTTTCTTTTTCTCTTAAAATTAATGCAAATTACTTCGTTTGCAGGACATTTGAAATTCTGAGTCGATTATAAATTAGTTAAATAATATTTAAAAAAAATAAAATTATCGTCTGTGGAATAAAAATATCGACTCTGGGCATGAGTTATGTTTACATGGAAAAATGAGGGTTAGAGAGTAGAGAATTTTCTAGAACTTTGTTTTTAGATTTAAGAAAGGAAGCATGGAGGTGAGAAGGGAGCTTCTTGGTTTTTTCTTCGATGAGTACGGCTTGCTGAAGTAAAGATGGAATATTCTTTTTGATGTTTCGGTTAAAGATGGCTTGCAAAGGGAGCCTTTCCCTCTCTTATGACTACAGTTTAATAAATTAACTTGCAGCAGCCAGTGACTAATTTATTGGATCTTCTACATTTATTTATTTATTTTGTTTTTTTTCCTCGCTTGCCATGACTGTGTGTTTTTTAAACAGGTGAACCTGTGAAAATAATTCGAGTTTCTCCTTAAATCGTCACAACCAATTGAAAAGTCGCACAGGATAGCCAATACCTGTGCTAGTGCCATTTTCTGATTTTGAAAGGAATTTACTATGGAACGAAGTGATGATAAAATAAAACCTATGGATCGCCGAAAAATTTTCCCGCCATGGTTGAGAGGGGTACACGACATTTCGGTCCCGCCATTTCGGTCCCGCCGTTTCGGTCCCGCCGTTTCGGTCCCGAGACATTTCGGTCCCAAGACATTTCGGTCCCGAGACATTTCGGTCCCTGGCCATTTCGGTCCCTGGTTATTTCGGTCCCGAGACATTTCGGTCCCTTGCCATTTCTTTACCGGCCACCTTATAACTTGGTTTCTGACTATCAAAGGCCTACTAAACGCTGTAAGCTCAACATTGTTCGGGCTTTTCTTAATATTTTTATTCTCCTGCCCCCCCCCCCTTCCCTCAAATTTTATACAAAGCTGAATATAATAGTCCAATAAGTTTAATCTATTGTAACTCATGATAATAAAATCACAGCGAGTTGAAAATTTGATTAAATAATTTTATATAATTTTACACTGTCTTTATTATTATTATTTAACAGAATGAATATTTTAAGTTTTATCATATATTCTTTGTATTAGGTGTTTTATCTATAACAAAAACTAAAATACATATTTGATTGATTGTTTTAGCACACTTTCTTAGAATCTTTAAATTAGTGATTTCGTAACTAGGCGTGCTACGAAAATTTTTTGTTTAAAAAATAAAAATGCTCCAACGACTTTTTTTTTTATGTAATAATTATTGGTTGCAATTTTTTTTTTTTTTTTTTTTTTTTTTTTTTTTTACAGTTTTCTCACTTTATGAAGACAATTTTTGTGAATTAATTTTATTGAAAGTGGGCCTATTTCTTTGTAATAAAATGATTATTTTTTAATTTTATATAATAATGTAACTATTATTTTAAATAATTTTATTTTCAATTTTTAACTGACAAAACTAAGCTTTTTTAATTTATCGTTTTTTTATTTATTTATTTATTTGCATTACCTTTTCGCTCTCACTTTCACAGAAAAAAAAAATTGAAAATTCTTATTTTAATTTTATTATTGATTGAATTAATAGTTTTAAATTTCAGTAACTTTAAATATAAAATAAATAAACTGGTAAACAATAAGTTTCAGTTTATAACTACTACAAAAAATAATGATAAATTGAATATAAAACAGATTATTTATTGAGTTTATTTAAAGTAAAATTCGAAATGCGTATTAAAAATTTTATCAATTTAATTAAAGATTCATTAAATTAAAAATACATATATTTAATAAAATATTAATTTCATTTTAATTTTAAAATCACTAACTGTTTTGAGATTTAATTTATAGCAATTATTTATCACCATAAGTTTTTATTAAAAAATTATTATTTATTTCAAAAAAGGAAATTATTATTATTATTTTTATTTTTATTTTTTTGAAAAATCAGTTAGTAACGTAACGTAATAATTAATTAAACATAATAATGCAACACTGTAACAATTCGTAAAAATATTTCTTAACAGTGTTGAATTCAGACAATTTTCTCTGGGAGGGACTTCTGTGGCTCCGGGGGGATTCAATAGAGTCCTGGGAGGGATTGCACTTTTTTACCACTGAAAACACAAAATCTCAAAATTTCCGGGGGAGCATTTGATAGCTCCGGGGGGAATGACCCGCCCCTGAATTCAACACTCTAATATGTTCCCTATAAAATTATGTCAGATATTTCCCGTGCACAAAATTTCAGCTTGCTGGAAAAGGGACCGAAATGTCCAGGGACCGAAATGGCGATGGACCGAAATGTCTCGGGACCGAAACGTCTCGGGACCGAAACGTCTCGGGACCGAAACGTCTCGGGTCCGAAATGTCTTGGGACCGAAACGTCTCGGGACCGAAATGTCTCGGGACCGAAACGGCGGGACCGAAATGGCGGGACCGAAACGTACTGCTTCCGGTTGGGAGTAGTATTAAGCAAGAATTGTCATTATCTTTTGATTCCTCGAGTGAATATGACAGGGGAGATTTTAATGTTAAATAACTTTCTGTGCGAGTTGTTTGAAAGATTTCTTCGAAATATCTCGTGAATTCCTGAGGCCTGATATTCCACCTTTTTGCTGTTTATGTGTAACTATGATGACTCAAGATAATCATAGTCATAATGACAAATTTTTTAAAATTAATGATTTCAAAGTGGTGAGTATGCGAAAAGTATTTGATGATGAAAAAGAAGAAGAAAAAAAATTAATTACGAGACAGTTACTTGTAAATTTGTGAATATGCCGATTTTTTTTTTTTTTTTTTTTTTTTTTTTTTTTTGAGATATTTGTGCCTACTAGGATTGCGGTGAGAATTTTTTCGTGTGTTTTGATTATTATATTTACTTACCCATCATACGTAGTATAGGGTAAGTCTTGCAATCGTTTTGAAAATCGAAAAAAATTTCTTGACGAATTTACACGTTTTAGATAGTGGAGATTCCAAAAAACATATTTTTAGAAAAAATATTTTGCCGTCCGTCTGTCTGCCTGTCTGTCTGACAGTCAGTCTGTAAACGCTCTATCTCCCGAACAAATTGAGATAGAGACTTGACATTTTGTATGTAGTTAGTATGTAAGAGTGGCACGAAGCCTATTTACTATCAGCAACCTCGATTATCCGGAACTATTTTTTTCGGACTATCGAAAAATTCGTTCTGATGAAAGGTACATAAAAATTTTGGAATTTTTCTGTTCTAAGGAATGTACGTAAAAGGCAATAAAATAACACATATTTTGCATATAGAACAAAATCGATCGGATTATTAGTTGCCGAGATATTTGTAATCCTGTTTTCCACATTCTTCGATTTTTCATGACCCTGTATTTCAATCAAATTTCAATTCAGAAGTATATTTTAATTGGAAATGAGACGCTTAATCCGACGCAGTTAATTGTTAGTTAATAGAATTATTATTTTTTGAGTTATAAGGATGTTTCTTTTACGCAATTCGGTACTACTTGAGTAGTTTGGCGTTTTATATAATTTGTCGAAATTGGTACATCAGCAGTTCTTTAATATAGCATTACTATGTATATTAACAATATTTAAATTTTGTTTATGAATTGCAATGCATTGCATAGATAGTTTTCACATGTTTTATTTATATATATATCGATGATGGGTAAGTATTACGGTGGCCCCCAACGACTAGTTTTGTATACTTTTTATATATTTATTTAGATTAATTATTCGCTGTTTGTCAGGTTTATTTATTTGATTATTTTTATGTTTTTTCTTTTATTTGTTAGAATTTCTGGAGGCAGTGAGCTTTAGTTCCCGGATTCTTATAATTTATTTAAATTCATTAAGAAAGATGGAACTGTACAAAGCTGCCGCTAGTGTTTTGACTGATAAATATAATTAATTTTTTCAGTAAATTTTGTGATTTTAAGTAAGAAATTACCTATCATTAAAATTTTTGTACCTCTTTATGATTTATAAAATAACAGAATTAAAAAGTTGATCCCAATTTAAAGTATAAATATGATATTTACAATTTCTATTTTTATTAGATAAAATTTCTGGTTAAAGTTAACAGCTAAATATAGTCACAATTTCACGATAATTCTGATTCAGATATTTAAAAGGGTGGATAATAATTCTGTGTGAGACAACTAGAATGTAAACATAACCAGTAGACAAAGCCCTCAAAATTGCGAAAGCGCGAACTCGTGAATTTCACCTTAAAAGTAAAAGACTCTATGATCGAAATTGTGTCGAATCCCCATTAAAGATACAAGACTGTAATTTATGAAGAATTTAAATACCCTAACACTCGAAAATTAGAACCTACTTTCTCTGGACTATACAAAATTATAAATAAACTTTCTGATGTAACTTATGAAATAGATAAATTTAATTATGAGACAGGACAGAATTCAGTTATTGTGCATGTTTCTAAATTAAGACCCTATTTTTCACCCGAAGATTTTAAATTGTTTCATGAGCAACCCAAAAAACAAACAAAACCTCAGATACAATCACAATCACTAGATCAAACTAAAGTCAAGACAGTAGATTGAATTTTAATTCTTTAAATATTTTATCACCATAATTTTCAACATTAGCAGGTATGTTCTTGGAGCGCTACAAGAATATTACTTGTTTTAGGGGTTAAATTGGGCTCCTTATGCAGGCATAAGGTGTACACTTTGATTGTAAAAGCTTTCAAATTGATGTTGATAAATTAATTTTAAGTGTATTAATATCTAACTATATTTACTTTTTTATTTTACATTAGTAATTATGCTATTTATTCAACAGATATTTATGTGATAACAGTTATAAAATTTGATGATTTTACTCAAACCTATAACTTAATATGTGACTTTCAGTGATTGTGAAAACTACAGATATTAAAAGTTTTTCAAAAAGCAAATTGTCTTTATTTCCATTTCTCAATTAAGAATGACACCTTTTATTCCTATTTGTTTTATTATTAAAGTTTATAAACTATGTGTAGATAAAACATTACTCTACATTTGGCATTTGAAAACTTATAACCAAATTTGACAGTTTTGTAAAAGAATATCAGAGAGGAATTATTGTAAGGAAATACTGGTTGAGAGTCCATTTTCTAAATAGTTAGATTTAATTTTATTTAGATTTTGGAATTATTATTATTATTATTATTATTATTATTATTATTATTATTATTATTATTATTATTATTATTATTATGTATACTTTCGGCTAGAAAAAAATACTTTCTTATGCTATTAGAAGATAAGAAAATTATTTAGTTGCTATGTAATTATTTTTATCCTCAACCAATATTTTCCCTATAAATAATAAACAAACCGTGATATTTTCTTTTGATTATACTCTTGTGTTATTATTATTACCATTATGATTTCTATAATGAAATATGGTATAAATTACACTCTTATTAAGAACATTAAGATATGGAGAATTATTACTATTGTTGCTATAAATTTTGAGTCTTATTATACTATTTATTATTATTGTTGTTATTATTATTATTTAAATTTTTCTGTATTATTTATTATAGATATTGAGAGTGATATTACTTATTATTAAAAAATTTGATTGATTATTAAAAGATGTTGGATCTAACATAAGATTAAACTAGATTTACAAAAATTATACAATTTACTAGTGAGCTACATTGAAGAATTGCATTTTTAAAACTATTTAGAGACTTTATTTGAAGGATTGTATGTAGTCAACTAAGTTTGAGAAGAACGCCTATTGCAGCCTTTAAAGACTTTATTTACTACAAGGACTATATCTAATAAAATTAAATTTTGAACTGAAATAACTACTGATTAAGTCATTGAAATTCTATAAACTCCCATGAAAGAGACTTTTTATTGTTTTTATTATATTTTTAATGTTTCTTGCTTATTAATATTTATAATTTATTTACTGTTATTGTATGTATTATCTCCTATGCAATTACAAATGGTAAGTGATATTGTAACATTATTGCATTTCTTTCAGGGAAATGCTCCTACCTAATTTTAATTCTATTTAATTTGCCCTTAACTATTTTTTTTAATCGCTATTATTCTTTATATTGCGTTAATTTTCTTTTTCTTCCATCTCTTAGCTTCCTGGGTTTGACAGTTTTATTCCAAAATTTAACTTTTCTAAATTATTAGATTTCTGTTGTCTGAGCTTGTAGTTTTATTTAACTATCAATTTCATACAAAGTTTCGGGGAGGGCGGATAGTATTACAAATTATAGTATTAAATTTTTTTTCGCCAAAATTAACCTTTATACTATATTAATTTCCTTATAACAATATTTCGTACTTAGTTCAACTTATTAAATTAAAATCTTGTTTCTAGATCTAATCTATTAATCTTTATGGAAACGATATATATTCTTAATTCGCCTTAAAAAAACAATTTATTCCAATACGCGTAAATTTAAAAGATGCCTCTAAATTAAAAATATTCTTTATTAAACTTTATTTCTTAATATTCCAAATAAAATTCATTTTTTCTATGTTTTTATCAACTCTTTTTAAGTAAGTCTTATTAAATTTATTCCAAAACCATACCTTTCAAAAAATATCATTATTTTTATTTATCTATCTATTTATTTTCCCTCCTTCAACATTCGATATGTGTGCATATCAATAAATTCATTTCTTTTCTTTTTCTCTTAAAATTAATGCAAATTACTTCGTTTGCAGGATATTTGAAATTCTGAGTCGATTATAAATTAGTTAAATAATATTTAAAAAAAATAAAATTATCGTCTGTGGAATAAAAATCTCGACTCTGGCATGAGTTATGTTTACATGGAAAAATGAGGGTTAGAGAGTAGAGAATTTTCTAGAACTTTGTTTTTAGATTTAAGAAAGGAAGCCTGGAGGTGAGAAGGGAGCTTCTTTGTTTTTTCTTCGATGAGTACGGCTTGCTGAAGTAAAGATGGAATATTCTTTTTGATGTTTCGGTTAAAGACGGCTTGCAAAGGTAGCCTTCCCCTCTCTTATGATTACAGTTTAATAAATTAACTTGCAGCAGCCAATGAGTAATTTATTGGATCTTCTACATTTATTTATTTATTTTGTTCTTTCCCTCGCTTGCTATGACTGTGTGTTTTTTAAACCAGTGAACCAGTGAAAATAATTCGAGTTTCTCCTTAAATCGTAACATATATTGTTATTTTGGTATATGTAATATTATTTTTAAATAGTTTGCCGTTTAAAAACAATTTATGGAATGTATTAGTTCTATTTAAAAAAATGCCAAGAAAACGTACATTTTCTGGTTGAAAACAACGTGAATATGATGTAGCGTTAAGGCAAGAGGCTAGATATCAGCGTAAAAAAAGACGGCACAAATGTCATATACACACTACATTGGCGTGATTTTTTCCGATGCCAATTTGGTAAAAACCTCGTTTACGAATACTAGTTACCACATATATTTTTAAAAAGGGAACAACAATAAATTTTAAAAAGTTTAATTAATTTTTATCGAACCAAACAATTTATATAATTTATATATATAAAGTAAATAAACAATTTATTAAGGGAAGAGTTCCCTATCCTGTTCTGGCTGGCGCGATTGGCGAAAAAAATCGAAAATGGCCACAAAAATCCATTTTAGCAACTTATCAGATTTCTCAAGATGATGGAAAAACAGGATTTTTAAATAATTTATAAACATATATTTATTTAATAAACGTTATATATGTCATATGTTAAAAAATATGTACGATGTTTACATAAATATTTTTAGGTATATACATTTTAGATATATCTCTATATATTAGTAAAATTACATTTAGCGATGTACGTATTTAAATACATGTATACACCTGTAAAGAAATATTGGTACTACTTGGTTATCCCGTCGATCATTTTCGCCAAATCATAAAAATCGCCAAACTAATAGTCAAGTTATAGATGTTGATGTAATTTTTATTTTAAGGAACGAAAGAAGAAATAAATTAGTAAAATATGAATAAAAATACAGATGAAAAATGGAATTAAAAACCACTTGATAACGTTTTAAACATGTGTATCGTGTTTAATATCATTGAAAATGACATTCACAATCATCTATTATTGGCATTTAATCTTATAGTTTGGCGATATTTTTTTGGTCGACGTGATAACTAAGTAGTATCCAAAAGGTATATACTTATAATTTTATAATTTTATATATTTTATAATTTTATATATAATAATAATATATATAAGTAATATATATATAAGTTTTTACATATATAAGTTTTTATAATTTTATATATTTTATGTATCTATATATATATAAGAAAGTCTGGATTTTGTATTAATCACGGCACAAAAAAATCTACCGAACCAAAAATTTTGAAATTTGGGGTAAAATTACTTCTTATAACATCGAGTGCCGCTAAGAAGGGATTTTCGGAAATTCCAACCCTAAGGGTGGTAAAAAAAAGAACAAACTTTAAAAAAATTCCTTAAAAATCGGCTTTTGTAGTTATTTTTCAACTGATAACATATTTTAGTGTATTTTTTCATGCTGAATTGAATGGTATTCCAAACTTTTTTTAATCCAGTAGTTCGTGAGATATTTCACATTTTCCTAATTTGGCGATGTCTTCGGCGCAAAAACCTGAAATTTTCAATCCTTATCTATATATATACAAGAAACTCTGGATTTAGTATTAATCACGGCGCAAAAAAATCTACCGAACCAAAAATCTTGAAAATTGGGGTAAAAATACTTCTTATAACATCAGACTTTTTTTTATGTATATAGATAAGGATTTAAATTTTTTTTTGCGCCGAAGAATTCGCCAAATTAGGAAAATGTGAAGTACCTCACGAACTACTCGATGTTATAAGAAGTATTTTTATTCCAATTTTCAAGATTTTTGGTTCGGTAGATTTTTTTGCCGTAATTAATAAGAAATCCTGACTTTCTTTTGTATATTCGAAATCCAGACTTTTTAAATTGCATGTGAAAAAGGCAAAAACGATAAAACTAATGAATTAGCAGTAAAGCAATTATTTTGAATAACCTACACTAATAAAATAACAAAACCCTCTGTCTGTGTGCGTGTGTGTTTTTGTGCGGTGACTAGCAAAATATACGGCACTGATGAGGCTCAAAATTTTCTTGAGAGTAGCCCAAAATCTCTCCTGCTGTAACGGACATTCAGAATTCTAATTATTAACTGAGCGACTCCTCCGCCGTTTCCATCGCAGTCCTTTTGAATAATTTTACCGCTAAATATTATTTGTTCATTTTTTTAAAACCAATTTTTCAAACAATTAGCGCCAGCATATTTCATACAACGTAATTCCACGTATTTCGAGTTTGAGATAAAATCATAAATTTCAGGTTCCTTTAATATTATTATCACGGGCCCGGGCAATGTCGGGCGGGTCAGCTTAGGAAGTTTCACGGATGATCTAACATGTTTCACCATATCTCAGAAGCAAATTCAGTTAGAAGCAATTCAAGAAGAATTCAAAATTAAAAAAAAAAACTACCAAAAAAATTGTTAAATACTTTAGTACTTTTGTATTTTGTCAGTTATTTAGTCATTTCAGAGGTATTTTGTCGCCAACTTGAACTTTGAACTGAACAATGTAAGATTACACAAATCAGACAAAAATTGCGTATTTGATTAGATATTAAGATTTTTTATTTAAAAATATTTCGTTTGATTCAAGATTATTTTAGAGAAACTGACCAGCGTAGCGGGCGAAAGCTGCTAGTCCAATTCCAAGGTCACTGATTAGAATGATTAAGTAAAGAAATTAACTAAAGAGTGATTAAGTAAAGTAAGTAAGTAATCTGAATCAAGATAGGTAAAAATTCAACGAGTTGATCATTTAAAAAAGTTTGAACTTTATGAATGCTAATATAATTTTTCTTTTAAATATGACACCATTTTCACTTGGATGAGTGGAAGTATGCGTCCGACTGATGAATTATGATTATGCAAGTTGAATTTATTTATAGCGATACATTTTGTTTTATTTTTTATGTACATTTTGATTAATGTTTCAGATATAATTAATCGGAATACCACTCCTCGAATGCCCTGGCATGATGTTGGAATCTATATTCAAGGTTTAGCTGCACGCGACACAGCAAGGCACTTTATCCTTCGCTGGAATCATGCTAAAGTAAGTAATTAGTGTCTGAATAGGGGTGAAAAGACATTAGGATTAAAAAACCCGTTGGAAAAACCTATTTCATTGGGAATTGTAAAAAGTTCAGGCCATCATACAGTGGATAATCATGACTTTTTTCCTATTTGGGCCAATTCTTAAACAATTTAATTTAAATATAAAGCATCAAATGTAAAAATAACTTTGACAAAATTCAAATAGAACCCAATATTATGGGTTGTTAATATGTAGCGTAATTTAACTTTTTTTTTCTTTTGAAACTACACTGTTAAAAATCTTGTCCTAGTTTGAACCAAATTTTGGTGGTCAGTAGCTGCCACTGTAAGATGGTGAAATCTTGAACCAATATTTGGAGCTCCTGTTGAAACATTACATTATTTGGAACGAGGTCGAAACAGGAAGCTCCACATGTTGATACGACATTTCACCATCTTATGGTGGCAGCTACTAAGCTCCAAAATTTGGTTCAAACTAGAGCAAAATTTTTAACAGTGTAAATAAATGTACACTTCTATAACCTGTTGAAAATAATTAAGAATTTCTGTGTTATTTCTAAAAGTTAAGAGAGCATCCTGAACAGCATTTCGGAAGCAGCGTTTAGATAAAGTCTTTTAGTTCCAACACGTCTTCGCCTGATGTCGCAATAAGCTAGAGTATTTAATTCCGGTAAAAAATAACAAAAAATTCTATCAAGTAATTCAGCTGTAAAATGAGAGCTTCTCTTTTTATACAAACAGTATACATAAAGGACAACATTTTGACTGTCTGCGCCAGAAAAGAACTCAACCGCATAAAAAATATCAATGTTCGCATCTTCTTTTTAATGCGATTTTTACTCTTCTTCTCGATCAGCAACGATTTTTTGACATTCAATGGTTGAATTAGAGTAAATTCTGCTCCTCTTCAATAAAGTTTATTCGTATTTCGTATAGAAATTTTCGATTTTTTTAGTGTGTTTTCGCGATTTGCTACCATTTTTCCCTCATTAGTATAAAAGGAATCCACTTACAAAGTTCTAGACCAATTTGGTAATTTGTTTCCTCTTTCGATGAAGTTTGAAATTTGTGGAGCGGAATACATGAGATTGTTCCTTCTAATATCTTAAATAAATTCGAGTATGATTAATTTGTTTTATTTGAATTAAATATAATGCATGTACTTTAAAAGAAAAGAAATCTACTTCACTTCGAACTGAAAAGGGAAAAACTTAATTTTACTAACAGGAATAAATTAAGCTTATAAAGCTTTGTAAGACAATACAAGAATTTGACTTATAGATTAATATTTTTTTCACTTTTACAGTTACATCTGTCTGCGGCTACGTCAAGTTCCTCGGTTACATCTCTTGTCTCCCTTGCAGTGAATGATGCAACGGAAGACTACTTATTTAAATTTTCATTATGATTGCATGAAGTGTATTTCATGTGAAAATATATTTTAAAGTAAAATAGAATAATGAAAAATAATTCAATACAAAGAACGCTTCATTTCATTGTAGGGGAAAGTGGGGATTTATTGATCATATAGGGGATACTTGAGCCACCACTATTATCTCTACAGTTGGTTATTTTTTCTTTCTAAAACAGGCAACATGGTAACATATTTATAGTTCTGAACATGTAAAAAAGAAATCACATACCTTGGTACCATTTTGAATGTATGGTAATTAATAGTTGTTTTTTTCCCTATCTGAAGTAAATATTTAGGTTCATTTTTTTTTTTTTTTGTAATCAAAGTTTTGTGTAAAGCTGCAACAATATAAATAGATTTAATAAGTATAATTTCAATTGTATTTTGAGTCTAAAATAGTTCAAATACCTGCCTGCTTTACTTAATAAAACTCTGATTAACAAAAATGGTGGTAATGGGGATACTTGAGCCACTGAGATTGTAGATATTTGAGCCATAGCTCCACCATCCGCACTAGGAATTAAGATATATGGGTGAAACATAAAGAAAAAAATTACGTCCTTATCATATTCACAGATAGTTTTTTTTCTGGATAAAAGGGCGAAAACAAATTTTTTTCTTAAAAAAATAATGACTTAGGAAAAAAAATGTTTAAAGATGTATCTTTTTTTAAATGAAAATACAAATTTTAGTTTTCATTTTGACTAATAAATAGCCTGTGATAAATGTAGGTATAGTTTTCCATTTAACTTTTATTTTATTACATTAAAATAACTTTTTTAAACTGTTTTACAGATTATAATCTCCAATATTTTAATTAGTTAGGTCCTACATATTAAAATATTTATTTTTTTAACATATTATATTAAGATTAAATATTGTATATTGAAATTGTAACCTATGTTACTAATTGAACATGAAATTTGCTCGAAGAATTGCAGACTCCAAATTTAAATGGCCACCAACTGAGGATGTTGAGGATGTTGCTACCATCGATGAAACCCAAGTTGAGATGATCCTTCGACCACTAATTATCACTACAGAAAAAAAAAGACCGTGTTACTAGTTTTGTTTTCACAGATGGTTTTGAAGGACTTTATATATTTTAATTTATCATTATGTAAAATATTTGTGCAAAAATAAAGCGAAAAACATTATTTTTGTAGGTATGCTTTTGTACTGGCTCAAATATCCCTTCACCATGGCTCAAGTATCCCTCTCATGGGGATACTTGAGCCACGATGTAAAACAAAAAGTAAAAATTTATTAAACATAGAAAAATCGTTCAAATTTAATTGAAAGTGACTTTCGATTGGAGAAAAAATATCAAATTTTCATTTTCAACATTTTATTTTGTTCTAAGAAATTATAAAAAATTAAAAAAATAAATAAAATTTAAAAAGTGGCTCAAGTATCCCTATCTTCCCCTACATTACATTTAATTAGATGAACAAACACTTGAATTTAGAGTTCCTCATCTAATGACATAACTTGTTTATGAGGCGACATTGTCAGAAATGTGTAAGGAGACAAAATTAAGATAGCAATTTGAATTATTAAAAAAATTACAAAAGGACATTCCTTTTCTGTTTTTGAAACCACATACAATTTCAGTAAAACTGTGACTTTTTTCTCAATTTTTTATGATTTCTTATGTTATTTTTCAGCAATATAATAGTAAAAACATATCTTTACACACATATTCACAGATTATAATTGATGAATCTGTTTTAACATAGCAATGCAGAAAAGGCTATGCAACAAATTTCACGATATATTTATTTTGTTAAAATTCTTCTTGGTGATTTCTTTAAACCACTACAATTCAAACTTTTTATTTTTTTACAGCAAGAAAAATGCCCAAAGGACAGTTCGAAACCTTACTTGATGCCTAAATGCTATTCAACGCTTGTTGATATAGCTCCTAATATACTTCAGGAAACTGTAGGAACACTTTATAGAGCTGAATGTCAGGTAATCCATTTTTGTCATTGGTTTCATATTTATCATCTGGGAAAACGTTCTCTTTCCTAGTTATAATCAAAATATTCTACAAAAATAACAACAATAATAATAATTAAAAATACATGTTTTTATTAATGTAATTAATAATAATAATAATAATAATAATAATAATAATAATAATAATAATAATAATAATAAAGGGTAGAGTGCAGAAATTCAAAAATCGTAAGATGCCGAAACCATTGAGATCCACCCGTCTGTTCACATATAACAGAGCAAACACTACTCTACTGAATCGTTTGAAATTTAATATATATAATTGTTGCATAGTTTTGTCAAGTTATTTCAAATTTTATGAAAATTGGATTAGTTTAATTACAGGTACAATTAAAAGTATTCGGTTACAGCATGACCAATGGAAAAAACTAGTTTCAAGTGAAATTTAATGATGTTATACTCTTTCGAACATAATAAAATTGATATGCATCTATGAAGTATATACATCATCGATGCATACATTTTATATACTTCATACACTATATGGTCAAAGGTGGCCGGCCACTTGCAATTTAGACTTTTTTTGAATATCTAGAACAATACATGAGGAATTGTGTTAAAACTTTAAGTGTGTAAACATAACAGCACAGGTCATACATTTACGTGAAGATTTTTCCAACTAAAGTATCTAAAGCGTTCAAACTGTAGATTATAATTAAGTGGATTATTGTAATAATTTGTGTTCATTTTTATGAGGCTATCATGTATATTCGTAGAAAAATGAAGGTTTTTATAAAAACAGTCCCAATATTTACCAAGTTTTTTGCATATAATTTGCCGAGTTCGTAATATAAAATAAAGTTCTTCTTCGAAAATATGACAAACAACATTGTACATAATATCCTGTAATCAGAAATAAAAAATAATAAAAATTGTATGAAAAATGAACAGGTTTACTAAATAATTTTTCATTGCGCATGCGTAAACGCTAGCAAAATTTCATTTACATATTGTACTAGCTAGATATATAGAGAAACTTTTGTAAAAAATTTTGAAACATAGCTTGAAAATTCTGAAAGTGATTTAATAGACTAAGCTGTTCTTCCTATCCGTTGTTTCTAAAATGAAGCAAAAAAAAAAAAAAAACTAGTCGTTGGGGGCCACCGTAATACTTACCCATCATGGATATGTATATGAAAATAAAACATGCGAAACTATTTATACAACGCATTGCAATTCATAAACAAAATTTAAATATTGTTAATATACATAGTAATGCTATATTAAAGAACTGCTGATGTACCAATTTCGACAAATTATATAAAACGACAAACTACTCAAGTAGTACCGAACTGCGTAAAAGAAACATCCTTATAACTCCAAAAATAATAATTCTATTAACTAACAATTAACTGCGTCGGATTAAGCGCCTCATTTCCAATTAAAATATACTTCTGAATTGCAATTTGAATGAAATACAGGGTCATGAAAAATCGAAGAATGTGGAAAACACGATTACAAATATCTCGGCAACTAATGATCCGATCGACTTCGTTCTGTATGCAAAATGTGTGTTATTTTATTGCCTTTTACGTCCATTCCTTAGAACAAAAAAATTCGAAAATTTTTATATACCTTTCATCAGAACGAATTTTTCGAGAGTCCGAAAAAAATAGTTCCGGATAATCGAGGTTGCTGATATTAAATAGGGTTCGTCCCTTTCTTACATACTAACTACATACAAAATTTCAAGTTTCTATCTCAATTTGTTCGGGAGATAGAGCGTTTACAGACAGACAGACAGACAGACAGACACAGACAGACAGACGGACGGATGGCAAAATTTTTTTTCTAAAAATATGTTTTTCGGAATCTCCACTATCTAAAACGTGTAAATCCGTCAAAAAAAATTTTCGATTTTCAAAACGTATGCAAGACTTACCCTATACTACGTATGATGGGTAAGTAAAAAAGTGGGGTTGTATCCAAATGTAGTAGTACGAGCTATATTGTGTATTCTATATATTTACACTAATCAATGGATAAATGGATACAGCCCCTCATCTTTTTGCTTCATTTTGGGAGAAACGGATTTTTACCTTATATTCTATTAACGACCACTTTCACAATTTTCAAGCTATGTTTTTGAAACCTTCACAAAAATTGCTGTATACATCTAGCTAACACAATATGCAAATTAAATCTTGCTAGTGTTTACACATGCCCAATGAAAAATTATTTAATAAACCCACTCATTTTTATACAATTTTTATTATTTTTTAATTATGATTACAGGTTATTTTGTACAATGTTGTTTGTCATATTTTTGGAAATGAACATTATTTTATATTAAGAACTTACCATATTATAAGCAAAACACTTGGAAAAATTTGGGACTGTTTTTATAAAAACCTTAATTTCTCTACGAGTATACAGACTATCCGCATAAAAATAGACACAAATTATTACAATGAGCCATTTAATCATAATCTAAAGTTTGAAACACCTTATCTACATTAGTTTTGACGGGGCTATCCAAAAGATATTCGTTCTTTTTCAATTTGTTGACGGTCACCTATGAAATTGAACCATAGGTGACCGTCCACCTATGGTTCAATTCAATAGGTGGATTTTTTCCAAATATTTGGAAAAAATCTTCACGGTGAATGTATAAGTATCTACTAAAATATACATTCTGTACAATCTCTTGTGCAAGGAATATTTATTATTAATTTACAGGACCTCACAAAACTATTCCATTACATGATGATGTAGGGTTGAGGGTAGCATTCTTTAAATCGCGTTTTAATTATATTAAACTAATTCGTATTTTATGAAATTGCTGAGTTTTACTGCAAGTTACTTCCTGTATAACAGAAAGCAGATACTATTTACAAGGACACACAAAAGATTTCGGCGAGAATACTGTGTCTGAATTACTGCATACTATTACACCAAGATATGAATATTTTAAAAAAATTCGATATAGTACGAACGTGCCTCACTTGCTACGCTTGACGTGCAATTTCCTACTTGTTTCCATTGTTAACGAAAGAATCTTTTTCCGAAGAATTTCCATCATTTGAATGTATATATGTAATGATATGACGACGATGTTCTATAATAATGTATAAGCTGTAGTGAAATACCATGTTTGCTGTAGAACACTACTATTCACGAAGAATCAATAGCGGGATGAGCTGAGTAGTCGTTCTGGTAAGTGGATAAGCCATGGATTTGTTTTTTTAGGAGTTTCTCCGTAATAAATGTAAGTCAGTTCGTTTTTTAATTCATATTTATTTAGATAAAGCCATAAAGTTATTCCACTGGTAACTATGCACAAATCTAACACTACAACTTTCGCTCACCAAGCTGCAACATTCCGGCGTTCTACATTGTCGGAAAAAATGAAATGGGCGTCTTAGTAGTTTAAAAGTTAGTCGCATTCTGAGCTCCGAAAACCTAGAATGAATATCCAACACTTGCACGAAAAGCTAGCCCAACCTCTCTCCGCGTCAGTCATTTTAAAATCCAATTAGAATTAACTTCGAGGATACGCGTCAGAAATCATCACCTCTGATTGGTATACGAGGCGTGGTCTTCCCGTAGGAACTATATCATGTCTCGCAAATAGACTAGTCTGCTAACATATTCGCGCATTAACACAAATCAGGTGATGTTAATAAAAAATAAAATTAAAATCCCGAGAATATTCTAAAAAGGAAAAAGATTACGAAATCGCTTCCTGTACTTTTTGAGAAACAAGCAATAAATTATTAATAAGTGAAATAAAATAAGAAAAAGAATTTTAGCGGTTAAAAGATTAATACATTACAAAACTAAGATTAAAAATATGTTCCACAAATTTAGAATTAAAAGTTGAGAGAGAACAAAATGGCGCAATTTTTTTTTATTTTATTACATATATATGTATATTAACTTTTACTTTGGTATTCAAACTTTAAATTATAACGGGAAATTGTTTAATATTTCTTAAAAAGAATATTTTAGTTATTATAAAACGGTATACTATCCGGATTTGAGATTGAGATAAAAGCTAAAATTCAGTATTAATTAGTCCTTCTAAATCTATTTTAAGTGCAAAATCTCTTTTTCTATACAGCTTCAGAGTAAGCCGGGAGAAAATCGAGAATATATTGTACGTACCATTGTGAAAATTTTATCATAAATTTATTCATTCATTGTAGGTATTGCGCAGTTTGTGTGAATGGTCTGGTGGTATATCAAATGTAGAAAGCTCTATTCATAATGCGTATCTGACAGTTGTTCGTGAGGCTAAAGAATTTATCTATATTGAAGTGAGTATATTTCTAATTAAGCAAAATAAAATAAAATCATTCAGGATATCTACTGCATGATTTTACAAGAGAAATAAATAAATGAGAAAAATAATGTTTATATATATCTATATGCTTAATTCCAAAATTTATTTTTAATAATTAATAATTATTTGTTAGTTTTCCTTATTTATCGGAAGATTATATGTTTTTTTTTCTTTTTTTTTTTCTTTTTTTTTTTTTTTTTTTTTTTTTGAGCGTTGAAATATTTTTATTTTAAAAAAGTTTAACTTTTTGGTATAAAAATGCAACATTTACAAAATAAAATATAGTTTTATTTTTCTTCAGTTCTGGACAAATGTTCAGTTCTAAACCATGTTACAAGTAAAAATTCTCAAGCTAAAACGAATAATTTTACAAAATAGCAAGAAATTTTATCAGCACGTCTTATCTAGTGAGCCAGTGGAATCGAGGCCCAGAGCCTCACATTTTTTGGTGACAAAGGAAAAGTAGAGTTTTAGTTTTAAAATGCATATGCATACAGCATCATAATTATACGGACAATCACGGTTTCGTAAAATTTACTAGAAAGAATTAACTTGTGATCATTATACTAATTGTATTACAAGCATCTAAATATGCATAACTTGTTGCCATATTATATTTCTTCGTAAATTAGTAAATGATATGCATAATACATATACCGAGTGGGCGAAAAGTACGTAAAAACTTTAAAAATTCATAAAAGATGGAAAAATAACTGAAATAAAAAACGATTAGCAGTGTTAGCATCTATAGGTCACGGAAATTCTTTTTAAGGCAGCAATAAAAAATAACTCAAAAAAACATCCAAAGATGGCGTTGGGAATGTTAGACTTCGGTGGAAATATGCAGATGAGACGGTTATAAGAACTTGTGCTGCTAATTCACAGTTGAGAGCCATGTATTTAATCAAGGATGCTGAGTGAGAAGGATAAAGCGTTATTGGTAAATTTATTTTACGTGAACCAGGAATCAGATACCAATCCTAGATTAAGTACAGGGCTCTCAACCGTGAACTAATTGTGGATTAGCAGCGCAAGTGCAAGTCCTTATAACAGTCTCATTTGCATATTTTTACCGAATTTTCACCGAAGTCGAAAGTTTCCAGTGCCATCTGTCGGGTGTTTTTAGAGTTATTTTTTATTGCTGCCTTGGAAAATTTCCCGTGACCTATAGATGCTAACCCTGCAAACATTTTTTTATTTTGATTATTCTCCCAGCTGTTATGAATTTTTAAAGTTGAACTTTAGTAAGTACGGACTTTTTTGTCTACCCGGTATACATATATATACAAGTTTTGCATGAATTTATTGATTTATCATCATAAAGGTACATGATTTATTTGTGTTTCACTGACTAGGCATGAGCTTCACTTCAGTATTTTATGCAAATTTGATAACCGAGGATCTAAACCTTTGTTGCTATGGCGAAATAATTCGTTTTGCTCACTCTTTTCAAAATGCCTCGTGAAAAAAGAACTCAATTCATTTTGAAATGAGAAAAATATGACATTTCATTATGAAAAGGTGTGTCAATTCTAAATATTTCAAAATTAGGAGATCTAAAAATTGTTGTAAAAATGTTTTCAAATAAGACATTGGTGGTTCTGTGAAAAAGAGAACAGGATGAAACAGAAGTTTTTCCAAAGGGATCGGAAACAAATTGAACACATGGCATAGCAATCTTTAAAAAAGATATCTGCCAAAAAAGAAAAAAAAATAGCGTATGTATTAAATCAGAAAGTTTATTCTCAACTGTGATGCATCTTTTGTATAACTTCAACATTATATAGAAGTTAAAATGAACTAGAAATTGCTTTTGTCAAAAAGACATCAGACCATGTGATGAGAAACCGTATTCATCTGGATAAAAAGCAATTATAATTGGCAAAATGTGGTATTTTCAGATTTTAAAAAAATCCAACTTAGATTAACTTTTTTTTCATAATGATTTAGCATACACTGTTAAAACTAATGGTGACATTTTGCATCTTTTAGGGGTGAAAGGCTTGTCTCACTGGTGACACCCCTAAAGGAGCCAGAATGGCACCTTTAATTAGGGTGAAAAGATGGCACCCTTAATCCAGAGTGCCCAATAATAAAAAAATTAAAAAACATACAAACCGACTTTTGGCCCTCGACGGATTCGAACCCACAACATCCGATTGCAAGCGCATCGCTCTAACCGCTTGGCCATCGAGCTCACCTCCAAAGTCTCCTTGAAATGATCAAATGTCCTGAAATTTAAAGGTTGCTTTATATAAAAAAAAACTCGCCAAAAGTTAGTCATCCGAAGTTCTAAACGAAATTGGGATAGCGTATAGCGGTGATAGTCATCGTAGGGAGAAATTGCTGTTTTGATCCATCAGTGACGGCGAGTTGAAGGACAAGGATACATGCCACAGAGCATGCGCAAATGACTAAGGGGTGAAAATCTTACAACGGTATGCATTGCACGGCACCCTAATTAGAGTGAATCACCTAGTGGGAGATCAAGCGGCACCTCAAACACATTTTCAAGCCCGCGGGTGTCAAATGGTAACACCTTTTCACCCCTGGGCGCCAAATGCAACTAGTTTGTCACCTTTATTTTTAACAGTGTAACCATCGACATGATCTATTGAAGACAAAGAGTAAGTGTTCAGGTGGAACAAGTGTTCTAAAGGCGGTTCGTAGATATTTTAGAGGTCAATTTCAGTCAGATCAAAATGATCTAGTCATTGTCCCAAATACTATGGGCGCCCTGTTCGTTTGTTAGATGAGCAAGTTCTAGCATATTGACGGCCTCTATGGAGACAATTTTATCTTTTAGCAAGAGAGAGCATCTTTTAACGCTCAATATCTAACAAACACATGATTTGAGAAACAGAAAATCAAACTTTTGAAGTGACCAGAAAACTCACTTATCGTAAATTAATGTATGTTTCGGGAATTTTAGAAGCAAATGTTTATGTAAAGGGAAGACGGTTTTCTTTATCAACAGAACAACCAAAGTATAGTTTTAAAAAATTGAGCAATCTTAATCCGAAAATTCGTAAGAAAAGCTCGTTGAAATTACGACAGAAACGATGGAAGAAAATCTTGCAAAGAATGATGGCTCAACAAACTGCTAATTTTATGAATAACTTAATTTTTCGCTAAAATATCAAAATGTCTTTATAATTATGAATCGCTTGAAAAATTACTATTTTTATTTTTATTTTAATTTTACATTTATTTCATTGCCATCGATATGATATAAATATGTGTTATGAACTTGTTACTCCGTCATACGTCGATTCACATAAATTATGTTAAAATCCAGCTTTTTTTTCCCATAATGTGTAATAGACAATGCTACATTTAAAGTCTGAAAACAAATGCACAATATAGTGACTATTTAAAAACATATACTTGTATTGTGTATTGTAACAACACATTAAATTTTGTCGCGATTCATCAATTTTTACAAAAATTGGAGCCTAGGAAGTCTAAAAAGAGGACAAGTAGATATTAATAGACAGATATACTAATTTTAGATCCTGGTGAAACAATCCGGCGCTGAGTATAGTTTAAAAAAAAAATATGTATGGAAATTGGAGCATTTCGTTCTAAAGTTATACATGAACATATAGATTTAAAAAAATATATACTATACAAATGAATTGTGTAACCTCTATACGAATACTAAGACAAGCTCAGAACTTTTATTGATAAATTGCTAAAACATTATACAATGGGATGAAATATAACAGTTTAAAATCTACATACCAACCTGCATGACGTTTAAATATTAAAAACAAATGATAAAATTATCCCGACAGTTTCAACCGAAATGCTCGGCTATTTTCAAGGAAAAATAAAGATGAACTGACACAGGCACGTTCTCTAGCTCGATGAGAGATGAAGGTAAAACACGAAAGGACAAAAGGAAAAAAAAAACATGGGGTGGAAGGGAACTCTACGGCACGCCACACACCAGGGAGACATGCGTCAAAAATCGTACAACATGACGCAGTCAAACCGGTTTTTTCTTTGTTATCAGGGTGAAATTGTCGCATGTCGCACGTTTTTTCGTTCAATGTTTCAGTGGTGTGTGGCGAGCCTACAAGAAGCGCCACGCGCGGACATGGAGAGGGAAGAAAACGGAGAAGGGACAACAAAATAAGAAAAAGTGTTCAAACTGAAAGAAGAATGGTTAAGTTTCAATAAATTAAACCAAATACTTAGAGATGGTAAAAGACATATTATCGTTACATACTTTATGCATGAAGTATTGTATGTAGATTGCAGAGGCGGATTATCCATTAGGCTGAGTAGGATGAAGCCTAGGGGCCCGGAAGAAAAAAGGGCCCCGGTGCTACGATTTTTTTTTTTAATTTTTTCTTCAAAGTAGCTCTAGAAAGGCCGTTTTTAATTTTTTCCCTATTATCTTTGCAGGTTTTTATAATGAAGATACCTTTACATTCGAAACCGATTCAGAAAGTAGAATTCTCCTAATAAAAATAATAATAATAATATCTTCAACTAAACTAAACAAGTTGGAAATTGCACGTGAAGCGTAGCAAATTAGGTGCGTTCGTACGATAACGAAGTTTTAAAAATATCACTCTCATATATCAATCTCATAAAATTGTAAATAGTGAATTACAATTAAAACGCTCATCAAACAATGTTCTCCCTATGCCATTATGTAATGGAATACTTTTGTGTGGCCTTGTAAATCAATAACAAATGTTCTTTGCACCACAAATTATGTAAGATGTATATTATAATATGTACTTTATAGTTGCATATAAATTTTATTAAGTTCGCATGAGTGTAACACGATTAAAATGCATTTGAAACATTTTTTCCCATTGACCGTAATGTAATGGAATACTTTTGATTGTCCCTGTAATTGATGTATTCATCCGATTTTCATAAAATTTGAAATAAGTCGAAAAAATTATGTAATAATTATGTATTTTAAATTTCAAACGTATAGAATATATTTGAAGCTTTTTCCCCATTGACCATAATGTAATTGAATACTTTTGATTGCCCCTGTAATTGATCTATGCACACGATTATCAAAAACTTTGAAACAACTCGCCAGAATTATGTAATAATTGCGTATTTTAAATTTCAAACGATTAAAATGCATTTGAAACTTTTCCCCCATTGACCGTAATGTAATGGAATACTTTTGATTGCCCCTGTAATTTATCTATGCATCCGAGTTTCATAAAATTTGAAATGACTCGACAAAATTATGTAATAATTATGTATTTTAAATTTCAAACGATTCGGTTGGGTAGTTTTTGCGTTGTTATATGCGGACAGACAGACGGACAGACGGACGGACTGAACGACCACTATAGGTGCTACGTATTATATAATTACGAACGCACCTAAAAAGTAAAAAGCACATTTTTAGAGAATGACCTTATCTATCCAATGCAAAAATCGTTTAAAATTATTGAAATACAAGCGAGAAGTTAAAAAAAATTTCTACCATTAGGTACTTTTACTTGCATAAGTAGGCTGCACTAGACATGGAGAACACAGGAACGCTAAATGATTGTTAATCCTATGAGGCAGTTCTTTGAAGATTTCTCGCACGCATTTTAATGTTTTTGATTCAATACTTTGCGAAGAATAGCTGAGGATGATCTATAACTCGGTAATTTTTATTTTTTTAATTTTTATTTCTTTTTTGTTGGGGCGGGGGGGGGGTATACATTAATTTTCAGAACCGGATTGAACTGGTTCTGAAAGCAAAACTATCACATACAAAAAAAAAAAAAAAAAAAAAAAGTAACAAAAATTGAAAAAGTAAAAATTAGCTCGATTATAGATCGTCTAAAACTATCCTATGAAAAATATTGCATTCAAAAATATTAAAATGTGAGTAAGAAATCTACAAAGAACTGTCCTATAGGATTATCATTAGCTTGATAGAAACCCACAGATGATGCAAACATTCTTTCAAATGCAAAAATGCTTACAAATTAAATAGAGCTTTTGTTTTATATGTTGCTGCATATGTATTACAATGTGAAATTTTATTTTTTATATGGCCCCTGATTCCTAATAAAGTATATTTGGAAAAATATTGTTCGGCGTACAAGAAGATAGCTTAAAAATTCCTTTTTTTTTATAATTAAAATTTACCAAATTATAGCATTTTAATTTTATGAAATTTCAATGTTTTTCTGCACTAAAGGTTTTTTTCTTCTTGTGCCAGAAAATAGGAAAATATATTGCTTTAGGGGGAAGAGGAGAGTGTTCACAAAAAATCTAGTCTAGGGGCCCGGGAGGTAGTTAATGCGCTTTTGGTAGATTGTACACTGTTTTAGCAAGTTTATAAATAAAAATTCTGAGCTTGTCTCAATATTCATATAGTAAACCACAGTGTAATAAAGTCCACTGTTAATTATTGTGCAACCCTCTCTTATTAGAATCACACAGTGCCCCAGTGCTGTCTCGAAGAATATCACGACGGTTTTGAGTGTCCGCACACATTCACTCTGCTCCATTTCGATGTCCGCTTAAGTAAATTAGTGCTTTGCAGTTTTCTTTTGGACCTTTGCAATTATTGTCAAGTTATATGCTCATAAAAAAAATGTTACAGAAAACCTAATGAGAATTGAATATTTCTTGTTGATATATATTGTTTTCAGAATCAGTTCTTCATCAGCCAACCTCTTGGTAGCAGCAGCGTTTTTAATGGAATAGCAGATGCTATTTTCAATCGAATTTTGAGAGCACATCGGTAAGTGTAATAGTATGATTTGTAGAAACGTATCATAATTTTTGCAACCTTTATGAAAAACTTCTTTTATAGAAAAATTTTATGCATGCATTTAATTGAATTAAACATGCTTAGTTTTTAAATTTGTGTACAGTTTTATATATTAGTCTTTTTAAATTTAAATCTTTCCAAGACATTTATACATTTATGTTAATATTAACATCATAGAAATTTTAAAAAAGTATGAATTATTCAGTGTGAGACTACATAGTTTTAATGAATGGAAAATAAATGTTATCGAGTGCTATCTGAGCGGTATCGAATAAGGTCCTCTCAGCCCTGCGGTTAGCATGCTGGTCTATAATCATATCTTTATAGTCCAAGAGCCGACCACACAAAAACCCTAAGTCATCGAGCACAAGAAGAAATCCTTTATATTATGGAAAAGTAGATATAGGGAAATCTAATGATTCATGTCTGCCGGAAGTGAAATGGTGTATAAGCCAAAAATGAATAAGGAAAGGGCATGTTTACAAACAAACGCTTCCTTCAACAAATCTATCAATTACATTTTTGCTTTAGCGATCATTACAGGAATCATCAACAACGGCGACGTTGACCAATCATACAACAGAGATTTCAATCGCAGACAAATCAGACCAATCAGATCGCCTTGACTTCTTGTACAAAGTAGGAGTCATAAGACGAGCAGGAAATTACTGTGGATTCACAGCAATTTTGCCCACAGTGACGTCAGCTGCCCTTTTCCTAGTGGTTGACTCGTAGACTTAGCATTATGCTTTCCTGCACCCAGTTTTCCGTGTTTTCATCCCTTTGATTGCACGGCAAATACAATGATAGATTTAATTGAAATAATAGACTTTTTCAAAATTTCATTAGTCGTGTGACACGAGGTATTCAGCTACAAGAACATAAAATTTTAAGTATGTGACATATACAGTTTTTGTGTACGGAATCTGTGACAGGCGGACAGACAGAGGATAGATACGAATAGGGTTTTGTCAAATGAACGAAACCCTAATAAAAAGTCACTTGCTCATAAAAAATATATTTAAGGGAGGAGTCTTTTATTTTAATTACCTTCTATCATTATTTACTCAGGCTTCCTCCTAAAAATATTATTGGGGAGGGGGGGGGAGTTACTGCAGTGCCCTAGATGATATGAAGTCTAGTTTCGTCAGTGATCGACAATACCTGCTTCTTGACCTTTTATTATAATATATTTCCCATTAATAACATCAATGTCTGATGATTTCTGTATTATCGGTATTCGAGCAATTCAAGTGGAATTCTTATTTAACGAAGGAATTTCTACGATGTGTTTGGTATTCTATATAATAAATGTTGTTAAATTCAAGCCTTTCTTCTTTTTTTTTTTTTTTTTTTTTTTTTTTTTTTAGAACTAAAAAGTTTAATAAGCGTTTTCTTCCATTGTCAGAAATCTCCTTGAAATATTAAATTTAAATCAAACAATTTAAAATGGTTATTATTATTTTAATATTATTGCATTGCGTCTGAGAATTTTATTAATTGTTTTATCTTATGTTATTTTTTAAAGTGAGAGGCAAGATTTTCGTGTGTATGTTCTTCTTCCATTGCTTCCTGCTTTTGAAGGAGAAATTGGTACTGGTTCGGGTATCCTAATACAAGCAATTACTTACTGGAATTACAAATCTATGTGCCGAGGTACCAGTTCCCTTTATGATAGGCTTGCCAAAAAGGGTGAGATTCAATCTTTTTATGTTAATCAGTTAATACTTTATAAGAATATTCAATTTTTCTGTAAAAAAAAAGAGGGAGACACTTTTGTAATGAACATACAGAATATAAAGATACTAAGGCTGTATTAAAGATTCATAACTAAAGCGTAGGCTTCAGTGTAGAAAATTCAGAGAATTTATTGTATCACAGTTGAAAGTAGCTAGCTCTTAAAAGAATACCGAATTTAAAAATAAGTATAAAAGCAAAAATAGTTTTTTAAAAACACTTTTTTATAAGCATTTAATGCTCACCTTGAAAATTACGCCTATTTATTATTGTTATTATTATAAATGCATTTCACCTTTTTTTCCAAAAATATCCGTTACAATACATTCGTATAGCATGAGCACCGATTTAGACTACGAAAAATTCTCTGCTTTTCTTACTTGGTGGAAAGTGCTAGCAATGAATTTAATAAATATATACAAGGTGATGGCCGTAACTAAACTGACGGTACTCAAAGTGTTCTATATAACGCGATCTAAATGCGAAAATGGCACCAAATTTTGTAGGAAAATTAAAAAAGACAATGGACAAACGATTCCGCAAAAAAAATTTAGTTCCAAAAGTCACCGCTTGGGGAATATGTGGCGCTGTGTATTCGAAAAAGAGAGTTTAAATAATGAAGAATCAATACTGAAATAAAATTAACGTTTATTTAACGAATTTAGCGATTTAATCCAAGCTCAAAGTGGTAACAGTTTATAAAAAACTAAAAAATTACATAAACATTGCTTAAGTTTCTTTATCTGCATTTTCACTTGAAGAGCCCCAAAGAAAGCAGCAGCAGTAGAAGCAGCTCTTTATTCAAATTTTACGTTGCATCTTTTGGCCCAATGCCAGTTTGTTCGGCTTTAAAAGATAATGTGCTACTGTTCGCATCAATTTCATTGCAAAAAATTTTTTAATTTGTGTACAGTTTTATATATTAGTCTTTTTAAATCTTTCCAAGACATTTATACATTTATGTTAATATTAACATCATAGAAATTTTAAAAAAGTATGAATTATTCAGTGTGAGACTACATAGTTTTAATGAATGGAAAATAAATGTTATCGAGTGCTATCTGAGCGGTATCGAATAAGGTCCTCTCAGCCCTGCGGTTAGCATGCTGGTCTATAATCATATCTTTATAGTCCAAGAGCCGACCACACAAAACCCTAAGTCATCGAGCACAAGAAGAAATCCTTTATATTATGGAAGAGTAGATATAGGGAAATCTAATGATTCATGTCTGCCGGAAGTGAAATGGTGTATAAGCCAAAAATGAATAAGGAAAGGGCATGTTTACAAACAAACGCTTCCTTCAACAAATCTATCAATTACATTTTTGCTTTAGCGATCATTACAGGAATCATCAACAACGGCGACGTTGACCTTTCATAATGTCTCTTTCTTTCGTCGAGCGAGCTCTACTAGTCAAATTCATTTACCTCAACCAGTGCAATGCGCCAGTCGCTCTTCCTGCTTTTAGAAACCACAAAAAATGCATAAAGGTTAACGGTCCTTTGTTAGTTAATGGTTTAAAAGCAATGGTTGAGAAGTTTGAGAAAACGGGTTCCCTAAATGTTCAGTCGGGCATGGGAAGACGAGGCCCACTTTTACCTGAATGGAACTGTAAATACTTAGAACTACCGAATTTGGGTTAAGAAGTCACCAAGAGCATTCAAGAAAATTCATTTGTATTCACCAAAGATAACTGTTTGGCGCAGTTTCACAGCAGTTATAATCATAGGTCCATTCTTTTTTGGGAACATTACTCCGACTGGACTTGTAATTTATTCTTTAACTGGAGACAAATACAGGGTGGTCATAAAAAAAACTTTGCCGATATATAAAGCTCTAGCAGCCAGTCTGCTAAACCGATCGAGGTGAAATTTCAAATATAGCTATTCAGAAGTACGAGCTCCGGATTCTGAGAACGGCAAAAAAAAATGGCACTCACGGTTACGGTTATAGTTACAGAAACTCGAAAATTTCCAACGGCAACACCCATTTTTTTCATTGCAAAATGATCAGCGCATGCGAAAACCCTAAAGAGCGTTGGAACGCTCACGAACTGGTTATTGCAATAAACGGACGCGTTATGCTTGCATAAAATCAGCTCTACGAACGGCCCCAAAAAAACACGACCAAAGCGCACGAAGAAAATTTGAATGTGACCGAGACAAAATACCAATCACAAAACGTCGTTTACCAGATAGTACGCTTAGAAAACGGATAAAAAGTGGGGTGGGAATGTAAGTTCTTCAGTCGGATCTCGCAGATGCCAACAAAATGAATTCGATCGTGGTGAGTTGGTAAAACTATTATCAAAATTAGATGAATGCTGTGAAAAACTGGCGCGTTTACCGTCGAAACCATCGCCAAATACGTGGCCTATACATTTCACAAGTTCTTCGTGATTTAGTAATGAAATTCGAAGAAATTGGCTGCACCTGTGATAGTCCGCGATCCGGACAACCAACTGTTCTTTAGGATACTGTTGTGGAAGTGTATCACAAAGTGACCAGAGGACACATGCAAACTACAAAAAGTGCATCTCGTGTATTTGATATACCGAAATCAATGGTCTTAAAGTTACTGCGCTCTGTAATCCGCATGTTTCCTTACCGGTACCAGCATGCCCAGATGTTGGAAGTGAGAGACCATCAACAACATATAGACTTTGTTAATGAATTTTTTATCTGATATGATGGAGATAACGATCGGCCTTTTCGCATATTATGAACGCACAAGGCACATTTCATCATAACTGATAACGTCAATGGCCTCCGCGATCCCCCGACCTCACTCCTATGGATTTCAGGTTCTGGAGATATTTAAAATCTAGAGTGTACATGTGCAATCCGCAAACTTTGCCAGGTTTGAAAGATTCTATCAAACGTGAGATTGCAAATATCCCTCATGCGATGTAACTTTCGGCTGTACTGTCCACAGCCGCCACCATGCAATGTGTAATTGCCTGTGATGGCATCCATGTGGAAAATGTGTATTCAAAATAAAGGTTTTCTTTTCTCCGATCTGTATTGTAATCAGAGATTAGTGTACTGACTCTGTGTCATATGCAAATTTACTGACTCTGTGTCATATGCAAATTTCCTCCTTGCGCCCAAATCGAGTTTTTTTATGGTGGTGGGGGGAGGGCTGATTCGCAGAACAGTTTTTTGTGCGTGCATAACATGTCCGTTTCTTGCGATACACGTACGGTTCCAACGCTATTTATGGTTTTCGCATGCGCTGAGCATTTTGCGATGAAAAAAATGGGTGTTGCCATTGGAAAATTTAGAGTTTCTGTAACTACCGTGAGCGCCATTTTGTTGCCGTTCACAGAATCTCGAGCTCATACCTCTGAATAGCTATATCTGAAATTTCACCTCGGTCGGTTGAGCGGACTGGCCGCTAGAGCTCCATATATCGGCAAAGTTTTTTTATGACCACCCTGTATATCGCCAAATGCTAAACAACTTTGTTATTCCGGCACTTCAGCAAAGACATTGCCTGGAGAAAATCATTTTCATGCAAGATAGAGCCCCTCCACATATTTCTTTGTAGGTACAGAAGCTGCTACAATAGAAATTCACAACAGAAAGAGTAGTTAGCCGTTGCGCGCTGTTTTTCAACTGCATAGCCACCTCTGTCCTCTGATCTTACATCATGCGATTTTTGGCTATGGGATTACCTAAAGTATAAGGTCTATCAGGGAGGTGTCCAGGACCTGGCTACGTTGAAGGATAGCATATCGCGAGCTGTATGGGAGATTCCTACACATATGTTATTCTCTTCTGTTGTAAATGCTGTGCATAGAATGAATATGTGGTCCACAAAAACTGTGGCCAGATTGAACCTGAGTTGGATGTGCTAAATAAACAGTAGTTTTATTTCAGTATTGATTCTTTTTTTTTTGGAACTCACTTTTTCGAATACACAGCGCCACATATTCCCCTAGCGGTGACTTTTGGAACTAATTTTTTTTCGCGGAATCCTTCGTCTACAGTTTTATTTAATCTTCCTACAGAATTTGGCGCAATTCTCGCAATTATATCGCGCTACAGAACACTCTGAGTACCGTAAGTTTAATTATGGCCACCTTGTATAGTGTTCGGTTTCTCTCTTAAGATAGGGCATTTAGGAGAGAAAAATAAAACATTACTTAAAATATCTTTGTAGGATTTTTATATTGATTTCTCAACGTATAATTATAAATTGTTTCATTTTAAACAATTTACTGAAAAACGTTATTTTGAAAATATTACACTCTTTATTTTCTATTCATAATTTTTTTTTCTTTTAGTTTGACATCGATTTGCCCCACCAGTGACCGAGAGGTTCTGACCTCTCAACTGGTAGACGGCAGGTGCTGGGTTCGAACCCAATCGCGGCTGTCGGCCTAACCGTTCGGAGTTTTCGTGGTTTTCTTCGAACCATGCGTAAATACGGGTTAGGTTCCCTTAGAAAGACCCCCACGAAGGGAACTCCGCACCCTGGGCCTATATATCCTTAGCGTAGATAATCGGCCGACAAAAATAAACCAAACCAAACCAAACCTTGACAGCGATTCAGTACTTTAGTGACCGCTTATGGGTACTGCATTCAATCCGTTGCGTTGTTTCAACTTCCGTACAATTTAACGCGTTACAGAGAATATCAGCATTGATTTATCATCTGTAACAGGCTAATTGCCAAAATTAAACATAATGTAATAATTTATAATTAAGTTATAAAAATATTAAAATGTGGTATTGTAATTGGAAACACACTTGTGTACATAATTTTTATAATTCTAGTACATTAAACAGTGTCTTACTAAAAATCGATTGCGAAATTCCATCTTTTACGTTCATAAACTGAGTTGAGTTAAATAAAACGAGTGTAAAAAATGCCATAGAAAAAAGGTATAGAAAAATAAAATGCCCCTTACGTTCTTTACAGATTGTATACGCGATTGAAATTCAAGAAGTTTTATTTTTTTAAATGTTTTACAGAATTTACTTTACATTTAAAAGACTGTAACATTAAACATTATGAAATAAATGATTTCTTCAATTTAATTCTCAGCAAATGATCAACTTTATATCACGAATCAAATTTTTTCCCATGTGAACAGTCGGCACGACCTTATTAACTCTGAAGCAATGTGAATACAATATCATGTCAGACCTGTTTTCAGAAAAAAATTCTAAATTTTGCATACATGCTAACTAATCAACGCGACAAATATTGTTCTCGGGAGTGGCTTTGTCAAGTTCATATATATTTCACTAAACAGCTTTTTTATGTTACCTTTATATTAGATAAGTTTAATTTTAAAATATAGATAAGTTGGCATATATTCAGTTATTCGGCTGATTTCTAACCAGTACATCAGAATGTCACGTATGATTGCCCATTGATTAAATTCCGATTTACCAGTTAGGTAAGTTTCCTGAAGAGGTACATATCTTTTTTTGAATTAGGCAAACTTTGCATGCCCCCCCCCCCCCCCAAAAAAATAAAATTAACATCACAATGTAAAAAAATAAAAACGGAAATTAAAAGCGCCATATTAGTTTCATTTCGGAGGCCCTCTTAAATTCTAAAAAGAAAACTGATGCTCCCTATACTTTTTTGATTAATCAGGCCGTCGCTAACATACAGGTGTTTACCAAAATAAGACCCCTATTTCAAAATTAAATTTCTCAAAAACAAAGATCGATAAAATTATGCAGTAAACGGTTTGTTTATTAAGCAAGCTGTAAAAAGATTATATAGAAGTTTGGAACGTTGAATATTTTGGAAAGATTGTGTTCTGATTGCAAAGAATGCGACTTGACATTTTTCTTGTTTTAGATTGCTTGCATAAAACGTGTTTTTCGGCGTACAGTGCCATATTTTAACGATTTTCTGAACTAAATTTCTGGCATTCCGAAACTTCAAAAATTTAACTCCAGAAATCATTAAAATATGGCACTGTAATCGAAAAAATCATTCTCTGCAAGAAATCTAAAACAAGAAAAATGTCAAGTCGAATATTCTTTGCAATCAAACTATTCCCCGTACCAAACTTCTGTATAACATTTTTAAAGCTTACCTAATAAACAAACCGTTTACAGCATAATTCTATCCATCTTGGTTTTTGAGAAATTTAATTTTGAAATCGGGGTCTTATTTGCTGTATGTTAGTGAGATTTGAATCTACTAATCGTCACCACTGCTTTATCGAGTATAAGTTCCTATGATCCATGGATACTTATGGATTAGGCCAAAAGCATATCAATATCATCCATAAGGTTTGCATTAAGACTTTAGTCTGTGTGAGAGTATGAGTTTTATATTTTATTGACAATAAAATCAGAAAACTTATTTCAAACAAATCTTTCAGCGAAAACATTGAAAAATTCTGCATACAAATTCATAATAGTATCAGGATACTTTTATGGGTATCCCAAGCAGTGTTGAATTCAGGCATATTCTCTGGGCGGATTTTTGAAGCTCCGAGGAAAAGATAGCGGCGATTTGTATTTGTAGACCCTTAATAAATAGAAAATTCGAAATATTCTGTGGAAAGAAGGGGGGGGGGTGAACTTACTGTTTGAATGAACCCCTTACGAACTATGCACTGAATTCGCCTGTATTATTCAATATTATTTCTAATTCTGTTTTGACAATGATAAGATATATATATATATATATATATATATGTGTGTGTGTGTGTATACAGGGTGATTCATAAAAGATGGGCAGAACTTTAAAGGGTTATAGTACACTTAAAGACAAATAATATTAAATAGGAGACTAAGGGTCCCAGACGTATTCCCAAGGAGATAGGGGGCATTAAAGTTTAAGGTCCGAAATTTCAAATGATTATAAAAAATGGAAAAATTGGTCGATTCGTTTGCGGTTTTTGCAAAAAATTTTCTTTATGCCAGTATTTTCTTGAAATAAAATTTTAAAGTTCAATTTCAAAAAATGCCGATAGGGGGCGCTTTAGACTTTGGAGTAACAAACAACTATTTTTTAACGTTATTTTTTGTATTTCTTTAAATGATTTCGAAAGCTTAGACTTAAACTTAAATTTTGATCTAAAAATCTGAGTCCTAACGAGTAGTTAAGTAGCGTAAACTGAAATTTGAAATTTGAAACCCTTCTCCCCCCAGAACAAAAATCAGTTATTCCCGATCTTTGTGTCGTAGATTAGGCTCTAACTACTGCCGCGTTTTGCTAAAATTATTCTTTATGTCAGTATTTTCTTGAAAATAAATTTTAAAGAAAATTTTCAAAAAATTCCGATAGAGGGCGCTTTAGACTTTGGAGTAACGAACAACTATTTTATACCGTTATTTTTTGTGTCTCATTAAATGCTTTCTAAAGCTTAGACTTAAACTTAAATTTTCAGCTCAAAATCTGAATCGCTGAGCGTGGTTCAGTAGCGAGGGGAGGGGGTTCAAATTTCAACTTCTGAACATAGTTCAGTTTGCACTACTTAACCATGCCCAACGATTCTGTGCTGTGATACGAGGCAAAAATACAACTTTCGTCAAGGACTGCATAGTCGGAATTCACTCATAAAGGCACTGGCACAGTTGGAAACGTCGCTCATGCAAACGTTAAAGCTCCATTCCTGACGCTAGTCTCCGGGTGAAGAAGGAGACAGAAAGTATGCAAATGTCAAATGGGGAAGAAGAAGAACAAGTATGCAAAATTTCGACACGATTCAGGCATAAAAACCACTGAACGGTGAGTCAAGTGTAAGTCGCTGTAGTAATGAATCGGAAGATGGTGCCCTTCACGAATAAGGAAAAGGCTGAGATGCATTTAATTTACGGAGCGGCAGATGGAAATGGTGCAGAGGCACAACGAATGTACGGAGAGCGATTACCCAACAGGCGGTTGCCTAACCGCAAAACTTTCGAGCGCTTGCACAGACAGTTGTGTGAGACGGGATCATTTCTCGCTTCCCGGTCGAATGCAGGTCGTGCAAAAAAGGACGAATCAGTAGTTGTTGCAGAAGCCATTCTGGATGTAGTAGCGGCGCAGCCAAGTACAAGTACACGAACAGTGGCTAGGCAGGTGGATACCTCACAGTCCATGACTTGGAGGATACTGAAGGATGAACATTTGCTCCCGTTTCATGTGCAACGAGTCCAGAAACTGTCTCCAGGGGATTATCCAAATCGTATTGAATTCACCCGCTGGTTCCTGCAGCAGAACGCGCTAAATCCACATTTTGGACGAACTGTGCTTTTCACCGATGAATGTACCTTCACACGTGAAGGTACATTTAACACACACAATGCACATGTATGGGCGGATGTCAATCCACATGCTACGTATCCACATGCTCATCAGAGACGCTTTTCCATCAATGTTTGGGCAGGAATCCTCGGAGACCACCTAATCGGACCGTACCTTCTTCCTGAACGCCTCAACGGTAAAACATACCTCACATTTCTGCAACATGTGCTGCCAGACCTGTTAAACGTTGTTCCTCCACGCATCCGGTGGGTCATGTGGTTCCAGTACGATGGAGCGCCAGCCCATTACGCACGAGACGTCCGCAACTATCTGGACATCACATTTCCGAACAGATGGATTGGTCGAGGTGGTCCTGTTGCTTGACCTGCTCGCTCGCCAGATCTTTCACCCCTCGATTTCTTTTTTTGGGGACAATTGAAGGCTCTTATGTATGAGACACCCATTGAATCCCCCGAGGAACTGGTCGCCAGACTTTCCGCCGCTGTAGGGGAAGTACTCGAAAAGCCTGATGTTTTCGCGAATGTTCGCCGTTCCATTCTTCGCCGTTGTTCTGCGTGCATAACTTCTGGTGGTCACAATTTTGAACATTTATTGTAATTACATGTTAATAAATATGCTTTGGTAACATAATCCTAATTTGTGTCTTTTTACCTCGTATCACAGCACACAATGTGTGGACATGGTAAACTGAACTGTGCTCAGGAGTAGAAATTTCAAACCCCTCTCCCTAGAAACTTAACCACGTCTAACGATTCAGATTTTGAGCTGAAAATTTAAGTTTAAGTCTAAGCTTTAGAAAGCATTTAATGAGACACAAAAAATAACGGTATAAAATAGTTGTTCGTTACTCCAAAGTCTAAAGCGCCCTCTATCGGAATTTTTTGAAACTTTTCTTTAAAATTTATTTTCAAGAAAATACTGACACAAAGAATAATTTTAGCAAAACGCGGCAGTAGTTAGAGCCTAATCTACGACACAAAGATCGGGAATAACTGATTTTTGTTCTGGGGGTAGAAGGGTTTCAAATTTCAAATTTCAGTTTACGCTACTTAACTACTCGTTAGGACTCAGATTTTTAGATCAAAATTTAAGTTTAAGTCTAAGCTTTCGAAATCATTTAAAGAAATACAAAAAATAACGTTAAAAAATAGTTGTTTGTTACTCCAAAGTCTAAAGCGCCCCCTATCGGCATTTTTTGAAATTGAACTTTAAAATTTTATTTCAAGAAAATACTGGCATAAAGAAAATTTTTTGCGAAAATCGCAAACGAATCGACCAATTTTTCCATTTTTTATAATCATTTGAAATTTCGGACCCTAAACTTTAATGCCCCCTATCTCCTTGGGAATACGTCTGGGACCCTTAGTCTCCTATTTAATATTATTTGTCTTTAAGTGTACTATAACCCCTTAAAGTTCTGCCCATCTTTTATGAATCACCCTGTATATTAACTCTCTATAGCTACTGATGTAAAAAATACTAAATGTCATACTTGCGATATGTTTCTACTTTGTGTGTTTTACTTTATATCATTACAGTAGGGGATCCATCGAAATACATCGGCTTCTACGGTTTAAGGACACATGGTACCTTAGCAGACAAACCAGTAAGTTTGAACATAATTTTATTTAAAAATATCGCACATTTCTTTGAATTAATTTACTATGCGGTTGGAAGTATAGATTGGGTTGTAATTAACTCAGCATGCTTTCATTTTAATAGCTTTTGAGTGACAGCTTGACATTTATAAACTGTACGTCTTATTAAACTAAAGTTGCGAAGTTGTACTTTCAATATCGAAACCGGTTCTGAAAGTAAAAGTCCTTCCGGCCAGTACCCAAAGGAAGAGGTAGCTTTCCTATACTTTACTTAAAATAAATAAATAAAAATCAAGCTATATTATTCAACCATGCAAAGCTCCAATTAGTGGAATACGATAATAGAAGATTCAATACTTGTTTTTAACATTATAAATGGGAATTTCGAGAAATTAATCAACTTTATACAATCTAGTTTTATTTAAAGCGATCTATATTCGATGGCCAAATTGGGCGATATAATGAAGTGCCTGCCATTTTAAAACAACTTGATGGGTGAAATTAACCATTGAGCTTGATCGAGATCTTAGTATGTCCTATGCACATGCTCACTCACATCGAAATCAGTTGATATATGCGAGTGTTGTCGCACGCAAATAGACTTTTCAAAAGGTCACCCATTTTAGAAATTCAAAATGCTAGAGCTCAGCCATTTTTAAAGACATAAACAAAGCAAAATATGTTCTGGAATCTTCGTATGAAGAGAAAACACACAAAAGAAAAAATATTTTTCAATTTCGAATTTTTTTTTTGGTACTTAATTTTAAATTTTTAAATTTTTAAAAAATTTAAACGGCCGTTATTTTGAAACAAGATGACGAATGATGCTGGTTAACGAAATCGGTCGAGATATTTGTATGTTCTATATACACACCAAATTACAACCAAATCGATTCATTAATATTCGTGTTATCACGTGACAAAAATCAAACCATTCAAAGTGTCAACCATACTAAAAATTCAAAGTGCTATAACTCAGCCATTTTTTAAGATAGAGACGAAACAAAAAAATTTCTGGAATCTTTGTATCAAGGTCAAACACATAAAAGAAAAATCTTTTTTAACTTCTAATTTTTGTGTACCTAATTTTAAATTTTAATGTTTTTTAAAAAATTTAAATGTTCGCCATTTCGAAACAAGATGGCGGATGAAACTGGCCAACGAACTCTGTTTATACATTAGTATATACTATGTACACACCAAATTACATTTAAATCGGCTCATATATACGCATATTATCACGTGACAAAAATCAGACCGTTCCAAAATGTCAGCCACACTAGAAATTCAAAGTACGGTAATTCAGCCGTTTTAAAGATATAAAAAAAACAAAGAAGGCTCTGAAATATTTATATCAAGGTCAAACACACACAAGAAAAATATTTTTCAATTTCTAATTTTTTCGTACTTTATTTTAAATTTTAATTTTTTTTTAAAAATTAAATGGCCGCCATTTCGAAACATAATAGCGGATGATGATGGCCAACGAACTCAGTCGACACGTTAGTATGCACTATGTGCACACCAAGTTTCATTCAAATCGGTTCATAAATATAATAGTTACAGCATGACAAAGATCATATATATATATATATATATATATTTATTTATTTGTATATGATGCTATAAATAATGGTTATCCTAAAAAATTCATATATTCTTTAATTTATAATTAGATATTACATGATCTTATAATTAATTCTTTGCATAAAAAATGTATAAAAAAAATTATAAAACATGAAAATAATAATAAAAAATTAAAAATGTTAAAAAGTAATAAAAAAAAATATATATATAGGTTGGTTGGGTGGGTAGATGTTAGAGTACGGAGGAGGGTGGTGTTGTCTGGATAAAAACGCAAAGGTTAATTATTTATTTAAATTAAAAAAAATTGAGAGTGGGTTATTTATTTTAACATAATTTTTAAACTGTTTAATTTACACCAATATATGGATATTCGTCTAGTTATATCTATAGTTAAATAGCTATATTTTAAATATCAAATTATTTTTTATGTTATTGATATAATTTTTGGTATTATTATTAATAATATTATTACTATTATTATTTATTTTTTTTTATATTATTATTATTATTATTATTATTTTTTATTATTATCCTATATTAAGATAATGAGTTTTTACCATGTAAAGTCACAATAAATGTTACTGATTAAAGTAACAATAATGTATTTTAAGTTATATGTTAATATGAATGTTATCTCTTAATTCTAATTTTAATCATTTTATTAATTTAATTTTATGTTAATATCGATTATTATTTTTTCCGGTTCAATTATATTTCCATTCAGCTTTATCTTTTTTGTTTGTTATGGATAACTATTATTTTTACTTACTTTCAACTCCTTTTTGTAAAATATCTTTGTTCCTTGTTTAATAATTTGGTTTTTGTGTGATGGTAGTCCCAAATTCGTATTGTTTTGCTTTTTCATGGCAAATACGAAGATGAAACCACACACTCCATTTGTAGTTCCAAAGTATTTGGGACCTGAAGATTCTGCTTTGGTTCTACAAATTTCAATTGTATTCATATTATTCTTTTTTTCCTTCCATGTTCAATGTGCTATAAGTTATTAAATTCAATGGTTAATTTCAAATGGTTAATATTGTTTACTATAATTCAATTTAATTCTTCGTTTTGGTTTATTGTTTTATTGATAAAATCCGTTGGTGAATCTTGTCTACTTTTAATGGTATTATATATATATATATATATATAATAATAATAATTCATATATTGTAATACGATTAATGGTTTTACATATATATATATATATATATATATATATATATATATATATATGTCAACATTTGAACGGAGTGTGGTTTTGTAGTCTGGGGGTCATGATCGGTGGAAATATATCAAAATTTTCCGGACGGCTGCAATAGGTAGCTTTTTACTTTTTGTAATGAAAGCTACCTAAAAATACCATTATTAAAAAAACCTACTACTAAAATCGAAAAAGTACAAAACAGCCATATTAAAGATCGACCTCAGTTATCCTATGCAAAAGAAAATCGTTTAAAAATATTCAAATTTAAGCAAGAAATTAAAAACAACCTGCCCATAGGTTTATCATGACCATGAGGGTATTATCAAGTGAGTTAATAGTCTCCTTTAGAGGTTAATTCAGTCGAGCGAAAAGACCCGTTCGTTAATGCTAATCCTATGGAAAAAATTATTCCATCAAACACAAATGTGAAGGTATGCCAAGTTCGTTAACGGTTTCACTAATAAAAGAAGTGAGATCCAACTGGAAACTAAGTTCTTTCGAAGCTCCTTAAATCATAGCTCCTGTCATGCGTAATGCTCTTCGATTGCTTACAGTGATTTGTTATGATACTTGCTATTCAATGGAGCTATTTGGCAAGTTCTCTCTTTTCAAATTTCTCTATTTAGTTGATCATAACTTAAAGTTAATCACTTCCTTAACATCAATATCATAACTTAGATATACTTTTTCGAATATTTGATTAACTTGATCTTTGCCAATGACATACTAGACTAAATTATACTCAGACTCAAAGATAAAAGTAGGTGGGTGAAAACTTACCAAGTCGCTCCATTGAATAGAAAGTAACCTAACAAATCATTTTAAACAATCGAAGAGCATTACGCATGACAGGAGCTATGATTTAAGGAGCTTCGAAAGAACTTGGTTTCCAGTTTGATCTCACTTCTTTTATTAGCGAAACCGTTAACGAACTTGGCATACCTTCACATTTATCTTTTTGCTGGGATATCATTATTCTTTGTCAAATAAGTAGGTTTATGTTTCCTTTTAGAAATAAATAGGCTTAATATTAAATTATCTTTATTTAATATTAATCTTACAACTTTTCCCTGCATTTACGCAATGTTTTTTTTCGCTGTCATTTTCTATATTTTCTTGCACATTTGTAACGTTATAGTGCATTGCTCATTCAGCCTTATTACAGGAATGTTTCGGAAAAAATTCCATTCATACTTAAAAATATGAATATTAGGGCTGCTTATCTTCCTTTAAATCCCACTAAAGGATATTTCTTTTACGCAATTCGGTACTACTTGATTATCCCGTCGACCAGAAAAGTTTGTCACCAATTTGGGTATATATCGCCAAAGGCGACATAAATTACTTGCTATGAAAGTAATACTAATTTGGCGCTAATTCTGGTATTTCGCCAAATTCCCATAGAATCCCACTGTAATCCCATAATTTATCCAAAAATTTTGTTGGAGCAAGTACTGTTACGATCATTTAGGCGTCATTATTTTTTAAATTGGTTCATTAACTTCCCAAGATTGTTTAAAAATCACCATTTAGAAATTTTTTAGAACGCTTTTCTCGCATTTTCACCCCTTTTAAATTTCGTATATGTTAACAAATATTTGTACATATAATGACCTTATGTAAAACGTAAGACATATGTTCTTAGTGATCACTTATATCTGATAAGTAATTAACATGCCAAATTTTATGTTTCTAGGGCTTTCAGTAACACAGACATCACGTTTTTAGAACGTTTTTTGCTCCTGAACCCCTTATGGGTTAGCTGCACTGACAAAAGATATAACCTCTGTTGGAGCAAGGACTGCACCATCATTTTGATATCATTAATTTTAAGAACGGTTTCTTTATTTGCAGAGATTGTTTAAGGATCGAAATTTAGAACATTTTTAGAACGCTTTTCGTGCATTTTCACCTCTTTTAAATTCCGTATTTTTTAGCAAATGCCCTTAGAGATCATTTATAATCTATAAATAATTAACATGCAAAATTTTATATTTCTAGGTTCTTCAGTAACACAAAATTCGCATTTTTAGAACGTTTTTTGCCCCTGCACCTCCTTTGGCTTAGCGGCATTGACATAAAATGTAACTATGTTGGAGCAAGGACTGTCCCCATCATTTTAATATCATTACTTTTAAGATAAGTTCGTTATTTGCTGAGATTGTTTAAAAATCGCTATTTAGAATGTTTTTAGAACGCTTTTCGCAGATTTTTACCCCGTTTTAAATGTTGTATTTTTTGAACCAGGCATTTTGAACCTATGTTTGAACCAGGGCAAATGCCATCATTTTGGTACTATTACTTTTGAAATCGGTTCGGTAGTTTCAAAGATCAGCCCCGATGCTCGCCAAAGGTGACGCCAACTTGGCACTATTTTTGGTATATCGCGTAATTCCCATAAACTCCCATTGCAATCCAATAATTTATCTTTTAACCAACCATTAATGTTTTATGTGGTGATTTATGATTTTTCTCTTTTTATAAATCCAATAACCTACTTCCACACCAAATTTAAACTTCCTAAGTCACCTGGAAGTAGTTAAACATTTTGATGAGTGAGTCAGTGAGTCAGTGGTAAAAATCGTGATTTTCGGGCGTCAAATTCTCGTGAACGATAAGAGATTTTTTTTTTAATTTATAGGTTTTGGTAATTAGAAGATGGTCTTACATGACACAAAAAATTGCAAGTGTCTAGGTCAAATAGAATTTAAGTTATTGAGGGGTCAAAAGTGGCCCGAAATGGTTCGGGTAATATAACCCACGGCCGGTGTTATGCCTTTTTCTTTGTGAACTTGGCTGACACACTGCCGTGTGTCTATATAAAAACATCTTGGTTGCATTTCAATTTTATTTTTCATTGGTTAGCTGAGATAATTCTGAGAAAAAAAAAAAAAAAAAAAAAAAAAACTTTTTTTTTTACTTTTTCAACTTAGTTTACAGATATTTTAATGGGGAGGCTTTCATTTTTTGAACTGGTTTCGAAAATGAAAGCATTCTCACAAAAAACTGTAAATACTAATTACTCCTTTTTGTCTGAGAAAGCACAATGTAACATCTCAACTCAGCGATGCATATTGATTTCATTTTATTTAAAATATTCTAGCATAAAAGCACCACATATTGTCATGGAATTATTTTATGTATACAAACTATAAATACTAAAAAAAAAAAAAAAAATCCAACAATATAATCAATTTAAAAATTTATAAAAATTATATTGCAATCCGAGTATATTTATGAGAGTTGGAGAACGGACAGACCAGCAGACAAACCGAATTCATGTCAAAAGTGTTAAAATATAGATAATTAAATATTTCTTAAACAACAGTTTTTAAAATTTTGCATTTTTAACAAACTGGGAGACTATCAAACTTAATCAATTTTCAACAAAATTGCTCTAACTGTTTATTATATTAATAGAAAATTGGCAAATTAAAAATTTTAAAAATACGTCCGTGAAAGACTAAGTAAATAAACTAAAAAACAGCAATCAGAGAATTCTGTTTATTCGTTGTTTAGATATTTCTTGTATCAACTTAAAAAGCATTATTTCGAGAAAATCTCCTTTAATTTTTCATAACAAGAACTGCTCATTCATTAACTGTGCGATAAGAAACGCTTTATCTTCTATGTGTACACGGTTTTAAAAAATGAACTAATTTAAAAATTAAAACAATTATTAATCGTCAGACATTCAGAAAATTCACTTTCTGAAGCCAAAAAACTCGTAATACCCCGTAAAATAGGGATGCACAACCTGTGGCCTGCGGGCCAAAAGCGGCCTTCGATGTGTTAACGTTTGGCCCGCGAATTTCGTCAATTTATAACAAGAAAAAATTTCAATTTTCGTCCACAGGTCGCAGGAAAAAATCGTGAATTTTGTCAATTTCCGTGGGAAAAATAAAACTTTCGTTGAAAAAATTGCGATTGTTGTCGGTCGACCTCTGAAAAATCGCAAATTTAGTTGGTCGGGCATGAAAAAAATCGGCAGTTTTGCAGTTGATGCCCGGAAAAATCACAAATTTTGTTGTTGATGTGCTGAAAAAGTGCAAATTTTGTTGATCGGCTGCTGAAAAATCATGAATTTTGCCAATATTTGGCTGGAACTATGCAAATTTCATCAGAGTCAATTAAGATGAAAAAAATCGGCAATTTTGCAGTTGATGCCCGGAAAAATCAGAAATTTTGTTGATGATGAGCTGAAAAAGTGTAAATTTTGTTGATTGGCTGCTGAAAGATCGTGAATTTTGCCAATATTTTGCAGGAAAAATTGCAAATTTCGTCAGAGTCAATTAAGAATCGCAAATTTTGAAGATCGGTCGTAGAAAAATCAAATTTCATCAGTCAGGCACGAAAAAAATCGCGAATTTTTTCGATCAGCGTTTTAGCACTTTTAATAAAATAAAATTTACTTCTCCGAATAAAATCAAGGAATATCACTCATTTTAACTAATCCTCGCTATATCTTTGCTGTACATAAAAACGTAAACTGTTGATATGTCCCTTCGTACTGAATTGGATATGTCGATTGTGTAGGGGAACCTAGAGTGGTGACCCCCCTCCTTCTTTTTTTAAACCATAAATTTTATCTGATTATGGCCACAGATCACCTTTCTCTTTGTATTACTGATGTGGCCTCCGACAACCAAGAAATTTTTGTAAGTAGCCCTTCTCTCAAAATGGTTGTGCACGCTACCCTAGAAGAAGAAAAAAAGTGCTGTGTTAATTACGACACACCTTGTGTATTTATCTGATGATATGAGTGCTGATCAAGAATCAACATTTGCAGGTAACCGAACTGATTTACGTTCACAGCAAGATACTGATAGCTGACGATCGCGTGGCGATCATCGGATCTGCGAACATCAACGACCGCAGCTTATTGGGACGGAGGGACTCAGAAATAGCAGTCATTGTGAGAGACACGCATTTTCTCGATGCGCCTGACGGAGCGGGACAGTTCTGTTATTCTCTGAGGACAGCACTCTTCAGGTATTATTACTTTATGTATCAGAAATTGGCAGAAAAAATGCTAGGCACCTCATCGAGTTGACGGCTGAAATTACAGGAATAGACAGAACTCTAATAGGATATTAAAATTCAACTGGTCTGCCAAATCATATCTTGGTGGAAATCAAATGCAGACCCGATTTTAGGTGTTGACTGGTAGGTTTATCATTGTGTTTTCCTGCCTTCAAAAGTACAGTATCGGAAAGGAATCATTATGATCACTTTATACATTTTCAACAATGTTATTTTTTTTTCTATTTGGAAAAGTGTTGTTTTTAGTACATAGGAAGTAACTCTGACCCTTTAAGACCACATCTTAAAAGTTTTAATTCTCATAGCACCCCCCCCCCCTTTTTTATTAAGTTAAAGGGATAGTTATAATTATCCCATCAAAGACTCACAATCACAAAAGTAATTAAGGCCACTAGTGTGGAAATAATGACCCCTATATTTCTTCTTTGTACTTGCCTACACACATTTGTTTGGGGGTAATTAAAACTAATAGAACACCAAACTGACAAATCCAACTATCAAAAATGTCGAAAGACTTTGTTCAAATTGCTATTTGGATCTCAAAAATGCTTCAGATTAGAGATAAAAAGTACCTAAAATGAAAAATACATTACGAGGTTAAGATCTAAGCGTCAGACAAAATTTTACTATTACCCCCTGATCATAATTACCCCACCTGACCCTATACATATAAAAATAATGAAAGATTGGGAACAGGAAAACACAATGTTAAAACTACCAGTCAATCACTAAAATCGGTTTTGTAGGTGTTTCCAACTAAGATATCACTCGGCAATCCAGTTGCATTTTAATATGCGAATCGAGTTTAACTTATCTTTGAATTTCATTTCTCGACTCAATGAAGTGATGATTTAGAGCAATCGCTTCCCAGTCTATAAGGATTTTTATCAAAATTGTCTGTGTAATTTTTATGAAAAAAAAATCTACATATCGGTCTAATAATAAAAAAATAGTAAAATTTTTTTTTAATTTAAATTTTCATCTAAAATTTCATATTTTATGGCGTGAACTCCATGTACACAATAAGAGTTTAAAAATATTGCACTGCTACATTTTGCAATTAAATGGGCATAAATTAATTAATTTTATCCGCTTAACACTTCGGAACTTTCTTTAGATTAATATTTTTAAGTAAGCAGTAGAAATAATAAAATTAAATTTCGCCTTAATAACTTGATTGATTTTTTGTTTTGTTTTGTTATGTTTGTTTCCGCTTAACAAATTCTAATTGTATTGTCAAATGCAGCTATCTGTCATTGACAAAATAAGTGTTATTTCATTTATGGACTGTCATTGATCGATTGCAGCGATCCTATTGGCCAAATTCATGGCACAAAATGAGAATTATAATAAGGTATGTGTCAGTGATGGGTTAAAGCCAGTTTTTCAGAAACATATTAAGTTTTCGAAACATACATTATTTAAATTTTGCTATTATTCTAGAGACGTCTAACGGAATTTTACTAACTTTAATGTATTTTCCTTTAATTGAAAATAACATTTCTGATAAATTCGATTCCTATCATCTATGTTTAGCGGCTTGAAAGTGAAAATTTTTTATAAAGGTCTGTTCCCTTTCTGCGACAATGTCGCCGTGTCTCCGCACTTCTACCACGGAAGCTGGAGATATGTATAGGCAGTGTAAATTGCAAAAATGTCCACAACAAGATAACAATTAAGATTGTGTTAATGAAAAATCCTGCGAATAACTTGTAAAAAGTTGAGTTTTAAAATTTTACCAGACCTCCGGATTCTTATAAGTTATATTTAAACTAATTTATCTCCATGCTTTGACAAATACAATAATTAAAATCTCATTCTTTTACAATCAAAACTCAATGAGGTATTAAACTGTGCATTTTATGTATTTTTCGAGCTTTTCGACACTAAAAATACTTCGCATTTTCCTCAAAATCAATGTATCATAACTCTGTGTATTTCAATCGTAAACGAACGAATCTTTTTACTATTTTACTTGTCAGAGCAAGGAAACAAATTTTCGAAACATAATTTAGGGAATAGAGGAGTTATATAAAAACTTAAAATGTGTAACTTTTTAAAAATCAATATCAGAAATGTAATCAACCTAATTCGAATTCCTATTTAATTTTCAATTAAGGCAATTATTATTTTATTTTCAATTAAGTCAATTATTATTTTATTTTCAATTAAGGCAATTTACATTGCCTTATTTATTTTTGACAAGTGAAAAATTAAAGCGCGTTTCCCTCTTTTTGAAACATCCTATTTATTTATTCTGATTCCTATTTATTTATACATCTTTTATTTTTTCTATGCAAAACATAATGATGAATTTCACACGAATGAAACAATCATATATGAAATATTTTTGAATTGGCTTTTGAAGGCATACTATACTCGCATTTTGTTAAAACTCCTTGGTTAATATTAGATCACTAGATGGAACCCGTCAAAACTTGACGGCACTACAGAAATAAAAGGTATTTTCCAGCTATCAAAGGATTTTTTAACGACTAATCTTCAGCAAAAATTTCAATAAATAAAAGAAAAACCTGCATTTTACATCCAGGCAAATGACCCGCAATTGACAGAGTTACATTCAAACATGCTGCTATAGAATTAGAATCTCTCTCATTTGATAATTTTCCATTTACAAATACAACACCAATAAATTGTACATGACATGAATAAATCATAAATTACCATCATTTCTCATTTCATACAAAATATACATACTTCACTTACTTTGCAGCAAAATAAGACTGAATTTATAGTTTGCCATTTAGCAACAACTGTAACAATAATCCTCTCAGTGGTTAATTTGTTTTTACATTACCCACCCCATTCAACAAATAAATATTTGCATTTTCAAATAACTTTTCTATTACATTTTCATAAATCAAAAATACATGTCGATTTCACATATTAAATTAATGATATTTATTCTGGCTAGGTGAAACCCGTCAAAACTTGACGGCAACAGTATGAAAGAACCAAAGAAAAAAAAGTATTTTGCCGCTATAAAAAAATTAATATTTCTTAAAAATTTCAATATGCTTTTCCATTTACCAACGTAACACCAACATGACATGATCCCAGGCGCAGAATCGGTGCAATGCTGCGACACACGTCACAAACTCTTGAAAATGTTTGAAGATTATTTTTCTACTGTTAAAGTTTTTTTTTTTAAATGCTAGAAATCATTTACTATGTACAAAAATTTGTCTAGGTACCATAAAAAATGCAAATTTTGGCAAATAATCACAAAAAATAGCTATTTTCGTCAAAATACTCCCCCCCCCCCCCGAAAAAAAAAATCACCCGGAAATTTTTTAAATGGATGTGAAAGAAAAAACAGCAAATTTTGTCAACAGATTGCAAAAAACAACAAATTTTATGAAAAGATCTCTAAAAAATTTGTCAAAAAAATGCAAAAAAAAAAAAAAAAAAATTGTATCCCAAATAAAACAAATTTCGTGAAAGTATTGCAAAAAAATCAAAATTTTGCCAAATCGTCTAAAAAAATTAGCAATTTTCATGAAAAATTTTCGAAAAATAAAGCCAAATTTGACAAAAAAAATCCCTAAAAAATGGCAAATTTGTAAACATATTCTGAAAAAAAAATTCAAAATATTATACGAAAGCAAAAAGTTTTGACAAATGATTGTGAGTAAACAACAAATTTCGTCAAAGGATTGAAAAAAAAAGCAAATTTCATCAAATAATCACAAAAAAAAGTAAATTTCGCAATAAAACCAGAAAAATTTTGCAAAAAGATCTTCAATAAAACAGCAAATTACATCGAAAGAACTCGAGAAAAGCGATAAACTTCTCCGAAACTGTCCAGGTATCATAAAAGACACGAATTTCGTCCAAAGATCTCAAAAGCACATAAATTTTGTCTAGGTAATCGCAAAAAAAGGTAAATTTTGCAAAAAATAGCAAAAAAAAAAGAAAAAAAAACAACAAATTTTTCAAAAAGATAACAAAAAACGATAATTTCTCAAAAAAAAAAATCATGAAAAAAGGATAAATTCGATAAAACGGCAAATTACATCAAAAGATTGTGAGAAAAAAACAACAAATTTCAAAAAACAACTTTCATTAATTGCAGGGGGAAAAGATGCAACATTTCTTTGTTCATCAGAAAAAAAAAAAAAAAAAAAAAAAATCACAAAATTTCTCGATCTATCACATGAAAAATAGAAAAGTTGTCAATCAGTTGAAGAAAAAATACAAAAATCGACAGTTGGTCATGTGGGGTAAAAATTATAAAATTCATTAATGAATCATGGATAAAAAGTCATTTAGTTAAGTAAAAAAGCCCACAAAAATCTTGTGATTGATCGAGACATTTCAGAATGTTTTTTCTGGGTAATCTTATGATGGGAATACTGCAGTTCAGTGTACCTATTGAACTGTGTGCTGAGTGACATATGTTTATTCCCTCATTCTGTAGGCAATTAAATATATGTATGAAATTTTTTATCGCAACGTAATAAGTATATTTTCAACATAGGATCAGAGTAAATTAGTCTTTTCAACAAATAACCTGGCAAGTGAGAACTAACTTTTTTATTGATAGGCAATGTAACATTGGGTCGATCGAGTTTATTTTGATTTTGCCCTTGTTTTTGAAGGACATAATTTAACCGTTTTTTTCTATTGCATAACACTTCTTATTGTGTAATTTCTTATTGTTTTCTTCAGTTCTGTCATATGAAAAATTCATTTCTATTTTGCCTATAGCATTTACATAATGTTAATACATTTCTGAAAAAAAAAAAAAAAAAATTCCAAAAAAAAGGATAAATTTGATAAAACAGCAAATTACATTGAAAGATGGCAAGAAAATACGACAAATTTCACCGAAAATCGCTGAGAAAGCAAATAATTATTTCCTGGTATCATAAAAGACATGAATTTCGTCAAAAGATCGTGAAAATACTTTAAATTTGTCTAGGTACTTCAAAAAATGTAAATATTGGTAAACAGATTGTGATAAAACAACACATTTTGTCAAAAGATGAAAAAAAGAGGTACATTTCATTAAAAGATCACAAAAAAGGTAAATTTTGCAAAAAAAAAAAAAAAAAAAAAAAAAAAAAAAGGAGAAAAAAGAAGACAAATTTCTGAAAATAACAAAAAAATGAAAAATTTCACAAAAAAAAAAAAAAAGATAATTTCGATAAAACAGCAAATTACATCGAAGGATCGTGAGAAAATAACAAATTTCACCGAAAATCCCTGAGAAAACAAATAATTTTATCCAAGTATAAAAAAAACATGAATTTTGGCAAATAATCACAAAAAAATAACAAATTTCGTCAAAATACCGCCCCCCCCCCAAAAAAAAAAGAACACCAGCAAATTTTGTAAATAGATGTGAAAAAAACACAGCAAATTTCGTCAACAGATTGCAAAAAACAACAAATTTCTTCAAAAGATCTCTAAAAAATTTGTCAAAAAACTGCAGAAAAAAAAAAATTGTTCATGTATCTCAAATAAAACAAATTTCATGAAAATATTGCAAAAAATCAAAATTTTGCCAAAACGTTTACAAAAAATTTCGAAAAAAAAAAAGCAAATTTTAACAAAAAAAAATCTAAAAAATGGCAAATTAAACATATTGTGAAAAAAAAATTCAAAATATTGTGAGAAAACAACAAATTTCGTCAAAGGATTGAAAAAAAAGCAAATTTCATCAAATAATCACAAAAAAAGGTAATTTCGCAGAAAAAACAGCAAATTTTGCAAATAGATCTTCAATAAAACGGGAAATTACATCAAAAGATCATGGCAAAACAACAATTTCATCGAAAGAACTCGAGAAAAACGATAAACTTCTTCGAAACTGTCCAGGTATCATAAAAGACACAAATTTCGTCCAAAGATCTCAAAAGCACAGAAATTTTGTTTAGGTAATCGCAAAAAAATGTAAATTTCGCAAAAAATAGCAAAAAAAAAGACAAATTTCTCAGAAAGATAACAAAAAACGACATTTTCTCAAAAAAAATCACGAAAGAAGGATAAATTTAATAAAACGGCAAATTACATCAAAAGATTGCAAGAAAAAAACAACAAATTTCAAAAAACAACTTTCATTAATTGCAGGGAGAAAAGATGCAACATTTCTTTGTTCATCAGAAAAAAAAAATCACTAAATTTCTCGATCCATTACGATCACATGAAAAATAGAAAATTTCTCAATCAGTTCGACAGTTGGTCATGTGGGGTAAAAATTATAAAATTCATTAATCAATCATGGAAAAAAGTCATTCAGTTATGTAAAAACCCCACAAAAATTATCAATCAGTAGAAGTCCCCCACAAAAATCTTGTGATTGATTGAGACATTTCAGAATGTTTTGTGCATGTCCAAATTAAATATATATATATATATATATTTTGTAGCTGCAGATTTAAAAAAGTAAGTTATTTATAAGGCATCTATTTTGATCTCTTATTATTTTGTTTATTTTTTGCAAGACCTACGTTTATTTAGTTGAGTAATACGAATTAAGAATTTGCAATGTTTTGTCTTTTGTTATTTTTTATCAATTTTCAAAATGATAATGCAACAAATGCAAATGCTATAGGCAAAATAGAAATGAAATTTTCATATGACAGAAATGAAGATCACAATAAGGAATGACTTTAGAAAAAAGAAAAAGATTGAAAACAAAATAAGAAGTGGTTAAATTATCATAATAAATAAAATAAAATAAAAACGGTTAAATTATGTCCTTCAATAAAAACGGGCAAAATCAAAATAAATAATATTATGAAATATAAAATTAAGCATCGATCGAAAAATACTATCCGAGAAAAGTTTTTGCGAACATCGTAAGGGGGATATTTTACTTCAGTGTACCCATGGCAAAATAGAAATGTATTTTTCATATAGCAGAAATGAAGATCACAATAAGGAATTACTTAAAAAAAAAAAAAAAAAAAAAAAAAAAGATTGAAAACAAAATAAGAAGTGTTATGCAATGGAAGAAACGGTTAAATTATGTCCTTGAATAAAAACGGGCAAAATCAAAATAAACTCGATCGACCCGATGTTACTACATTGCCATTCAAAAAAAAGTTCTCACTTACCAGGTTATATTGTTGAAATCCTATGTTAAAAATATACTAATTACGTTGCGATAAAAAAATCCATACATATATTTAATTGCACATTTTAAAAGCACAAAATAGAATAGATCCATTGGCTCTGCAACAACAAACAACAAATGCAGGCACACGCTAACATTTAGAGACAGTAATTATCTCTTCTCTCATTGGTTCTGTTGTCGGATCTGCGCAAGCAGGAATGCGCAGAGAGCATTAAGATTACGTTTCATTACTGGTTTGGATATATGAAATTCAATCTCGCCGAATATCCTCCATGGTGCATAGAAAACTCGTCATGTGAATGAATCAAATCCGGCCTTTGTTTACATATATCCAGCGCTCGAATGCTGGAAAAAAATGACTTTATATCTCAGAAGATATTACAATTAGGGAAAAACCGTAAGCAAAAAAAGCGTTTATTTTTGAAAGCTCTTTCTAATGACATAACATTTAGGTTAGTGCAATTAAAAAAAAAACACCAAAATTTCTAAAACATGGCCGTCAGAATTTCTTCTTTAGCGGATGCGTACAACCCTGGAATCGTTCTACATACAGGGACAGAGAGAGAGAGTCACAACGGCTATTATTATAGAGGATTCCATGATATTTTACGTTTAAAACTATTCAATGATTTTGGTAATGTAATACCAGAAGAAATATTCAAAATGTACAGCTGGCATGATCTGCTAATTAAAACTATTTACAGCTCAATTTAGAAATAATGCTAAATTTACCTAATTTTAATGTTATTTATTGAACTCAGGCATTTACTTATATTTATTGTAGGAATTGAGATTATTGAGAAAGGAACTATGTTACCGTAAAAAGATATGTAATTCCCATTCTCATTTTTAGGTAATTTTCATCCAAATTCAGCCTCGGTTGGGTTTAATTAACGAATTATGTCAACTTTACATTTGAATATCTTTTAGAGTTACATTACTAAAATTACTGCAGCAAATTCTTCTAAAAGTAACATAATTTACCATGGAATGATTGCAGTTAATTAAAATTGAATGAAAAACGTATCTGCAAATAATCTCAATAGTCCAAGATCCCAGAGCCCCCAGACGTTACTTATTTTCTCACAAGTAAAATGTATTGGATAAAGTAGTGTTAGTACGTGCTATGAGCGTAGTGATACCTGCTAGCTTGGACCGACGGCCAATTTACAGATATCAGGTATCAAAGGTAGGTAAAAACACTACGCACTTTTCTTATTTTCTCAGTCTTGATTTTTATACATGATGCTCAGGGAACTATTTGAATACCTTATGTAAGCTCCCAGACCAATTGCATGGGCCAAACATCTTCACAGACATACATGGGTGATTCCACGATAAGAGGTAATCCGTTTAAAACAGATTTTTTATTCTATATGTTGCTATTTTTTGCAATGAATCGCATCATCTTAACATACTTTACTAAATACCATCACGATTGAATGCCTAATTAAAACATATTTTTCTGAAATTTCTTACAAAGTCTAAAAAAGTCTCTCTCGTGGCATGCTCCCTTGCCGGTTTCAATTTAACTTTCAAACAATACATTTATTTTTTCCATCAGATGCTTAACTAAAGTATGTTTAATTGGAATTTAAGTAATTATACTTACGTATTATAAAATAAAAAATAAAATAATTTTGTTAATTTCAAATAATTTTTAAAACTAGGACTTCCCTCAGAGGGATTAGTCTGAGCGATATTGCTGAGAACAGAGATTTAATAATAACTTGTGAAAAGTGAAAGAAAAAAAGTAAGATGCTACCTTTAATTGATCTTATACTGCCACAAGTTCAAATGACGAAAATGACCAAAGTGATCTATAGAATTACAAAATATTCTACATAAATTCGCATACACGGTTAAAAAGTGGGGAAGTAAACTATGCAAAACAGCCATGCATGCGTATAAAATTGTATGCAATGCATTAAAAATAACACAGGTAATAAAACACTAAAATATCTTATATCTGAATTTGAATTCTTTGAAATTACGTCAAGAACATAAACAGACACTCTACACCGATTTTAGTATCTAAAACGGCACAAATCATGATTGGTTGAATAGAAAGAGGGAATTTTTTATTTGGTGTGTGGACCCCTTAAATAATTAATATAGAATCGTTAATGTATATAACAGTATAATATCTACATCTGATTTCTATTGATGGGATGAGGTTCTCGATAAGAATTTAGAGAATTCTCTCTTTAAAAAGTGATACATAAAATTCCCGAAAACGCCAAAAAAGGAATACGATCCGTTGTTTGAGTGTATTTCAGATATGATTAATCGGATTTAAATGGGTAGTGCATGTTAGCCATTACATATGCTGTTTTGTTTTCTTTTCTAACATATTCTCAAGAAGTAAGAGCAGTATTTCGCTTTAGCATGCATTAAATAAAAGGAATTGGCAATGCTTGAAGTAATAAGGTACGACACGAGATTTGAATATTTCGTTTGCATAAGCTTTGAGCTGCCAAAGTGTCATCACAAGTGATTTTTCAGTAAAGCATGCAGGCTCAAATACGCCAAAGTGATCTCGATTATCCAGTTTTACCTGAATAAGTTATTTAAAAGACCTTGTAATGACAAATGCGAAAATCTCTTGAGTGGAAAAAATAATGCTTCCCCCTCACCTACCATTATGGTTCGGAAGTCTTTGTGGTACCCTGTAAATGAATAATAAATATTCTTTGTGTGGCATATTCTACAAAATTTATATTCTAGTGCTCTTTAATATCTTTATGTTCCGACGGGTGTTATAATCAAAAAACACTTGTAACTATTTCAACCCATCACCCGTAATGTAAAGCAATATTTTAACTGCCCCTGTATCTGAACTATATATCCAATTTTACTAAAATTTTAAATGGCTCAGCAATATTCGGCATCAAATATATATTTAAAATTTCAAACGATTCGGTTGGGTAGTTTTTGTGCTGTGATATGCGGTCAGACAGACGGACGGATACGACAGTAGCTGCTACGTATTTATATAATTATGAACGTACCTAAAGAATAGTTAAATTTAAAAGCGCATGCCGAAATTGAAAATTCTTTTCAGCGATTGTTACTAAAAGACAGTATTGTAGCTGATTTTTTTTTGTGTGTCCCTATAAATGGATTAAAAATGCTATGAATGTCCTGGTCTAACTTAATCGTAGTGAAATTCGATGATTTATATAAGTTTCAATCCATCTGCAATAGCGTAATGTCATTCAAATACTCTGTAAGCGTTTCTTCTTCATAGACTATAATATAATCAAATTCTTTTGGTGCCCTCTAGGAACTTTAATCCCACATATATCATATACAATACCAAGCATGACTAGGGGACCTTAATAAGATTTACCAATTGCATTAAAATAAGTGTATATTTACGGGTATTAGAGCAAGGCAAGGTGGATGGATGGCCAGACGGACAAACTGAAAGCATAAACACTTTTCAACTTTGTTGGAAAATGTTAATAAAAAGAATATTGCCCAGTTAAACTGATGGCATTGAGCTCACAGGCTACGCATACTAATTGTACATTACAGCCTTGTATTTTCAAGGGTTAATTCCGTTCGTAAAAAAATATTAAGAAGGGGAAACAGCTCTCTTCTTCCCCCTTTTTATACTTAATCATTGAACCTCCTAAAACTATCAAGGACATACTTTATCGTATAAAAAATTTACATCCAAAATTCAGAGCAAATCGGATAATTTTTAATAAAAACCCATTTAGCATTTGTATAATTTGAGAGGAGTTATCCCCCTATTTTATACTTAACCATTAAAGTTCCAAAACTATTCAGAGATTTGAACGAAATCTGACAATTCTGCTTGAAAAACCCATTTATATAAATTAAGGGGAGGGGCATTAGAACTCCCGTTCCCCCTGCTTATACTTATTCAATGAACACTTAATAACAGTTACGGAATCGCCTCATCAGAATGATCCTATATCTGAATTTTGAACGAAAACTTAATTCTGCATGAAAAATCCATTCATATCAATTAAGGGGAGGGGCATGAGCCCCCCCCCCCGTTCCCCCTCTTATACATATCGAATGAACTCCAAAAACTAATCAGGGAAGTGCCTTATCAGGATATACCTATATACAAAATTTCAAGTCGATGGGATATTTTTATCATGAGTTATCGCGTTACGTACGAACATACATACAGAACGAGCGTGCACATAAGCTCTCAGGCTATGATAGCCTGTGAGCTAAAAAGGCGCACAGATGTCATATACGAATTGGGGTGTACTTAATTGGCGCCAAAATAACGTTATTTTGTCTGCCGTTCTAACTCGGCTATTGTTGTTTATTCGTTAATAAATTGTTTATTTACTTTTTTTTTTCAAATTATATAAAAAGTTTTTTATATATTTATTAAGTAATCGTGTTTTTATTTATTGTTATTTTCTTTTTAAAATAAAACAAAATAATTGAAAAATATAGATATAACTATTATTCAAAAATGATTTTCGCCAAATTTGCCCCAAACCCGATGAGTATATGATATACCTTCTCTATTTTACTTTTCCAATAGGTACTTTTCCAATATTATTATGTTTAGCATGGCGTTTTTATAAACCTTCGTCCAGTTTGGACTTAAGAAAGTGAGATTTGTTGTAAATACATATGAACAGATACATAAACAAACCTGATGAACGTTTATGCTTATTTTTAAATATGGTACGGATGTCACATACGCACGACGTGGCGCGATTTTCCTCCCGCAGATTGGTGAAAACTTTGTTTTGTTGAAAATTTATGAATATTGATCTGAGTTTTAATATTTACCATTTATTGTGATATTTTTATTTTTTATTCTAGTTATTATTATGTTTATTATTTAGGTGCTACTTGGTTATCCTGTCGACCCAAAAAATCACCGCCAAACTATAAGACTAAATGCCAATATGGATGATCGTGAATTTGGCATTCAATGATATTAAATACGATATACGTGTTTAAAACGCCATTAAGAGATTTTTATTTCGACTTTTTATTTGTATTTTTATCATTATTCTACTAATTATTTCTTTTTTCAGTATTTAAAATGAATATCATGTCAATATGCATAATTTGGCTATGGAGTTTGGCGATTTTTATAATTTGGCGAAATTGATCGGTGGGATAATCAAGTAGTATCATTATTTATAAGTGTTTATTTATTGCTTCCACTATTGTTTCTTTTTCTAATAAATTGATGAATCAAAATAAACAGGTAACCATGTGAATTAGAAAATCGCCGTTTTATTGCAATCGCGCCAACTTAGCGCTTATGACTGTTGAAAGTAGATTGTTATTTCTTTGGTGATGTTGGCAACAACATGGTTTTGTTTTCAATAGAATAAAAATAGTAGCGGATAGAGACAGCTTAATGCAATAATGTTAAGAGCCCACAATAGTCACAGAAAAATTACTCAAAAAGACCCGGATGACCATGTAAAGTCTATGGGAGCGTTCTTTTCGAATATCTCGCTCAAATTTTAATTTTAATATTTTTGCATGATTTTTTTGCACAAGATAGCTGAGGGCAATCCACAACCGGGCTAGTTTTTACTTTTTCGATTTTGGTTATATATTTTTTATACTACGATAGTTTCAGTTTCAGAACCGGTTTAAACCGGTTTCGAAAGTTAAAGTAATTTTTTAAAGAAAATCTGAAACAAAAATTGAAAAAGTAAAAACTAGCCCGGTTGTGGATTGCCCTCAGCTATCTTGTGCAAAAAAATCATGCAAAAATATTAAAATTTGAGCGAGATATTCGAAAAGAACGCTCCCATAGACTTTACATGATCATCCGGGTCTTTTTGTGTACTTTTTCTGTGACTACTGTGGGCTCTTAAAACTTAGACTGAGTAATGAAATGGGGAAAAAAATGAAAAAATCCCTACATGGTTTCGGCGAGTTGTTTTCTTGGTATTTATGTTAAAGTGATATTATACTTATAAACTTGTATAAAGGTTATAATAAAAGTGTTATTTCTTCAATTTTATTTTTTAATGATGATTTTAATTGCTATTTTATAGAAATGTACAATGAAAGCATATTATAATCTTTTTAATATTAGAATATTAATAATTATAACGCATTCTATTCAAATATTAATGACATAATCCTAAACCAAACCAGACACTGGATTTTGGCGATTTTAGTGACAAGCACTCTCGAACGAACTGAATTTTCAGAAACCCAAAAAGTCTCACGAATCAAAACACGGAATTTTCGGCAGACAATTAACGACGTGAACAGTTCCAATGATGATTCCTAAACGCTGCGCGCCTATTAAAAAGAAACAACAACAAAAAAAATATCATTGGACACAAGAAACTGACTGTGCAGCAGGCTCTAAAATGGACGAAACTCGTCAATGCCGCGGTCAGTAACGTACGTATGAGCGCTGCGCGCCCATTCAAACCAAAAAAAACACCACTGGATGTACGAAACTCGCTGTGAGCAATCTCTAAAGTGCACGAAACTCGCTGTACAGCAATCTCTAAAGTGAACGAAACTCGCTGTGCAGCAATCTCTAAAGTGCACGAAATTCGTTAATGCCGCAGTCACTAACGTACGTATGAGCGCTGCGCGCTCATTTAAACAAAAGAAACATCACTGGATGTACGAAACTCGCTGTGCAGCAATCTCTAAAGTGCACGAAACTCGCTGTGCAGCAATCTTTAAAGTGCACGAAACTCGTCAATGCCGTAGTCACTAACCTACGTATGAGCGCTGCGCGCTCATTTAAACCAAAAAAACATCACTGGATGCACGAAACTCGCTGTGTAGCAATCTCTAAAGTGCACGAAACTCGCTGTGTAGCAATCTCTAAAGTGCACGAAACTCGCTGTGTAGCAATCTCTAAAGTGAACGAAACTCGCTGTGCAGCAATCGCTAAAGTGAACGAAACTCGCTGTGCAGCAATCTCTAAAATGCACGAAACTCGTCAATGCCGCAGTCACTAACGTACGTATGAGCGCTGCGCGCCCATTTAAAAAAAATCACTAGATGCATGAAACTCGCTGTGCAGCAGTCTCTAAAGTACATAAAACTCGTCAGTGCCGCGGTCAACGCTCTTATGAGCTCTGCGCGCCCATTTAAACCCCCCCCCCAAAAAAAAACATTACTGGATGCACAAAACTCGCTGTGCAACAATCGCTAAAGTGAACGAAACTCGCTGTGCAGCAATCTCTAAAATGCACGAAACTCGTCAATGCCGCAGTCACTAACGTACGTATGAGCGCTGCGCGCCCATTTAAACAAAAAAAAATCACTAGATGCATGAAACTCGCTGTGCAGCAGTCTCTAAAGTACATAAAACTCGTCAGTGCCGCGGTCAACGCTCTTATGAGGTCTGCGCGCCCATTTAAACCACCCCCCCCCCCCAAAAAAAAAAAAAAAAAAAAAAAACTGAATGCACGAAAGTCGCATTGAAAAAATTTCTAAAATGGACAAAACTGGTTAATGCCGAGGTTGCTAACGCTGGAATCAAACTATTAAAATATGCATGCGTTTGTTCAAAAATACGCGATAAAATATTGAAATATTTTTCTAATGTTTATAAGACATAAATATTATGCTAATTTTTAAATAAGAAAAAAATATTTTTGATATAGGAATGCTCTATCGTATTAACATTTCATGTTATAATATTAAGAGTAATAAAATTATGAGAAAAAGAAAATATAAATGCACAATACAATGTAAAATACAGGGAAAAGTAACCGAAACGAACATCAATACCAAGAAAACAATTTGCCCAAACCGGGTAGGGATTTTTTGATTTTTTCCCCGTTTCGTTATGCAATCTAAGTTTTAACATTGTTGCATTAAGCTGTCTCTATCCGCTACTAATAAAAATGTCTTTTTTAAAAGTTGGCTGGTTCTCATCGGGCCCATGAGGGGTCTATACAACAACAACAACAACAAAGTTGGCTGGTTAATGGGTACATTAAGCTTAAGTTTGAAATATTAAAGTAAATAAGCTTAATTTAATGGAGTCAGATAAAACAATTTAATAAATAAGTAAAGTACGACTGCATGAAATAATAGTCAGGATGATACTACCCACAATGACATCTGTGACATATATATGTTCATAAAATTTAATTATAACAAAATGCGTGCAAATGCGCCGCACAGATTGCTTACTGAAAAATAATATTAAGTAATCTATATAAACAAAATAACAGAATATAATCTACGATTAAAAGTAATATCTAAAGCATGCTTGTCAAACTCATACTTTATTTAAATACGAAAGAATTGTTTCCAATTAGCACGCGTGAAATATACAAGATGCAAATGGCGATTACAAACCGCTATTATATAGATCAGTGATGCACAACCTTTTTGACAGAAAATTGTTTCCCACCAGAATATTTGAAAAGAGTCGTTTGTTTTATTTAATAGCAAATATTTCGTCATAACTATAAGGGAAAATATTCTGCATAAAAATAGTGGTATCTATGTGGCCCGCGGGCCAAAGGTTGTGCACCGCTGATATAGATTATCGCAAAATCTCAAATAACTAAGTTACTAAGTATTATGACTTTTTTCTTTTAAATAAATAAATAAATAATAAGGCAGATTTCTTTTCCAGTTGATTTCTTAAGTTTAAATATGTTTTATTGTACTTAAATAAAATTACTTGCGCATTTTCTTTGCTCCATATTCTCCAACTCTGGAATCTAACAAAACATTCAGCCGGTGAAAAGTGACGCACATCAAATATCTGTGACGTATGCAAATAAATCGTACCTTTTTTTTATCAGATTTTTCAATATAACTTTTAAACTATTTGGAACTAATTTTTGAAAGTAGGTGCATTCACCAGGTTACCTTTATAGGTACCTTTTGGTACAAACAGAATCGAAATCCGACAAGTATTTTTTGAGATTTGCTTGACGAAAAATTTTTTTTGACTTTTAATATCGTTACGTCTATGTGTATAAGACTTCGCTTCGCTCAGACAATTACATTTACTCCATGTGTTCTAGTTCGGTTGTCTATGAAAATATCCAGCCGGTGAAAAATGACGCACATCAAGTTTCTGTGATGTATGCAAATAAATTGTGCTTTTTTATCAGTTTTTTAAATATAACTTTTAAACTATTTGGAACTAATTTTTCGTAGATGGTGCATTCACCAGATTACCTTCATAGGTACCTACTGGTACAAACAGAATCAAAATCCGACAAGTACTTTTTGAGATTTGCTTGACGAAAGAATTTTTTTGACTTTTAATATCGTTGCGTACTCTGAGTATAAGACTTCGCTTCGCTCAGACAATTAACTTTTGTCCCGTTTTTTTGTGTATCTACTCTGTCAAATTTCGTTCCACTGAAACAAATATAAATTCAAGGATGGCTATATCGGAAGTAGCGCTTAATAGGCCGTGGGGCGATCGTTGAAAAGAAGCTTAGAAACAGATTTCCGTTGCAACTTTGGGGGGGGGGGGGGGGGCAACTTAACTTTACATTTTTATGCTATAAAATGTTCTCAAACAATGAAATTGTCAAAGTTCTGGACGTAAAAGTTGCTCAGTAATAAGAAAATAAACAAAATATATAACGAATTATTTTCTCATAACATCTAACAGTCGATTGGCTCAATCTCTCCCTTCGCTTACGTATTAACCAATCGGAAGCGTCCGTTTAGGAATTCGCCGTGGATAGCGTAAAAAACTAGCGAAAATTTCACTTTTTTTGTTTAAAAACTAACTTACAGTGCTCCAAAATGAAATATTTTGACAAAATAATTTTGAAATCATATGCTATGGCATATTTGCAATTTTAAAAGTACACCAAAGATGATTTTATCAACATTTTACTCTAGATTTCCATCTTAATTTTATTTATTGTGACTTTTTTAAGTACTAATATCAATCAAAACAGCCGTATGTCCTATTATTCAAACGCATAATTTTTTTTCCCAACCGGGTTTTGCCATCCAAACTGTGTCTCGCAATCTTATTGGCCAGAGCTTTCGGCATGAATTCGACACTTCTTGGCGGAAATCGTGCTTGGCGAAAAACACTTCTTTGTTTTAATTTTCTGTTTCTTATAGCGTAAGATTTTTTTTCTTTTTCGCAAATTCTATGTCATTTTTTTTTTTTTTTCTGCACGTCAGAACCGCTGCGGGCCTCCACTAGAGTTTCCTCTGGCCTCGTCATGAAATTAAAGAAGAATGGCCCTTATCAGAGCCAATTTCCTGAAATTTACTAAATTTTTTTTTAAATAATTTTTTAGAATGAATCTCGGTATATTTATTTTTACTTTGTTAGAACAAAGTAAAAATAAATATACCGAGAATAGAAGAATATAGAAGAAGAATAAGAGAATTTAATAGAAGAATATATTGTAATCGAAATTTTTTTCGACTTTCAGTTTTTGACCGATTTGCATGTTTTAGAGATCAGAGGTTTTAAAAAACATGTTTTTAGAAAATGTCTGTCGGTCTGTGTGTGTCTGTCAAGTGACGTATTCAGTGTGTGGGCTGATGAGGCTGCAGCCCCCTCCGAAACTTGAAAAAAACATAAAATATAATTACAAAAGTTTATAAAAATGTAATAAAATCTGCGAAGATAGTCCTTTTAGGGACCAGAAATAACTTTTCGTTTCAGGCAGGTTTTTATTTAAAAAAAGTATTATTTCGCAGAAATCACAAGAAAACTGTTTCAGCCAAATTTCCGTTATACACAGGCTTTTTTTACAGGTTATAAAATCTTTTCTAATTAAGACGAAAACCTTTTTAAAACAAAATATTTGCAGTCCCATGCGATTCAATCTTAGAAGGATCTGTATAACTTATGCATTACCTGTTATGAAAAAATCTGTTTAAAGCGTAAAAGTTATCTTTCTTATGATTCTCTCTAAGAAACTTTTACTATACCTCAGCACCCACCGAAATGATAAGTCTAGATACGCCACCGTGTGTGTTCGTGTGTGTCCGTGTGTCACCATTGTACCATCGAAAAGTGTATGAAAATATGCATAGAATTGAACCAAATTTTTTGTGTATGATTATTTTTGGGTATGGCAGGCAGGTCAACTCTGAATTTGAAAAAAAAAATCTACCGGAAGTAGGGCCTTGTAAAAGTGATTTCCATGCTATTTTCATTATTGTAACATCGAAAAGTATATGAAGTAATGTACAGAATCGAACCAAATTTTTTGTGTACGTTTTTGGCTATGGCCAGAAGATCTTCTTTGAATTTGGAAATATTCCAAGGGAAAGGATCACTGTGATAACGCTTGTATCATTTTCTTTGTTCTTTGTAGCTCTATTGTCCATCGGCTCGTGCAGAGACAACTAGTCTTATTAATAAAAAACTAATTGTTCTTAGTAATGAAAACAACATTCGATTACATAGTTATGTAATCGAATGGTATTTTCAATTTTTGGTAAAAGCAGAAGATTGTCAAAGTTGGTGTTAGAGAAAAAAAAAAAAAAAAAAAAAAAAAAAAAAAAAAGATAACGAAGCTTGTTTCTGAAAGATTTCTTTGACAATCGCAATAATTGAAATATTATATAATATTGCATATAAATATTATAATATACAATTTAAAAAAACAATCGGACAATTGCGAGTTTTACTCGCATAGAAGAAATTCCGTACTACAAAGTACAATCGTGCACAAAGTTTAAACATGGTATTTTACAAAGGGGCCTCGAAAGCAGGTCGAAAAGTTACGATACCGCCTTAGTCCGTGGCATTATTTTCTAGATAGGTTTCTAATTGATAACATAGCAAATTGACTATATTTAAAAATGACTATTTTTATAATAGCGAGTTTTATTTCGTTATTTCAGATTAATTAGAGCTTTTTTTTTCTTTTTGAGTAAAGTAACTAAATTGAGAGTAATAATTTAAGTTTGGTAAACAAAGTTATTTTTAGTACTCTGTAATGCAAGAATTTACAGTCATTCACGCATATGTTTCAAAGTTGAAACAGATTCTAATAAAATCATAATATTAAGCTAAGGAATAAAAACTCGCCATCATCAAAGTAGTTTTTTAGTATCTAACAAATATAACAGCGTTAGACAATTATATAACTGGATCTTCAACTTTTTGCAGTGAAAAAAAATGATAGGGAAGATGTTCCTTTTTTAATGGATAGATACTGTGTTATATTTCAACAACATATTCGAATTTTGTAAAATGCTTTGTTTAGAAAAGGTCCATTTTAAATGGCTAAATACTGTGTTGTATTTTATAATATGTTTGAGTTTCGAGAGCATTAGGTTATTTTTTTTAAAATAACATCATAAACTCCCCCCCCCCCCAAAAAAAAAAGAGTACAAATTATTTGTTTTTATTCTTCTTGAAAATAAAATAAAAAGCGATTTGAGAATCTTTTTGAAAAAGGAACACATAAATTTCTTTAGCATATTCAGAATAACCATTCGTATGTTGCGTAAGATAAGTGCATACAAAAAAAAAAAAAAAAAAAAACTAAGATGTACTACTTACGAACTGAATTTTGTAGTGTGTAAAGAAAAAATTTAGCGGAAATTTCAAGTGGGCATTTAGATGATTAATTATTATTTCAACAAATATTGAAAATGTTTTTTAAATATAAATATTTCAGAATTACATCATAAGCTGAGAAATGGGCAAGAGAAATAGAAATTTCAAGCGAAATTTAGACGACCGATTATTTATTTGTCATTTCAACAAAATTACTAACTAAATAAAAAAAAAATTATAGTTGATTTCCATTTTTTCTAAAAACGCTCTCTGAAATTCATATTTCCACAAAATTATGCAAAGTTTAAAATCTGTAAATATTTCTTTTTAACATGATCTCTATTTTTTATTTTATAGCACATTATTACATCTTCTACAATTCCCCAATTACTGATAATTTTATTTCCTTCTCTCCTAGCACATAATCCTTAGAGCATGCAGAGTTTCATAATTATAAGAATTATTAAATAAAAAATCATTAAGAAAGGTAAAATTTATAATTTATTTCAATAATTACAAATTCAATTAAATAATATTATAATTAAACCAAATTATAAATTTATAGAAAATTTAAAATAAAAAAATATATATAAATTTAAAGAATATGTTAAATTTAAAAAATAACAAATTTATTTATGTATTGTATTGCAAATTAATTATTTATATATTACAAATTATTTTATAACAAATTTATGAAATTTTTTCCTTTTAAACTTTTTATAATATTGCTAATTTGTGGTTACAGTAAATGATCTTATATAAATCTCCTATCTTCAGAAGCCCCACCAGTGGCCGCGAGGTTCTGACCTCCAAACTGGTAGACGGTAGGTGCTGGGTTCGAACCCAATCGCGACCGTCGGCCTAACCGTTCGGAGTTTTCCGTGGTTTTCTTCGAACCTTGCGTAAATACGGGTTAGGTTCCCTTAGAAAGACCCCCCACGAAGGGCACTCCCCCCCCTGGGTCTACATCCCTAGTGTAGATAATCGGCCAACAAAAATACACCAAACACCTATCTTCAGAAATTTTCACTAAGTCATCTTTTTATCTACATAACCTACCTTATGATTCTTTAAAAAGTAGCAGAATGCTGTCGAAACGCAGATGATCCCCCCCCCTAGCTTTTTTCATAAGTTAATGGAAATTATCTTCTTTCTGTAAAAATCACTTTTGCAATTGATCCCTATTTTAAACAAAAACTTTATTGAAATTAAAAAAATTCTTCCCTTTCTCCGCCCATCCTACCTAAATTCTCTACTTTTAGGATTTTCGCCAAGCACAATACCTTCCCGCCAAAAAAAGCCTCTTTGACACAGCCAGCTCCAACCAATTAGATTACAAGGTGGCAAAACCCGGTTGGGAAAAAAAAATATGCTATTCAAACCGTATATCTGATTTTTTTACATATATTCTTCACAATATTGCAGAAAAAAAAGTAATTTATATGAAAAAAATATTTTTATTTTTATTTTATTTTATTTTATTTTATTTTACAAATCTTTAATATTTGATGGACAATTTTATTTAAAATATGCCAGTGATGGATATCCTTAAAAAATCTCTTAAAAATATTTTTTTAATTAATAATTATATTTCAGTTTTTTTTTTTTCAACATATTAATCTATTCATTCTTATGATCTCATTTCCAATATTAATCAAAATTTAATTTAAATAATAGAAATATATTGAAACAATTAAGATTCCAATAATGGATGCCCCCTCCCCCCCCCCCCCCCACACACACACAAAGTAATAAATAAAATTGTTTTATAACTGTATTTAGTAACAGAATTTAATGAAAGCTTACTAATGAAACAAAACAGTTATTTTCAAATAAATTTAGCAATTAATTAGTTAGACATTTGTGAGAATTATTTATTGTTCAACTTAATTATTGTGATTATCACATTATGAATATTTCAATTATTTTAGATGTTTTAACTTACTAAATGTCAGAGAACTATAGAAATTAATTTGAGAGAGAGTTGAAGGAGGGATAATAATAATAAAAAAAATTGCAATAGTTAGTTTTGCATATAGATTCATATATTTCCCACTATTTTTAATATTTGATCTCCTCAAAACTATTTGGTATATTAATAGTAGTGTTTAGTATTACAACTATAAAAGAAATGATACCGTGGTATAATAAATACATAGGTTGAAATTAAAAATATATATATTTAGCTTTTCGTATACTCATGCAGCATGAAAACTATAAATTTTATTCAACTTTACATCCATTTTTAAAAACTTTCAACACATTTTCTTATTACTTACCAAGATTTTAAAGTTGCTCAAAACCTTTTCATTATAGAATTTTTAATTTAACAGATTTTATAGTAAATAACTTCATTCGAAAATAAAACACCTTCTGTATAATTGTAAACAAGCATTAGTTTTAAAAAAAGATCTTATATACTGTGTACAACAAAAGCATAATTTAAGGCATGTTACATGAAGTGAATGATTTTTTTTTTCAGTTGCAAAGTATTTATTAGAAATTAAATTCTATTTTAAATATAATATTTCTCGGGCCATTTTTGCTTTCTGCTTAATATGGCATTAAGATAACATTAAAATCATAAAAAAGATTATTGTCAAGGAATTATTTGATCAGATTTATAATACAGACATACATTGTTTTAATTTTTTAATGAATGCTGAAAATGTGCATTCTATTTTAATGTTTAGTAGCAGATAATCTGAAAATTTATCCATTGAATTAAAATTATGAATGTGAACACTGTGGTTATTATAAAGAAAGGAAAGACATTACAGAAAAAGTCACAGAACTTTTGTTTACAGATTCTTTCTGAAACCTCTTTTCAGCTGCCGAAATTCCTGTGATATCTGTAAATTTGCAATAACATTTTTTATGGTATCCAAAAGTATCCAGTGGCAAATTTGATGTTTCATCAAGTGGAATTTGATTCAAAAAATCTGTTAGGCTACCTTCAAAACCTCCAAGTGCTTTCCACTTATTTTTACAATCGGCTATTTTCTGCCAACTTTTCTGAGAAAAGGAAATTATCCTATCATTTTCTTCACCTCCAAAATGTATACATGTTTTCGGTGTCGCCATGATGACACGATAACGTTTTTATTTTTATAAATATAAGTATTAACTAAAAGTTAAGAATATCAATAAATTGTATAAAGATTTAAAGAGAAACGTATTGACAGTCGTTTTCGCTTTTCGGCTAACCGACGACAGTTTGTTTACGTTTTTCATCAGAGAAACATTTGTGAGATCGCTTTTTATTGGCTGTTGGGGTAAAAACGCGCCAATCGCAGATCGTTTTACAAAACCTATCAAAAAAAGAGTTCCCTGTTTTTATTGTAATTATTAATTAATAGACAGCTTTCGGATCCAGAACTTTTGTGATTTCCAGTGGCGTAGCTAAGGGGGGGCAAGGGGGGCGTCCGCCCCGGGCGCCGAGGCCTAGGGGCGCCAAATTGAGAGAAATTGTTATATATCTATATTGGGGTGGGGGCGCAAAATTTCTTGCTGGCCCCGGGCGCCAAAAAACATGACAGTAGGTGGCTACGCCACTGGTGATTTCGAAAGTTTTAACGATTGTTATAATATTCATGCAGGAATTAAGTTGGCCCCCCAGTGTGGCAATGAAGTTCAACGATAATGCTCATCGCCCCATGGCCTATAAGGACATCTATCGGCTTCAAATTAGCAATACTAAACGCGCAAGCCATTTAAGCGTCGCCAATTTTAGTTGTTGCGAAGCGACCGTGCGGTGCAGTGGTTTCGCATGGTGATCGTGTATCTCCCCTGGTAAGTCATAAAACTTATAATATTCATTTAATTCAGTTGCATTTACTGCCCTAATTAAACAATACAATAATAATTAAAGTGAAATACACAATTAACCCAAATACTAATTCAGTCAGTTAAAAAAATTGAATTTACATGAAAATGTCTCTCCCATGCCATATTTGCCCTGGCAAGATAACTGCCAGGGGAGCGAGTCACTGACCAGAAAAAGTTATAAAATATGTATAAAGTGACTTGCCCTTATATGAAAAAGTAAATAAACGGGACAAAAATCATAATTTAAAGGTTTTTGATCAAACTCAAATTTTTCTTTTTGGCCGAATCCTCTATGTTCTCTTATCGTAGAATCACCCACATAAAGTGTCGCTAAGAGTATGAGCGCGAGCGTGATAATTAGATAGTTTTATAACACAGCTTCATAAAACTTATGTTATTAATAGTCTAATGGAAGTCTTTAGTAATAATTAAGCAATATTTTAATATTAATATCATTTTTATAAGATTAATTAAAAATATATATATTTTGAAAAGTGAAAATATTAGAATATTTATTCAAGTAATTTAAAATATTGGAATATTTCAAATTAATTCCCCTTTAAGTATTACCAATTCATAACTGACATTCAATAAAAAACATTGATTAAATTCAGACAATTTTATTTAAAATCAGTATTCTTTTTTGAGTTTATTTGCTTTATCATCTTAAAATGGATTACTTCGGTAAGTTGAGCTGAACGCGCTTCTTTTGTATGTCTGGGAAGATGTTTGGCCCAGGCAATTGGTCTGGGAGATTACATAAAGTATTGAAATAGTTCCCTGAGCATCATATATAAAAATCAAGACTGAGAAAATAAGAAAAGTTCGTAGAGTTTTTAGGTTTTTACCTACCTTTGGTACCTGGTACCCGTAAATTGGCCGTCGGTCTTAGCTAGCAGGTATCACTACGCTCATAGCACGTACTAACACTACTTTATCCAATACATTTTACTTGTGAGAAAATAAGCAAAGTCTGGGGGGCCTGGGATCTTGCTCTATCAAAGATTCACAATACGAAATATTCGCACGACTCTGCTGGGCAACATTTAAACAATATAAGAATTTAACGATTAACCATTTAACACTCTCTTATCTATAACTAGGCTATTTTAGTTACTGAAAAAAGTGTTTAACCAAGTTACTTTCGTGATTCCTTTTAAACTTGGAAGTGTATTTTGTTGAAGAATATTGTGTAGAATAAGAGATATGAATGCTTTGCCCTCAAAAATTAGATTTTGGAAAATAAAATTGATTTTACTGAAAAATCAATAAATAAACACGCGGTCGCACGCCTGAGAGGAGACTGGAAATTGACTAAAGAATTGTTAGATAACAATTAAGGAATTTACGTTGTAAAATTGAATACTAAATGAAATAGAAGCTGCTATCCAAAGTCTTATTCATAAATTTAAAAATAATGTAAAGATTAAAAAAAAAAAATGAATAAAATAAATCTTAACGTTTCGGTTTAACCTTTAAAACCATACTCATCGATAAAATATTGTAAAAGCACAAATCGCAAAAGAAAGAAAAAGCACAAATAGCACAACTACATTGTCAAAAATTGTATTCAAACTGGAAGTAGCAACGGAAAATTCAATAATCCTTTATAAACAACTCCAATGTTAGATATTTAAAAATAAACTTCTACCGCTTTTTCAAAATAGATATTATAAACAGAAAAAGTGCCGAAAACGTTCATTTTTACATGATATCCCTCCCTTCTACACAGTGGCGTAGCTATGTTTTTTGGCGCCCGGGGCCAGGAAGAAATTTTGCGCCCCCACCCCAATATAGACATATAACAATTTCTCTCAATTTGGCGCCCCTAGGCCTCGGCGCCCGGGGCGGACGCCCCCCTTGCCCCCCCTTAGCTACGCCACTGCTTCTACACCACTTCTGTTTAACAGAATTTTTAAACATATAAATGTAAAAAACAAGACCGTTCGTTATAGGGACAATTCAATCCGTGCCTTGTTAATAAAAAATTAATTTCCAATTGTAGAATGAAAATTATCGTAACTAATAAAATATTTATGGTGACTATTAAAAAATTTACTAGTTTAAAGGCACACTAAACACAGTTTAAATAATAAACGTTCTGGGCTCTATCTTTATTTTTATCACACAGGATAAGCAGCTAACACTCTGGTCGCCATTCTTTTTCACACGCGCTAAAACAAAACATTTTTTTCTCTACTCAGTTCACTTCACATTTCAACCAAAGGGAGTTCACGACACCCTCTTACGGCACTTATAAATTCTTAAATTTAAACAATGAACATTCTCCCCCGGATTGAAATGAAAATTTCAATATCTCGCATTTTATTTTACAATCAAATAAATTTACATAATACAAATACAGAAATTTACACACAAAACATATATATGTATACAAAACTTGTACTAAAACTTGTGTTATATAAAAAATATAACACAAAATAATGCAAAATTTACAATAATTTAATAACTTTTTTTTAAGTTATCAATAGGGAGAACAGCTATTTTTGTAATTGAACGCTTTAATTCGCCAGATTTAGTGCGAACCTTGATTACCCTAAACTTGCCATACGATCCTGTATAAATCTCACTAATGCGGCCTAACGCCCATTTACATACAGGCAAAAAATCTTCTTTTATCAATACCATTAATCCTACCCTTAAATTATCTTTTTCCACTATTCATTTAGATCTCTGCTGTAATGTATTTAAATAATCTAACCTCTATTTTGTCCAAACTGTCTGGACGACCCTCGTAGTCTTCTGCCAACGGTTTAATCGATTAATATTAGTATCAATTAACATTGGTTCATGGACAGCATTCATGGATCTCCCGATCAAAAGATGACCTGGAGTCAAAACTTCAAAATTATCAAATCCCACTCGGGAATTCAGAATATCCTCTATCTGAATAGCTATAGTTTCAAACTCCTCATAATTAAACCTTAAAATACCTATCGCTCGTTTAAGGTGATATTTAACTGATTTCACACCTGCCAAGTCCTCTGAAATGGGGGGATTTAGGAGGCATAAATTTCCAGTTAATTGCTTCAGAAATTAAGTAATTTTCTAAAATTTCATCGGAAAAATTTATCATTTTGTAAAACCTTTTCAGTTTGGAATTTGCCCCCGCGAAATTTTTAGCATTATCCGTAAAAATCTTAGAACGTTTTCCTCGTCTAGCCATGAAACGCTTAAGCGTGTCAATCAGAGCATATGAGAGAAGCTCAAGATGAATGGCTCGATTTACAAAACATATACAAACACAAATAAATACTTTGTTCAATGAACCCTTGCGCTGATTTTTATAGGTTACATAAAATGGACCACATAAATCTAAAACAGTACAATTAAATAATGGTGAGTCATTAATTCTTTCATAAGGTAACTGGCCCATTAGCTGCGAGCATGGAGTTGGTTTTGCCTTAAAACAACTAACACAAGAATGCACCGTTTTTCTTGCCAAATTTCTACCCGCTAAAGGCCAAAATTTAAATCTAACAGAATTGAAGAGTCCTTGGGGACCAACATGAAAAAGACGCTTATGCATAGTACTAAAAAAAATCTTACTTAATTTAGAATTTTTTGGTAAAAAACCGGATATTTTTGCTCATAAGATACGGAAGCATTGTCGGGCCTTCCGCCAACACGTAAGATTCTCTTATCATCTATAAAAGGATTCAAAATATTAAGAAGGTTACCTACCACAGCATTTTTACTAACTAAACATTTTCGTGATACTCTTGTCAAAATATTTCCAGCTTCCTTGACTTCTTCTAAAATCAGTTTACCTTTTCTTTTATCTGCATTCCTACAATTGTATAAAAATCTGCGAACAAAAGGAAAAATATGTAAAAGTTTATAATAGTCATTGCTAAGATCAAAAATATTATCAAAAAACGATAAACTTTCGGTAGCTAGAAATAAAGTTGTTACACAGTTATTTTCCTTTTCGGAATTTCACTTATATAATTCTGACTTTCACTTTCAGTTAGAGTCAGTTCCAGAAGAATATGATTGCAAACAACTCGCAGAAAATTCTATTTCCATCAAAAATTTTGGACCTGTAAACCACTTGGAATTGTTCACTAGAGTATACGCACTTATTCCTCGTGAAAGAAGGTCTGCTGGATTGTCTTTACCGGCACAATGAAACCACACTTCTAGTTGAGTTAATCTTTGGATTTCACCGACACGATTGGCAACAAAGGCTATCCATTTTCTATTGGATCCCTTTATCCAGAATAAAGTTACCTTTGAGTCTGTCCAATAAAAGATTCTAGAAGCGTTTTTACGTTTAATTATCTTTTTAATTTCTGATCCAAAGGGAACTGCGAGTAAAACCCAAGCAATTCTAAACGCGGCAAAGATATTATCTTTATTGGTGCAACTCTAGTTTTAGATGCTATGAAACTGACAGAAACTTGGTTATAATCTTGCACTCTTAAATAAACAATCGCACCATAAGCTTTTTGATTGAATCAGAAAAACAATGAATTTCAACATTGTTTGTATCAGGTGACAGGAAAAAAAAATCTAGGGATTTTAATTTGATTTAATTTTGAAAGTTCTGAACACCATTGTGTCCATTTTTCGCAAATGTCAAAGGAGAGCTCAGTGTCCCAAGACAGCTTTCGGATCCATAAATCTTGGAAAAGACATTTAAGTCTTACAGTGAATGGAGATAGGATGCCAGTCGGATCATAAATTCTCCCGGAAGTCTGTAAAACAAACCGCTTAGTATTTTTCTTATTCTTCAGAAATTCTATTAAACTCAAAATGTCTATGCTAATAGAATCTTGTTCAACATCCCACGATATTCCTAATACCTTCAATGAATTTATAATTCTATGATTTTGATCATATGGATAAATCTCGGATCCTTCTTTTTTCCATCGTTCTAGTAACTATCTGTCATTTGTTAGCCATTTCCTCAAATTGAAACTAACTTGATTCATAATAATCTTAGCCTCGTATGAAATCTTCAAAGCTTCTTCAATACTACGGGTACTACTCACTAAATCATCAACGTAAAGAGAAGTATTGAGAATCTCAAAGGTTTCTGTATATTGATCTTTAAATTTTCGTATATGTTCTTTTATTGTGGCAGCTAGAGAGGACTAGCATTTAATCCGAAAAGTAAACGCTTGAAACGATACACTTGAATTTTCAAATCGCCAGGCATTTTATTTGATGAATTTTCGGTAACTTCTAAAAGAAGAAATCTGGCAGCATCTCTATCACTTTCTGATAATGAAATTTGGAGAAATGCTTTCTCCACATCCGCTAAAATTCTAATCTTATTCAATCTAAAATTTATGAGCAATTGAAAAATACTAGGATTTAACCCTCTCATGCATAAATTATTTTTCATTATTTTTCATTATTCACAAAAAATCTTTTTTAAGATAAATGAAAGATCCATTCTAAAATAATTTTATTATTGTGCTGCATGCTAGCTATTATATTTCCACAAATCAGATCTCCATAAATGAATGCTGGATTTTTTTTTTTTTTTTTTTTTTTTTTTTTTTTTTTTTTTTTTTTTTTTTACTTAATAATGCAATAATTATCTGTCCTGATATGAGGCCCGTATGCATGAGAGGGTTAAATTAATACCAGGCCACAAACAATCATTTAAAGAAAGTTGTCTACAGCATGAGATCTAGCATCAAACACAATTCGTGTTTTCGTGGTAACACTATCTTTTCTAAAAACCGCTCGGTGTGGTAAATAAAATATGGATACATACGGTCTAGGTGAATCAACTACCTTTTCAATTATATCACATACAAGATATTCTTTCAGAATCTCTTTATACTGAGAAAATAAATTATCATCGTTTCGCATTTTATTAATCAAATATTCAAACCTTTTCTCAGAGATCTTATAGTTATCGCTCAAATTTATTCAATCTTTCTTCCAAGGAAGGACAACTTTGTAACGATTATCTTTGTAGGAAACCGTTTGGTAAAAATTTCTAATGCCTTATCTTCATCATTACAATAAGGATCATCAACTAATTCCAATGAATTCTAAATCGAAAAATTTGCATAATTCTTTTTCCACATTGCAAATTAATCCACAATAATTGTCATTATTATCAGTATTCGAATTAGAGATACAACCTCCCACTACATATCCAAATACGGTATTCTATAACATGAGATTAGAATTTCTTAAGCTGACTTGACCATTTTGTAATAATTCGTAGAAACACTCAGTTCCTAGCAGAACATCTATTTTATTAGGTTCATTAAAATTTGGATCTGCTAATGTCACATTTTGAGGCAGCTCGGTAAATGGAAATTTAAAATAATGCCCTGGTATAAAGTTTATTATCTTTGGAACAATCAAAAAATCTATTGTTCTCTTATAATCAGCCTTATTTGAAATAGTGGCCCTAATTTTCCAATTGACACTAATCTGAGAATCATTCAAACATGAAACAGAAACATTAAATTTTTCCTTTCTAATTCTTAAAAATTTTGCAAAATCATCCCAAATATATGAGCAATTTGAGCCGACATCTATTAATGTACGCGCAAGTATAAATTCACCTGAAACATTTTCAATATAAATTAAAGCAAGCATAAAATAGTGGTTTTTCTCTTTTGGCATAAATTATTTACAGAAGCTCCTGCGAAATTACTATTTCTACTTTCAAAGCTCAAAGCTTCGGGATTTAAGCTGTATGTCTTATCTTGGTTGGCAACAGATTAATTCGAAATCCGGTCTAACCCTCCTGATGATTGTTGATTGAGTTTCACTGACGTAGAACTATCTATTTTTTCCCTTTGTATGTGAAGAAGAGATGAATGATACCTGCCGCAAAACGTGCACGAATAAGTCTATTTACAATTTCTCACAGAATGGTTTGAACTTGATAAACAATTGAAACATACTTTCTTTCTTTTAATAAAATCAATACGGTCATTAACAGACATTTTCTGAAATACATTGCATTTAAATAATGAATGTGAATCATTTTTGAAGAAATACACTTAGAATTTTTCGCACTAGTGTAAAATGATGTCGTTTTTTCTTTATCTTACATTTTTTGACTGAATGTGTTACTGGTTGTTTTAGAAGCTTGTAAAGTTCGAGCAAGATTTTTTAAAAAGGAAATCAACTCTGATATTTTCGATATTTCATCTTTTTTGGATTTTCTTTCCCACCAAAGCTTACACGAAGAATCTAACTTTTGAATTACCATATATACAAATATGGTGTCTGAAAATCCCTCTATTTTTTGCTCGAGAACTTCTAATGATCTAATATATTCAGTTACATTGTTCACTAATTTTAATATAGAGGACGGATTTTCAGTTCGTATGGAAGGCAAAGGCATAAAACGCTTCAAATGCGCAAATACTTGATCTCGTTTATTTGAAAACCTATCTTCTAAAAGATTCCATGCTATTTCATAATTAGCATCAGTAAATGGAATCGACTGAATGATCCTTAAAGGATCAGCATGCAACGATAATTTTAATAAATAGGAAAGTTTTTGTGAAACTGATAAACCTGCATTATTATGAATACTAGAAATAAAAAGTCTCTAAAAGGTAACCACTCATGCAATTGCCCACTAAATGTTGGAAGATTTAAATTAGGTAAACAGATTGATTCGCTTACATTTACTTCACTTTTCGTATTTACTTCATTTTTCGTATTTACTTCACCTTTTCATTAAAACTGGGGCTGATTCACTTAACTTTTTACAATTGAATATATTTTATCTATATTTTCTTGAATAGATTGTTGTTCAACAATATGTTTATCAACATCTTTATCCTCACAAAGTTAAAAAATGTTCTTAAATATCTCTATAAATTCTTTTTCAAAAGCAGACGATTTTTTTTCGTAAAGTTCTAATTCAAACTTATCCAAACTATCTTTATTTGCGAGTTCATTCGTTGCCTTAGTTACGTTAGAACTAAGATACAGTCCAGAACGTTTATTTTTAATGGTTTTTTTTTTCCTTTTAATACAGCTTCCATATTAAATAATATTTTCAAAGGAATACTATACTATCTTTAAGCATTTAAATGTAAGGCAATGAACAGTACTAAAATAATCGAGGTGGGCGACTTTTTACACACAAACATATTTAATAAAACTGACGGCACTACAGACGACATATACACATATTGTAAACACAGAACAACTATCTGGAACGTAGATACATTATGTTCCTTACATAATTCCATGGAATAGACAAGGGGCGCCATCTACCGTTTAACCTGAAAAGTAAAAGTATAAAATACCACAGCTCTTCCCCACTTAGTAACGAAGTCGGTCAGGAGCTCTTCGATGTCTTCTGGACCTTCTAAGTACCTGTGGAGAAGAAGAAGAATTAGTTTTTACATGTTCAGGGGCATCAACTGTAGCACTAGTAGGAACCGACGGTTTTTGGTGAATATTATCAGAGTTAGCTGAATTAGAACTCGAAGAATCAGGATTATGAAAGTCAGTTGGAGTAGGATCTGGAACAACTGGAACATGAGAGTCAACTGGTTGCGGATCTGTGAAACTTGACTGTAAGGGTGGAAAATCATCTTGCTTCACACTTGTATTTTCACTTCTAAAATTTTCTGTAACATTTTCTTCTGAATTTGGATCATTGGTTAAAGAAATATCTTCTCCTACATTAGTTATTTGATCCACATGCCTTTTCCAAATATTCGAACCAACTTGAACTCTGTAATGTAATTTTCCTTCTCTTGCTACAATTCGACCAATTTTCCATTTGGCTTCTGGAGTATAATTTCTTACAGCTACTTTCTGGTTGACTTCAAATTCTTTTACTTTAACTTTAGATTTCCTTGCAGTTTGCTTTTCATGAACAAAATTTGCAACATTTGGCACGATCAAATCTATGTTTGTTCTTATGTGACGCTTTAGAAATAAAGATGCAGGACTTTCCCCCGTTGTAACATGTGGCATCTTCCTGTACTGCATAAGAAAGTTATTCAGCTTCATTTGTAAAGTACCTGGTTCAGACGCTAAGGCTTTTAATCCACGTTTGACCGTTTGCACATATCTCTCAGCCTGTCCATTTGTAGATGGATGGTACGGTGCACTAAACTTATGTTTTACACCATGACTTTTTAAGAACATTTCAAATTCTTCAGATGTAAACTGCCTAGCATTATCTGATACCAAAGAAATAGGAAAACCGTATCGTGCAAAGAGAGAAGAAAGACAAATAATTGTATTTTCTGAAGTTGTACTAGGAACTATAAATACTTCTGGCCATTTACTATAAGCATCAACCACTAACAAAAGCATTTTTCCGTTAACAGGACCAAAATAATCAATATGAATTCTCTGCCATGGAGCAGTAGGCCATTCCCAATGATGTGTATCAACTTTAGGAGGATTATTTTTCAAATTTACACAAATAGAGCAATTTCTTGCAATATCTTCTATATCATGGTCTATTCCTGGCCACCATACAAAACTACGGGCTAAAGATTTCATTTTCACTATACCAAAATGACCAAAATGTAATTCCTTTAATATTTGTTGTCGATGGATTTCTGGGATAACTACCCTACAACCTTTTAAAATACAACCATGCTGAAGAGTAAATTCTTCTTGTTTACCACCAAAAAGTAAATTCTTAGGAATTTCTGAACCAGAAATGAGGTGATGAAAAATTTGTCGCAAAAGAGGATCGGTTTTTGTAGCTGAAGCAATAGATTTAGCATTTAAAGGTAAAACAGAAAGTTGATTTATTTGAATGATTTCCGATTCATCAAGTCCTTCATTTGAATTATATTCGTGGGGCAAATCTTCACTACGTAATGGAAGACGTGAGAGTGCATCGACATTACCGTGTTCAGTAGTTTTCTTATAGCGGATGTCATACTGGAACGCTTGTAAATATATGGCATATCTTTGCATTCTAGCAGCTGATAAAACCGGAATACTTTTAGAAGGTGAAAAAATTGAAACTAATGGTTTACTATCAGTAAACAAAGTGAATCTGTTACCGTACAAATATTGAAAAAATTTCTTAACACCAAATATTATTGCTAATGCCTCCTTATCTACTTGACTATACCGTTTTTCGGCATTATTCAAGGTTCTGGATACAAATCCAATAGGCTTTTCAGTCTTGTCTGGCATCACATGCGAAAGAACTGCAGAGATACCATATGGAGAAGCATCCGTAGCTAAGATTAAAGGTAATTTAGGATTGAAATGCGTCAGCACTCTGTCCGAAGTAATTTCTCTTTTTATTTTTTTAAACGCTTGATCACATTTGTAAGACCAGTTGAACTTTACATTCTTTTTAAGCAAATTATTCAAAGGATGTGCAATTGTCGATAAATTCGGTACAAATTTTGCATAATAAGTTACAAGACCAAGAAATGCTTTTACCTGGGAAACATTTTCTGGCTTAGGGGCATTTACAATTGCTTCTATTTTATCTGGTGTTTTATGAATACCATGTTTATCCACTTTATACCCACAATAAGTAATTTCATCTGCCATGAAGAATGATTTTTCCTTATTTATCCGAATATTATAATTTCTCAACCTTTCTAATACTTGCTTTAACCTTTGCAAATGAATTTCGTCCGTTTCCCCAGTTATTCCTATATCATCAATAAAAATTGTAATTCCCTCAATTCCACTTAAAATTTGTTCGATTTTTCTTTGCCATATAGCAGGAGAACTATTAAGACCCATTGGTAATTTAAGAAACTGAAATAATCCTTTAGGTGTATTAATGGTTAATAATTCCTGGGATTCCTCATCAACGGGCAATTGGAGGTATGCTTGATTTAAATCAATTTTTGTAAAATGAACACCACCACTTAAAGTAGCTAACATATCCTCTATTTTAGGCAAGGGATATTTTTCTACTTTCAGATATTTATTTAATGTGACTTTAAAGTCTCCACATAAGCGTATTTTACCATTAGATTTTACCACTGGAACAATCGGGGTTGCCCACTTGCTATTTGTAACTGGTTTAATTATACCTGCTTCTTCTAATCTTTGTAATTCCTCATTGACTGCAGCACGTAGTGCATAAGTAACAGTCCTAGCTTTACAAAATATGGGTGTAGCATCCTTTTCAAGGTAAAGCTCTGCCTTTAACCCTTTAATTTCCCCTACTTTATCAGAAAATAAATCAGAAAAATCATTTAACAATTCTTGTAATTTATCAGAATAATTTACAGTCTCATTAACATAAACAGATCTTAAATTATGTGGAAAAATATCGAATGCAGAGGCCCAATCGCGGCCAAATAATAATGGAAAAGTATCTTCTTTTATCAAATATAATTTTAACTTTTCTGTTTTATTTTCATAAGTAACATTTACTTCAACATAACCTACAGGTTTAAAAATTTCACCAGTTGCAGTTTTTAACTGAACATCTGGAGGAAATATTTTATAATCAGGAAAAATTCTGCGAAATCTTTTTAAAGGAACAGCAGAAATTCCCGAACCGGTGTCCAATTCCATATCCGCTCTGGCTTTATTTTCAATTAACACAGATAATTTAATAGGATTTGCACCTGTATTTTTTATAGTTAATACATTTACTGTATCTACCGAATTTACGTGTTTTTGGAAAGTTTTACTTCTACAAACCTTTCCAATATGGCCTTTTTTCTTACATATTTTACAAGTAGCATTAATAAATCTACATGAATTGGCTAGATGGGAAGTATTTCCGCATCTATAACATTTTAATTTACTTTTATTTGCTTCAGGAATTGTATTATTTATATGATTGTTGACATTTGACTTCTGACAGTCGTTAGAAAATTTCTTTGGGTGTACATTTTTTGAACTGGAAATTTTATTAATACTGAAATTTTTATTTTTAATTTCAGAAATTTCAATATCTACATTGTGTAAGGATAAAGCTTTCTCCACTGCTTTCTCAAAAGTTAAATCCTCTACTTGCGTAATCAATTTATTTTGAATGCTTTCGCTTTTCAAACCGCGTAAAAATTGTTCAAGTAAATTTTCATTTAATGTATCACCCGTAAAACAACAAAAAGTTGTATTTTTCTTTAATCTAGCAGCGAAATCTTGAACTGATTCCGACTCATTTTGGTAACACTTACGAAATTTGATTCTTTCAATAAATTTGTTGGGGGCGGGGCTTAGATGCTTTATCAATATATCAACAATCTCCGAATATTTTAATGTTTCACATTCTTTAGGGAAACATAAATTACTCAGTAAATTATACAGCTTAGGGCCCATGCAAGATAAAAGGGCTGCAACTTTTTTTTCCTCTTTTAATTCATTCAGAATAAAATTCTGTTCCAGGCGTTTAATATAAGCCTGAAATGTTTCTACTTTATCATCATATTCCTTGAATGAAAACATCGTATTCTTTATGCAATAACACAGGAAAAAAAAAAGTACTTTAAAATTCAATGTACTTACCACCCCCTTGTTTTAAAGCTGCTGATATATTCGGGAAAGCTGCTGTTACCTTGTATGTTTGTCGAACGCAAAAACGAAAGAAGAAGCCATTTCTCTTGGGCGCGCCGTTATTCCTTTAAAAATTTTTACGATAGAAACTTTTAACATCTCGTCGCCATTATACTATCTTTAAGCATTTAAATGTAAGGCAATGAACAGTACTAAAATAATCGAGGTGGGCGACTTTTTACACACAAACATATTTAATAAAACTGACGGCACTACAGACGACATATACACATATTGTAAACACAGAACAACTATCTGGAACGTAGATACATTATGTTCCTTACATAATTCCATGGAATAGACAAGGGGCGCCATCTACCGTTTAACCTGAAAAGTAAAAGTATAAAATACCACAAATACAATTTATATTCAAGTAATAAAGATGTAAGAGCTTACCCTTTTCATCTTATCCAAGGGCAATAGCAGCACATATTATAACATCCCATATTTCTATAATGCAAATATTCGAAGCTAAAATCTTATTGAAATTAAACTTGTAAGTTTTTACTTATCAATAGGTCGCTCACTACTCCGAGATCTCACGACCAAAAAATGATATGTATAAAAAATTTACTAAAGAAAGCACACTAAACACAGTTTAAATAATAAACGTTCTGGACTGTATCTTTATTTTTATCGCACAGGATAAGCAGCGAACACTCTGGTCGTCATTCTTTTTCACACACTCTAAAACAAAACATTTTTTCTCTACTCAGTTCACTTCACATTTCAACCAAAGGGAGTTCACGACGCCCTCTTACGGGACTTGTAAATTCTCAAATTTAAACAATAAACAATCACAATTAATTTTTTTTAGTATTAACGTTATGAGAAATTTAAGATTTAAAATATTTTAAACAGAAGGTTTAAGATTAGGATTCCTGTCTTCTTGAACGCTTATTCTTCTTTCCATCGGTGATTGAACAGCGCACTTGACGACTGTTCTCAATATCCATGTTGACTTTCAAAGTTGTCCAAATACCAACTACTCCTTGCACCAGAGAAGATTTTCTGGTAAAAAAAAAAAAAAATTATGTTATTAATTTAGGTTTTAGTTAAAATTAATTGCTTAAAGCACAACTGAATGAATATTTTTACAAAGCTTCTAACCGGATGAACCCAGCGTTAGGCGCGCAAATGATTGCTATGCATTTAGTCTCGCGTGGGACACGTATCACCCATTTTTAGCACTTTCCAACAAAGTTGAAAAGTGCTTATGCATTCGGTTTGTCTGGCCGTTTGTCCGTATGGCCGTCTGTCCGCGCTCTAACTCTCGTAAATTTACTCGGATCGTCATAAAATTTTTGGACGTAATTGACTTTTAACCTAGCACAAGTCCTATCGAAAATGAAGTTTCTACCATGATTAGTTTATCTACAGGTGAATCAAAAGTTTCCCATTACATTACAACCTATGGGGAAAAATCGTTAATATACTCGGATTGCCATGAAATTTTAGGACGTTATTGACGTTTACCATAGCACAAGTCCTATCGAAAATGAAGTTTCTACCATGATTAGTTTATCTACAGGGCGAATCAAAAGTTTCCCATTACATTACGGCCTATGGGGAAAAATAGTTTCAAAGGAATTTTAAAGATATTATACCCTGTCAAACATATTAAAATCCGCATTCTATAAAATATAGGGTGAAAATGTAGCTATTATTCATTTACAGGACCACACAAAAGAATTTCATTAGATAATGGTAAAAGGGGAATTGTGTGTGACATATTTTAAATATATTAAGCTGTTTCATGTATGATAAAATTAATGCATGTCATTGAAGCTTAATACAAACTATACGCTACTGTCTTGCATAATATGAAGTACATAGCATTTACAGGGCTATACAAAAGAAATTTAAATAATTTATTCTTTCCGAAGTACCGTATATGTGTCCGATGAGGGCTGATGAAGGGATGAAATGTATTTTAATTATGATATGCGCGTTTATATTTTGCTAACTATATGCACATTATATGGTGTGTATAAATGTTATAGTTGATATACAGAGCTACCCAAAAGAGCTCACTAACGTTACTGAATATGAACGTAAATTATTTAAACTATATATCTATAATATAACTATATATATTATACTCGTGGTTCTTAAATAAGCTATGTATTTTTACGCTGAGCTTCATTCAATTTACTGAGAAATGTTTGCAGAATATAGATAAAAGGATATACAGGGCCACGCAAAGAATTCGGTACATGGACATCTATGAATGATAATTTATGAGAATGTGATTTCAGTTGTTTTTAAAGTGTTTTAGTTTACAATAAATTTTAGCCTAATGCTGAGGTGTAATAAAGGTACAATGTAAACTACAGGGCTGAACAAAAGTATTCAAGTATGTTTCCATCTAATAGTATGAATTGCTGAAAAAGAAATTTCAAGCTACTGGGTATTTTCTTGCTAAACTAAATTTTCCCATTACATCAACTGACATATGAAATACAGGGCTGTTCAAAAGTACTGGAATACATATTTGGGTATATTTGGCTATACACTATTATTTCCCTAAATAACAAAGTTTTGCTGGAAGTTTCATTAAGTGTTGGAAAGTGCTTCATAATCTATGCTTAATGCATGATTTTTCTTACTTGTTAATATTCTGTTTTTTGTACTTAAAAAATAGTAGTAAAGGAACATTCTAAAACAACAAAATACTCATTCAAAATTTATATTAGTTACAACTGTTTACGAACAATACAATTATAAAGAAGGAGATGGGAATCTGACAAAGAGAATGAAAAATACAAATTTTTCAAATGTCATGGATGACATATATCACCCACACGCCTGACGTAGCTTTGATCCAGTAAGTGGCTACAACAAACTAATTAACGTTACAAAAAATTTTCAACTCAAATTTCGAAGCCTTTTTTTCTATTTCTGACTTTCAAAACCCAATTTTACCTTGCAATGATTTTAACTTAATCGTTATGTATTAAGTTATCAGGTAACATATTATCTCGAAATTTAATAGTTTTTAGAACTGGAATATTCATTTATAATTGTCTGAGCAATCATAAGTATAGTTTGGTTACTTTTCTAAAAATATTATTAGATGAAAAGGGATACACAAGCATCTCTATCATCCATCTAAAAATGCTCTGTACTTCAAGCGATTGAATTTTGATAAACATTGATGTTCGATTTCCAACTACATTTTTCATTTTGGAATGTAACATAAAGTTGGAAATCAGATACGTTTGAATTTCTCAGGTCACGAGAGCAGAGGCAATTGCTTGCTCTGTCCATTCACTCTACGATCTACTCTGCCACTGATCGTTAACAATTGCAACTTTTGCGTATTTTCGTTTTCAGCTATTCAGAAACCTTTAGCTTTATTAATACATCTTTTATATTAAAATTTATGTTATTCATTGTATAAAAGTATGTTGTTCATTACCTTCTTTTTCAGGGAACATTTGGGTTTGATGCAACAACCGAATGCTAGCATTGATTTACGTTATCCCAATAGTCATGATTTTTTTCACAATGTCTGGAACAAAATTGCCGCATCAAATACTGTGATTTACGAAAAGGTATGTTGATATAGATCAGATTGAATTACAATTCAATCGAAACAACTTGGGTATACAAAATATCCCAAAAAGATTGAAATGCTTACTGGTTGAAGATGGATAAAACAATCCAAATTGCAAATGTGTTTAAAATAAGGTGGGAAGTAAAATTATTGATGAAATACTCCTGCCATTATTTTCAAATAAGTTGTGATTTATCAAAATTATATTAATCCTTTATGCACTGACGGTATATTTATTTTATTATTACACATCATTAATGAAAATTTAATATAAAATTTATTTACGCTGTCTATTAATAATAAAAAAAAAATTCTATCCGCTCAATATATATTCTGCTCGATGAAATTTAGATAGCTTAGAGAAACAGTCGATGCTAAATATTTTTTTTAAAAAAAGGCAGTTTTCTTAATCATTTACATATAGTCCAAAAGGCAACAGCACAAAAACCTATATTATCGAGAACAAGAAAAAACCCTTTATTTTATGGAAGAGTAGTAATAGAGGAATCTAATGATCTATGTCTGCCGGAAGTGAAGTGGTGCGTAAGCCAAAAATTAATACCACTAGTGGCTCACTCGTGGGTTTATCATTGTGTTTTACTGTTCCCTGTTTTTCATGTCTTTGATTGTACGACAAGCCCAATGTTAAACCTATGAGTCAGTCACTAGTGGTATTAATTTTTGGCTTATGTACCACTTCACTTCCGGCAGACATAGATCATTAGATTCCCCTATTACTACTCTTCCATAAAATAAAAGTTTTTCTTCTTGTGCTTGATAACGTGGGTTTTTGTGCTGTCGGCTCTTGGACTAATAAATATAGCTTTTCTTAAAAAAGGAAAAAAATAGTTATATGAAACATTTTCAACTACAAAAGCCCCACTTACAGAGAGGATCACAATACATTTAAATACATTGCTTATGTAAGAATTGCGATATTTCCATAACAATATTTTTGGTTTATTGATTATTTTTGTGTTTTTCAAAATTATGACTACCGATTTATTTGATAAGTTTTAACGAAAAAAATATATCTAAATTTCACATTATTATTATTTAAAAATTCCAGTATAGTTTCAGATATTAAAGAAGACAATTGTTAAGGTGAAGGAATTTCTTTGTAAATAACGTCGTAGATAATGCGTTAATGATGAATACACGACGCAACTATACTGCTCACAACAATTAGGGGAGTACATCGTTTTAAAGAAATTACGACAATACTTACACCGATAAGTAACATAAAATAAATCATCCATAATTTAAAACGTAGAAGAAAAATTCATATTCAAATCAAAGTTCATGGCGTCAGAAACCAGAAAAAGAACACAAGGGCAAAAAATCCAGATGTTGCAGAAATATCTGTTTCAGACTAGAATACATGGCATGGCGTATCATAGGCAGACTTGAATCCGGCAAATATAATGAAGTGTCACTGACGCTGTTGGAGTCGTCAGAAATATCGTTGCAAGGCAGTGGAATGAATTCCAAGAAACAGGGAATGTTAGATGGCAACTAGGGAAAGATCGGCCACGCGCCACTACAGCAAATGATGACCGGTGTATAATACTGTTAACAGCTCGTTGAAACAGAACAGACAATGCTACTCAGCTACAAAGACAACTCTTGTCTTTGCTCTTGGCAACAGAACGAAGGGTGTCCAGCCAAACTATGCCTCCCTTCATCAGGGAAGTCTCTATGCACGTAGGCCTATGGTCTTCATTCCCTTGTTTTCAAGTCACCGTGCGGCCTGAAGAAAATGGGCTGCTGAATATTGATATTGGAAGCAACATGATTGGAGGGCTGTTTACAAACGAGTCTCGAGTCAGTCTGGAGTGTGACACCCGGCGTATTTTGATGTGGAGGCAAAGGCGCACTCAAAACCACTCCACATTCGTTCGTGAAAGTTTCACTATACAGACGAGATGGTTTGTTGGTATGGCATGGAATCAGCATAGGTGGACGTATGGGCCTGCATATCATTCGGAATGGTACTTTGATGGCCCAAATGTATGCAGACAAGATACTGAGACCTCATGTCATACCTTACGCTGTAGCCATTGGAGATTTCTTTGTTTTCTAGCATGATATTGCCAGACAGCATACAGCTCGTCTTGTGGAGAACATGCTTGAAACTGAAACAATACAGCGTATGAAATGACCAGCTTGCTCTTCTGACCTGAATCCGATCGAACATGTTTGGGACATGTTTGCGTGGACGACGCATTTCTGCGAGACAAAGACCTCCTTTTACTGTCCCAAACTTGGAGATGGAGGACTTGAGGAGTGGAGCAGTATTCCTCAAATTCTTATCAATAACATCATCGCATTCATAAAAAACAGGTGTGCAGCACTCTCAGCTGTTTGAGGAGACCACACACCATATTAAAAATCTTGAATCATTTCTAAATAATACTTTTTTTATCATTTACATGTAACCAAATTGTTTCCCTAAATCATCTTTTCATCTGTTTTTTTTATCATTTTAAAGAATTAAAGCTTAATTACATTTTTTTTTTCGCTTTTATTCTGTATTGCGCTTTAATATGCGTGTTCTACCCTTTTATGCCAATACATGGCTGTCTCGCGCGCTTTTTTAAACTTCTTTGCTTGTTCCCCTAATTTTTTTTTAGCAGTGTATATACAATCAAAACAAACACAATTCTCATTCAACAGTTTGGCAGCGCCGTCTTTTTTTTTTTCTTTTTTAGAAACAACTTACCAACATTACTTATTAATTATCCATTAATCACTCTCATTTTTATGAGTAAATCTGCTATTTTAGTTTCCCAGAAAAAAAAAAAAAAAATCTTAAACTAAATTAATTTTATAATGCTTTTCTAACTTGGGACTGTATTTTGCAGAACAACTTTTTAAAATTATATAAGGTCTGTGGATATACTATTAAGTTACATTTAGAAAATAAGTTGATAAAGTTTTTAATTTGTATCAGTTAATAAAGTTTCTAAATTTAAGTTATATTTAAAAAGATATTGTCAATGCTCTTAAAGATGCAAAAGAGCAAAAATTCCCTTCTTCTACGATCAAAATTCGCGGAATTATCAGTTACAGTTTTATGAAATTCTGGATTTTCGGGGCCCTAGAAACATAAAAATGTGCTTTTAGAGCCGGATTGTAGAGTCGTGTGGAGTAATTATGACGAGGGAATAATTCTGGCAGCCAACAAAATAGAGAAAACTACTTACGGTAAAATTTTGTTTTACGGTTAGATATCAACCTCATAAAGTATCTTTCATTTTAGGTATTCCTTATCACTAGTCTGAAGATTTTAAAATCCAAATACCAATTTGAGCAAAGTCTACTAAAATTTTGATAAACGGATTTGTCAGCTTGGTCATCTAATGATCTTAATTACGCCAAACAAATGCGGATAGACAGTTATAAAGGAGAAATATAGTGGTCATAATTTTTTCACTAGTGGTTACGTCACAAATTACGTCTTTTGTACGTAATTTGTATAGTTCTAGCATATCAGAAATTGGGTTAAAAATATACATCAAAATTCCATATTTTCATACAAAAAAAAAAAAAAAAAAAAAAAAAAAAAAAAAAAAAAAAAAACAGGTTGAGTTAATGAAAGAGTATAAAAAAGACGCATTTTCTGTGCCGACCGAATACAAATATGAATATACAAGATGATTCAGTATCAGGGTTACAAACTAAGAAATGATTGCAACAAACAATTTTTGCATAAGACGCTTGGGTCACAATCTATTTATTCATTGAAAAATAAAGAGTGCTTCAGTTTAATTTGAACACAGATTTTTTGTCATAACTTTAATAACAGTGTAAATAGTTTAACTATTTTTGAAACAGCATTAACTTACTGTGTAGAAAATGCAATGAAATGGCCGAAAAATGCGGAATTAAACAGTAATTCGGTCGATGGACTGTAGGTGTTACCAAGAAAAAAAATAATAAACAGATCATCTCATTTGGCGCAAATTTGATGCGGGTGGTCACTTCCATTATTTGTCGTGATATTGTGTAATTTAAGGTAGTGGAAATCACACCATCCGAATCCAATCAGCTTTATATTAGATTATGAAATTTTTGGAACATAATTGATATTATAAGCAGTGAACAACCAAATTACTGAGTAATTCCAACAATTTTCATTATTTCATCACATTTTTCAATCAGCAAGTTAATTCTTTTGTAAATATTGTTATGATATTTGCACTGTTATTAAAGTTACAAGCGAAATTCTGGGCTCAGATTGAAGCGAAGCATTTTGTATTTTTGCCTACGTAAACTGATTTTGACTTTATTTCTTATGTAAAATTGTTTTTTGCAATATGCTCTACAACCTCTCAAAGTTTGTCATTGTGATTCTGAAAGATCCTACATAAATACAAATTTATACAAATGCATATTTTGTGTTTAATATTACCCCCCTCTAAAAGTACAAAATACAGTAGACTCCCACAAATCCGCAACTCTCTAAAATCCGCCCATAATTTACAGATGTAAACAATGAAACATTCTGTTCAGATATAGGGACAAAATTTGACTTTTTTAGTTTTAGATACATTCCATATATATTTTAATTTGTAATTTTTGTTAATATTACTGAATTCATGTTTTTCATGCAGAAAGAATTCAATATATTGTTGCTATCACAATCTTTTTACCAAATATATTTATGTATTAATCAAGCTTTTGGGGGATAACTAAGTCTGGCTAATAAAACTGAAATAAAACTTCATTATTTTATGATTTTGATGTGAATTAGTAATGTATCTTTATGAGGCAAGTTCTATTTAATAATTTAGGAAAAATACATTTCACCTTTATAATGAATATTTAATTGATTATTTATTATTAACTTGACTTTTGCTTTTATTGTTTTATTCTGAATTTTTATTATTTTAGTTTATTTCTTATTTTAAAATTTTACTATATTGTAAGCATTCGATTGTACATATTCGATTGTCGATATTGTAGTTTCGATTACATTAGTAATTACTACATTCAAATTAAGATTTAAATAATGTAAACAAAGCAAAGACCAGAAATTCTCAAAATTCTAAAATCCGCACAATCCCAAGCTGTAAGGATTTGAGGGAGTCTACTGTATTGATTTTAATTTGTAATAAGGTCAAAATATATTTAAAATAATAACTTTACGAATATTGTACACCAAATTTGAAAGCTTAAGACCGTGACCCACTTGGTTTATGTTTCATTCAAGAGCTGTTCAAAAAAACGAATCATGATAATTCAAAAAAAAAAAATAAAAGATTAAAAAAAAAAACTAGTCAGATGTGGCGATCCCAAAACTTTCTTCTGTCTTATCTATGTTAACTCCTGAAAAACGCAGAATAGCAGCACTATCCGTTAGGTTGTTTACACCAAAATCTAGTAGGCATACACTTATGTCAACTTCTAACTGAATTTGAAGTTTGATGGAAATTCATGCATTAGTTTCTAAGATAGATCTATTCAAAATCTTTTAAAAAATCTGCATAACAACGCCACCTATTGGCTGGATGTACATCAAAAACTAAACAGGATCAATTTTTATCACGTACTAACTGAATCTGAAGTAGGGTGAAAATCCATGCATTAGCTCTTGAGGTACAGCTATTGCGAAATCATGAAAAGTGCAACATAGCAGCGCCACCTGTAGGAGGATTTACACCAAAAAACTAAACAACTCTAATCCATATCGGGACTAACTGAATCTAAAATTTTATGAACATTCGTTTATAATTTCTTGAGATATAGCTGTTGCGATAATCATGAATAATGCAGCATGGCAGCGTCACCTGTTAAGCGATTTGCACCAAAAAATAGTAATCACCAAATTATATCAAGAACTAACTGAATTTAAAGTTTTATGAAAATCCGTTCATTATTTCTTGAGGTAGAGTTTTGTGGCTATTGTAAGTAAGGCAACATAGCAGCGCCACGTGTTGAGCGATATGCACCAAAAACTAATCAGCTCTAGTTCATATCAAGGTCTAACTGAATCTTGAGTTTTGTGAAATTCCGTGCATTAATTCTTGAGACAGAGCTCCCAAAAATGTTTCTCACATACAGAGTGACAGACAAACTCACAGACATTTTGTATAAACATATTTTTTTTCGGAGGAAGGGGTCTCTGACGTCCTAAAACGTGTAAATCCTTCGAAAATTTGCACAAATCTAATACTTTCTTTTTTGTAAAGATAGAAGAAAGTAAAAAAAGATATATATTCATTGATCTATTGATTAATTGAAGAATAGAATTAGAAGAGCATGTAAATGTTATCACAACTTTACCCTAGAACTGAATAAACATAATAAAAGGGGGGGGGGGGGAATATGTTTTAGTGTAATAAATTCTGGAATTTAAATTCAACAGAATAAATACTAGGCAAGAATATATTGAACTTTTCTTCCATTGGAGGAATTACGAGGCATATTTGACATACATTCGACAATAAATCTGTTTAGTAAACTGAAATTGTATATTTTAAGGCTTTTTATATAATTGAAACATATCTATATATATATATAAGAAAGTCTGGATTTCGTATTATTCACAGCACAAAAAAATCTACTGAACCAAAAATCTTGAAAATTGGGGTAAAAATATTTCTTATAACATCGAGTGCCGCTAAGAAGAGATTTTCGAAAATCCCACCCCTAAGGGAGGTAAAGAAAATAACGAACTTTTAAAAAATTCCTTAAAAATCGGCTTTTGTAGTTATTTTTCAACTGATAACACATTTTAGTGTATTTTTTCATGCTGAATCGAAAGGTACTAAGCATATTCTTTTAAATCCAGTAGTTCGTAGGATATTTCACATTTTCCTCATTTGGCGATGTCTTCGGCGCAAAAACCTGAAAATTTCAATCCTTATCTATATAAAAGAAAGCCTGGATTTCGTATTAATCACAGCGCACGAAAAAATCTTGAAAATTGGGGTAAAAATATTTCTTATAACATAGAGTAGAGGTCTGCACGGGCCGGAATTTCCAGGCCCGGGCCCGGCCTGACCGTTGTAAAACTCAAAAGTTCGGCCCGAGCCCGGCCCGGCGCGTTCAATTTTTTTTAGGCCCGGCCCGTAGAGAAATCAGGGAAAACAGGCCCGACCCGTTTTGGCCCGTTACAATTTCTACGATTTCTAAAATATTCAGATTTTTATTATATAATTAAAATTTTTTTTAAAGAGTACTGCATACATATCTATGGAATGATTTGTCAGTATATTTTACAGGAAATACACATTAGTAACATTAATGATTACTAAGATTCTTAGGCTTTCAACATTCTAATAAAGATTCATTAGAAAATTAATATGGCTTAGAATAAAAGAAAAAAAAAAAGAAATTTAAAAACATCGTAACTTTTGAAGCTGTTTAATAAAAGAATATTTATAAAAATATTTCTATATCATTTTATTAAAGATTTTAAATCCAAATTCATACGTTAATTCAAAGAAGCTCCTTTCTGATACATTTCTAAATTCATTTTTTTCTCAGAAATGCATAAGATTAGCAGGTGTCTTTATTCAGAAACTATATAATCGAATGGCGTTATCCATTTTTTGATACAAGCAATTTAAGAACACTGCAAGCAAATAAAATATTGTCATAGTTAGCGTTTTGAATAGAATTTCCGGAAGCGATAGCATGGGAAGGGAGAAAAACCTGCAACCATTTGAGAAACTATTGTATCTAAACAAGGTTATACAAGTATTTTATTTACCAAAAATGAAAAACGCTATTCGATTCCAAATCCCTTCAATAGTCAGGCTTATCACTTTTATATTTTTACAATTAAAAATTAATGTAAAAATGCGTCAAAATTTCGCGTTATTGAAAAATTAATTTAAAAACATCAAGAAGTATATATCCAAAGATTAAGCTAACATAAGTTCTTTATCGCTGTTAATAATTTTACAAATCATGTTGTCTGTCTTCCTACAGATCTTGAGAACAATTAAGTCTTGTTCCGGTCCGGCAAGTCTATATGTAGAAAAATAATGCAAGCTTGATCTCGGCACGAGTCAGCTAAAAAAAATATTAAAACGGGTTGCACACAATGTAACTGTCCGATGCCGATCTCTACACTGCACAAGTTACATTTTTATATTGATGCTGTCAAACTAGTATGGCTCGTGACGCACATTTATATTTATTCTCGTTGAAACCATTTTCGTTGAAAATAGGTTTATATTTTATCGTTTATGTTTAAATCTTCAAAATGGGGCGGTAGTCCCGAAAAATTTTATATCGGCCCGCCCCGACCCGTTGAAAAAAACATTCTAATTCTGCCGGCCCGGCCCGTTAGCAAATTCGAAACGATTCCGCCGGCCCGGCCCGCGGGCTGGGCCGGGTATGGGCCACGGGCCAAGCCCGGGCACATGCAGACCTCTAACATCGAGTGCCGCTAAGAAGGGATTTTCCAAAATTCCACCCCTAAGGGGGGGGGGGTAAAAAAAAGAACGAACTTTAAAAAAATTCCTTAAAAATCGGCTTTTGTAATTATTTTTCAACTTCTAACATATTTTAGTGTATTTTTTTCATGCTGAATCGAATGGTACTAAGCAAATTCTTTTAAATCCAGTAAGTTCGTGAGATATTTCACATATAAAAACCTGACATTTTCAATCCTTATCTTCTAACATATAAAATTCTCGTGTCACAGTGTTAGTTGCCACACTCCTCCGAAACGGCTTAACCGATTTTTAAGATATTTTATATATATACTCAGTAGGGCTGGGAATAGGTTGTTATCTATTTTTTATACCCCTAAGTGATAAGGATGGCCCACCCCATAAAAATTTCTCCGAAACAACTTAGCCAATAATGCCTCCAATTTACATCTATGACGTCATAAGAATGGTCCATGTGCATTCATTGTTGGAGTATTTTGCGAATTATTATCTTCGTGGTTTAACATTTTTTACCATTCATGTAAATGAATCTATTGTATTTGTTTTCTTTATGAAGTCGGATAGTAAGTAACATAAGTATAATATAATAATATAGTCGGATAGTAAGATAAAAAATATTGATCTTATTCACCATCCTTTCAGTTCCTGTTTTTGCCACAATTGCTGCTTTTAATTTTTATTGCTTTGGCAATTTTACTGTTAATAAACAAAAAATGCTAATTTTTTATACGTAAACTCCCTTATCAGTTTATACCTATTTGCGCCTTATCTACTTTTTGTAACCAGGGTTGCCATCACTTGATTTTTTCACTATCGTGTCTCCCTTATTGCCTCCCTTTGGTTTGTTGTTTTTTAATTGTCTCTGTTTTTAATTTTCATGTATTTACAAAAATTCACTTCATAAGTACGTAAAAACAATGATTTTTATAAATGATTGTAGAACATTTCGACTGTAGATTCCCGGAAGTAATCGATGGCTTTATCGACAGTGATTTTTTTACGATATTTTTTTTTTTTTTTTTTTCCATTCGTAAAATTTGGAGAATCGTTCATCACTAGCCATATCCAAGGAGCAACTTTTGGTAAAAGCATGAAATTCACTGTACCAAACCTTTAAAAAAAATTATAAATATTTTTCTTCGATTTTAAAAATTCCCCTCTTCCCTCTAAAAGGATTAACGGAACGTACCAAATTTTTCAGTTATTCCATAATACCTCAGCTGCAGTTTTAGATAGAGGCATTAGAGGAATTTGAGATAATTAATCTTTTAAAAGAAATTTAAATATGCATTTTATCTATTTTAGAAATTCCCGCGTAAGATGGTTTGATGAACTGGTCGTATTTTTAGGACATTTCGCCATATCTCATCAGCAGTTTTAGGTAAAAGCGAGGAATTTAAGATTGCATGTCTACTGAAAAATAGTTAAACATAGTGATTTTAGAGCTAATTTGTATACTACCTCGTTCACATGGATTTTGAACCGCATAATGCTATACCAATATGACAACACTTATGACTATTTCATTAGATAATAGTATTATTTTTATTTTATATTTACTAGATGCATTTCGTTTTATTCAAGATCCTTTTAAAGAAATCGACCAGCGTAGCGGGCGAAGGCTGCTAGTTTTATATAATTGAAATAATAGGCTATTTCCTTAAATATTGCCTCTAGACACACACTTTTAGTTGCAAAGTTTCATTTTAGAAATTGCAAAATTTGAAGAAATGAGTTGTAAATCCACGGGGGTTAATTTGAGAAAATACGAAAATTAAGTTTTTATATGGCTCCTTGTAGGGTAAAATTTCCATTTAGGAAAACTTTTTTAATCCATTCCTGAATTACACACAAAAATTCTTTCTGGCATGTCTGCAAAACTCACAGAGATGCTCGTTTAAATAATTCGTCAAGTTTTAAGGAATTAGACAGAAATTCAAATGCGTACAATGTTACTGAAAGAATTCCAAAAGAACATGTAAAAAATATATTTATTAAATTAGATTTTTGAATTTTTTTTTTTTTTTTTTTTTTTTTATGGTGGTTAACCAAATAATTTGCGAACAAAACCACATCTTAGAATTTCTCATAAAGTTAAAAAAATAATAAAATGATTAATATTTTTTTTCAGTAGAGTAATTTGAAATCGTTATAACTCGAAACATTATTTGTCGAATTTAAATTTTTTTCATTTAATTAAAAAGAAAAATATAATTTTAATTTTGTTTCAAGACATCTTTAAATATACATTTTAGAAATATTTAAAATATAAATAAAAAAAAATATGTAGCTTATTTTTTTTTAATCATGTTTTTAAAAGTAAATCTCCATTGCCCGACATTTGATTTAAAACAAAACTTTTTTTAGCATGCCGATTAAGAATTTTTTCATAATTTTAGCCCTCACAATTTCAAGTTTTATATCGCCTCGGCGAGGCTGTTTAAAAAGTCTTCATTCAATGCCGTTGAAGGCTCGGCCGGACTGGTCCTAATATATTTTTTCATATTGAACGGTGTCTGGCTTCTTTCTTACCAGGTCTGTATAGGGAAAATTTTTCAGTCCCAATCTCGATCCAGCCCGTAATAAAATCATTGAATCTGACTGACCTGATCCGTACAGTAAACATACCAGAAAAAAATTGGCTCAGCCCAAAAAATTTTACAAAAAATGCATATATTTTTAAATGGATAATAGTACAGTTGAACTTTAAAATATATTTAATTAAAGGATACTAAATTTAAAGGCAAATAATAATAATAATAATAATAATAACAATAATAATAATAATAACAGCATACAGTAAAACCAGTGAAAACTAACCTGCCTATGACAGAATTATTTCTTAAATGAAGAATATGTGTTGATTCATGCAAAATGAATGTAACAATTCCTGAGTAAAGAATAGTATACATTTACAATTCCTAACAAGTTGGAAATTGCACGTGTAGCGTAGCAAATGAGGTGCGTTCGTACGATAACGAAGTTTTAAAAATATTATTCTCATATATCAATCTCATAAAATTGTAAATAGTAAATTACAATTAAAACGCTCATCAAACAATGTTCTCCCTATACCATTATGTAATGGAATACTTTTGTGTGGCCTTGTAAATCAATAACAAATGTTCTTTGCACCACAGATTATGTAAAATGTATATTATAATATGTACTTTATAGCTGCATATAAATTTTATTAAGTTCGAATGAGTGTAACACCTTTAAAATGCATTTGAAACGTTTTTCCTTATTGATCGTAATGTAATGGAATACTTTTGATTGTCCCTGTAATTGATCTAAGTATCCGATTTTCATAACATTTGAAATAACTCGACAAAATTATGTAATAATTATGTATTTTAAATTTCAAATGTATAAAATACATTTGAAAAATTTTCCCCATTGACCATAATGTAATTGAATACTTTTGATTGCCCCTGTAATTGGTCTATGCACCCGATTATCAAAAAATTTGAAATAACTCGACAAAATTATGTAATAATTATGTATTTTAAATTTCAATTGATTAAATTGCTTTTGAAATTTTTTTCCCCATTGACCGTAATGTAATTAAATACTTTTGATTGCCCCTGTAATTGATCTATCCATCCGATTTTCATAAAATTTGAAATGACTCGACAAAATTATGTAATAATTATGTATTTTAAATTTCAAACGATACGGTTGGGTAGTTTTTGCGTTATATGCGGACAGACAGACGGACGGGCTGAACGACCACTATAGGTGCTACGTATTTGCATAATTACGAACGCACCTAAAAAAGGAACTTGCCGAACACATTTTTTTCTTTCCTTGTGATTCCATCTTTCAGGATTTCAATGTATAACATTTTTCAAAGACTCCAACACATGGAATGTGGATTGATGATATTAAATGATAAATGAAACATTTACATACAAATAGAGATTCATTAAAATAAATAAATATCACAACCTTTGGCGCTTTACATTTTGTCAATACTTATCAAGATGAAAAAAAGAAAAGTTGTAATAAGTATTTTTGGTCAGAATTGCTCCACAGAAAACTATTTTTAATGATATCGACGTAAAACTATATTTTATATAAATTCACACAAGTCAGGCAGGGATCAGCCTAAGATTTTTACTTTATTCCAGGCTGCGCCGAATTTTTTGTGTGGGCCGCACAGTGGTTTGATTTGACGATCTAGATGGACAAAAATTATTTCGTTGTTTAACTATTTAAGTTTAACTATTTTTTGCTGTTTTTCCAAATGTATCTCGAATAAAATACTCAAATAGTGATAAATATTTGGTTATTTAACTTTTTTTTTTATTTTTATTGGCGGATTTACATGTTTTAGACACTGGAGATTACGAAAAACATATTTTTAGAAAAAAAAACATTGCCGTCCGTTTGTCAGAGTGTTTGTAAACGTTCGATCTCCCGATAGAACTGAGATAGAGACTTGAAATTTTGTATATAATTAGTATGTAAGAATGGGACGAAGCCTAATTAATATCAGTAACCTCGATTATCCGGAAGTATTTTTTTCGGACTCTCGAAAAATTCGTTCTCATGGATAGTATATAAATTTTTTTGACATTTTTTTTATTTTAAGGAGTAAATAACCCCCCCCCCCCCCCAAAAAAAAAAAAAAAAAAAAAAAAAAAAAACATTGTGCATAAAGAACGAAGTCAATTGGATTATTAGTTGACGAGATATTTGTAAGCCTGTTTTCTACATTCTTCGATTTTTCATGAGACTGCATTTCATTCAAATTTCAATTCAAAGATATATTTTAATTAGAAATGAGACGCAGTAAACTGTTAGTTAATATAATTATTTTTGGAGTTATAGGGATGTTTATTTTACGCAATTCGGTACTACTTGAATAGACTGGCATTTTTATATAATTTGTCGAAATTGGTTCATAAACAAACCATCAATAGAGCATTACTATGCATATTTAAAATGTTTAGATTCTGTTTTAGAATTACGATGCATTTTATAAATACTATTATTTTTAACACAATCCTGAGCGAAAAATCCCAGCCGGCTATCGCCCAGATAGCTTAACAGGTAAAGCATTGGCCTTGTAAGCCAAGTATCCGGGTTCGATTCCCGGCCTGGGCAATTTTTCGCTCAGCTGGAAATATTCAATTCATTTTATAAATAGTTTACACAAGTTTGATTTCCTTATATTATATTCATATCTATAATGGGTAAGTATTACGGTGGGCCCCAACAACTAGTTTTACTATTAGATAAAAAACAATTTAATGCACACATATAAGTTAACATTCTTTTTTTTTAATATTTGTCTGATCAGAATTGCTCTAGAAATTTGTGTACTCATTCTGAAAAATAATAATTTTAAAATAAAATTACATAAAAAAACACTTATGTTTTGTGTGATTTTCTAAAAAATGTAAATGCTACCCAAATTATTTTCCGTTGAAAAAATGCTATGTGAATAAATAATTTATATAAATTTTATTCAATTTGAAATGAATTTTCTATGTCCTAATTTTTTATGTTGCTCTGCAAAAGAAATACAATTGCTATGTGTTTTATTTTCAATTTAAAAATACTATTATGTACATCACTAACTTATTGTAATTTTCTTGATATTTCATTAAATTTTCTGCTTACTGCAACAATTTTTCCACGATCCTTTGTGTGGCCCTGTAAAGAATTCGTAATTTCAACGTCTGTTAAATTATACTTTAATCGAATCGTCATAGGAAAAATACATGTAAGCAAAGTTTCGGAACAATAAGATTATTGAAAATGTTTAAAAACTGTTTTGCATGTCTTGAACTAATTTTTTGTATGACCCTGTAAAAAAATCCTAACTGCTACGTTCCATAAACTATAATAATATTGCATTGGCAATATAGCTGCATATACAAATAAAGTTCCAGCTCTATCAAATAACTGGAAGATGTTTAAAACTAACCTGGGAAATATAAACTAAACTTTTGTGTAGCCCTGTATAAAAAACGTAACTTCTACGCTCCTCAAATTATAATAATATTTAATAGTCTTTAAAACTACACATATATTTAAAGATCAGCTCAATCAGATAATTAAAAGTGGTTTAATATTGACCTGCAAGTTTTGAACTAAACATGCATACTTAAAATGCAAGTACATATTAAGTTTGTTAATTAATAATAACTTATTTATATGCAGCCATTTGCAGCAGATATTTTTACCTTCCAATACTATAGGAATTGCAATTTCCTTTAAAAACAATGCTTAATGCTTAATACTGCTGAACACTTTGTTAAAAGTCAAGAGAAAGATTGGAAAAAAACAATTAATGGGTTTAACAGAGCTTATTTTAAAACAAGAATAGTTTAAAACTTACCTTGACAATCATGTATCATACATCCAGTAAACTCGTAGTTTAAAATTAAATAGGATATCAACAACGTGGTTTTGAACTTATGGCAGACTGGAACATCTACTGGAACTTCTTCAAACCAATTGGGGAAAAGCTAACTTTAAGTTCGCAGTTAATCTACACCTCGATTTTTTTTCGACAAAATTCTTTCGGATCTCAATAAAATAGACATTCAGCTACTAATATACGCAGCTTCGTTAAATTCCGAGATAATCAGAAATTTGAATTTTGTCCACCTAGTTTATCAAAACGCCCCACTGTGGGCAGGCTCGCTTTTTTCGACCCGTATAAACCTTTAGTGCAAACCTAAAGCATGTTTAAAAGCAGGTTTGATGTAAAATTTATAAGCTGTTATTTTATGTCCAAATGAGAGGCACCATCTTAAATCAACTTTTAATAAAGTACAATTTGTACATGATCCCTATCTTGCATTCAAAATGAGTCTTATAACTAGTCGCTCAGAGGCGGTAACGAGTAATGTAAGTCACGAATTTTGGGTTTTAATATCTCTGCGATTTTTAAAGATATCGAGATGGAATTTTTTACGTTTAATTCAGGGATGAATAAGGGAAAACTTTCCTAATTGGAAATTTTACTCTACGAGGAGCGTATAAAAATTTAGCTTTTGTACTTTCTTAAATAGATCGCAAAGGAATTTCAACTTATGTCATTAAGTTTTGCACCTTTTTTTATTAAACTTTGCAGTTGGAAATATGTGTCTACGGGCAATATTTAAGGAAATAGCTTATTGTTTCGATATTTATGAATAACCCTGTACATATATATATTGGAAAATTCGAAACAGCATTTATAGGGTTGATTTTTAACGGCGTTTGTGTCTTTTAATATATTGTTTAATCCATTTTTTAGTCTCTCTATATATATTTTTTTTCAGAATATAAGTAATAGAGATAACTATTTCTTATAGGTATTTCACTGCTTACCGACCAACAATGTGACAACTTTTTCTGATTTAAAAAGTTATTTAAGCGATTGTAGCATTGCTAAAGTTGACCCTGATGCTGCTCAAGAAAAATTAAAAGGCTGTCAAGGTTATTTGGTGCAATTTCCACTTTACTTTCTCTGTGATGAAAGGCTCCAGCCATATCCAAGCGAAAAAGAATATTACTTGCCGGGCTCAATTTTTACTTGAATTGTAAAAAAAAAAAAAAAAAAAAAAAAAAAAAAAAAAAAAATATCTTTACACAAAATGAACATAACATTTTTTGTAATAAAGATTTCTTGTAAAGAAGGCACAGTCTTAGTCTCTTAAATCTTTATTCCAGATTTATATAAATGCATTTTCGATAATTCTATTTTTTTAACTTTAAATCATCTATCTAACTATACTAATAAAAGGGAGTTTTGCTCTGTGTGTCTGTGATGACTAGCGAAATCTACCGCACAAAGAAATCTGAATTTTTAGGTGAGGCTAGTTCAAGATAGGTCCTGATACACCCGAGGCTCAGATTTTTAATTTTTGTAGGATCGGAGTCTCCGTGTTCCTTTAAATTTCTTTGCTCTAAATTGTCAATAACTTGTGCCCTTTTTTTCCCGATCTCTTTCATTTTAGGGATCAATTCTCCATATATATTCCAATAAAGACTATGGTTTTGGAAATCGGTACAAAGGCTCCTTCAAGTTGTTGCGCCTTAAATTGCCAATAGATTGCTTCTTTTTAATCCGATCTTTATTTTTTGACATCTTTTTTTCCATTTAGTTACTGTCCCATTTCTGTATTTCAGTTAAGTCTCTGCCCTACCCTCTTCCGTAGGGCCAGGATCAGGTCCCCTTGAACCCATGCATTTTTTTTTATCCCCTAATTTTTTCACCTTCTCAGGACTTAATTTTAAAATTGAGACTTGACTCTCCTCCCCGGACCAGCACTCTTATATTTTTGAGACATTAGAGACTCTTTTTAAGCTTCTACCCAATTTTTTGCAAATTTCTCAAAAATAGTATTCGAATAAATAATTCATACCTTATGTTTAAATGTAAATAATTGAAGATCTAAAGCGCTAAGTACTAAGATATTTTGATGTGTTTTCATCTTAGATTTGGGTAAGGACAGTTTTCTTTTTCTTCCAGACCGAGCCTAGTCTGGATTTCATTTTTCCTAGAAGTTTACATTGAACAAAATTTACAGGTCGTGGCTCGGCCCGCAATAAAAGCTAAACGTTCGGTATGTCTCTGATTTAGATAGTATGATAAACATTACTGGCTCGACCGCGAACTGTGCATTCCTCTAAATTCTTTCCCACGAGCCCAAGTTAGGTTAAAAACTTTCTTACTTGTTAATCGTAAAAATTATTAAACAGAGTAAAGTGAATTTCATCAAATAGCCGCAAATAAGGGCAAACTTCATTAAAGAAACGTGAATTTCGTCAGAGGGTTGCGAAAGAAACGCGAATTTCATCAAAAGTTCGCAAAAAACTTTCAAATTTTGTAAAAAGATCACGGAGAAAACGTGAATTTCTTCAAAGGATCACGTTCACGGATAAAAGCGAATTTCGTTAAAGGATCGCGGAAAAACGCAAATTTCGTCAAAGGATCGCGATCAAAACTGGGTCAACTCGCAAGAGTAAAAACCGAATCTGTAACTGACTCAAATCCGAAATATATGACAATCTGCCCCAGTGCGCTAAGCGCAGCTAAAAAGTAAAAGTCAACCCGACCAATGGCAAAATATAGTTGTTAACCGAACCCAAACCCGACCCGAAGGAAAAAATCCGAAATTAACTTGACCTGCAGCAAACAGTAGAAGTTAACCGGATCCAAATGCCACCCACAGCAAAAAGTAAAAATTAACCCGACCAGTAACAAAAAATAGAAGCCAACCGGACATCAATTTTTGTGAAATGATCGCGGAGAAAACACGAATTTCTTCAAAGAAACAGACACACATTTCGTCCAAAGATTGCGAAAAAGAACGAACATTTTATCAAAGGACTCATCCCAATCAAAATCGGGTCAACCCGAACCCTTCTCCCAAAAGTAAAAACCAAATCCTAAACTGCCCCAAATCAGAATTGTATGTCAAACTACCCCAAATGCGCTAAGCACAGTTAAAAAGTAAAACCCTACCAACAACAAAATGTAGTAGTCGACCAAGCCCAAACCCGATACAAGAGCAAAAAATCAGAAATTAACTCGAACCTAGCAAAGAGTAGAAGTCAATTGGACCCAAACACCTATTAACCCGATCAGGAGCAAAAAATGGAAGCTAACTGGACCCAAACTCGACCCACCACAAAACAGTAGACGAAACACGACCCGCATTAAAAAAAAATGAGCTCCGATACGTGCATTAGACTTAATTTTCAAAATTTCTAAAATCGCCCCCCCCCCCCCCTTGAGGACTCTCCAGATCCGCACTTGGATCTAGCGTCCTACGATTACTTTAAAAACTACTAAAAATATATTTATACCCCAGTACATTCCAGTTAAGGCTCTGGGACCTTTGCAGTTTCCGCATCATAAATTGTTAATAAATTGCTAGTTCTTATAACAATCTTCGTGTTTGGAACCCTTTTTCCATTTAGTTATTCTTCCCTTTCTACATCCCAGTTAAAATCCTGCCCTCATCCCCTAGGATTCCATAACTTTTTGTTTGCCATGTAATTTCACCCCGTAATTTTCTCGCTTTTTCAATGCATAATTTTAAAGATCAGCTTGGGTTTCTCTCCCCGTCCCGACACCCTCATATTTTTACTGGGATCCTAAGGCTTTTTTTTATGTATCCACCTCCATCCCCTAATTTTTGTTATTTCTTTAAAAAAAAATTAATGACTAATTTATATCCTATACTTAAGTTTGTTTAATTGAAGATATGAAGTGCTAAGAACTAAGACCTTGAAACATGTTTTCGTATTAGGGTCCTGATTTTAATTATCAGTTGACCTCTTTATTATAGTACCCTTAAAAATTATCTGATTCATTAATTTTTTCCCCCCCTGACAGTTTCTTAAGTCTTTGAGCTATTTCATGAACGACCAAAAAATTATCATACTTCAGTTAACACTAATTTTGAATATTAATCTCAATCTTGGAACACTTGTTGCAGCTCCTTAAAAAGTCACCTTCACCTTAACAAGTCAATACGTTGATTATGGAATCCGCTTATTCCGAATTCCCGCTAAACCGAACAATGTTCAGTCCTAATTAGTTGAGAATAGAGGGACTCCACTGTATTAAGTTTCCACGTTTTTCCAGCCTATTCACTCTTTTATTTACTTTGAATAACAGATGACACCGCTGAGTTTTTTTTTTTTTTTTTAAGTATTTTTGATGTTTTCGTTGATCTATTCCTAGTTTGGATTTAATTTTTGAAGATGTAGCATATTGATTGTTTCCTGCTGATTTGTATTTTAGAAAATTTTACTCCTGATGTTGGTTTTAAAGATTAAACAGAAACGTTGATTTTTATTTTATTCATGCGTTTTTATTTCACATAATCTTTAAATTTGTGAATAAAGTGTATGTTGGAAGCAACTTGTTGAAGCATTTTTTTTAATAATTAAACACGTATTTCCGCAATTTTGGAAATCCCCAAGGGGGTTAAAAGGGACGGTCGAAAATTTTAGAATGTTTGGGATATTTCAGCACCTGTTTTTGGTCGAAGAAGATAAATCTGCTAAAAAAATAGTCATCATGTATTTCAGCAATCTTAGGAATTCCATACACCTCTAACGAAGTTAAAAGAGTGATCGGGAATTTTGGAACATTTGGCCATATCTCAGTAACCGTTTCAGGTTGGAGCGAGAAATTTGGGATAATAAATTCATTAAAAAATAATTAAATACGTATTTTATTGATTTTAAAAATCCCCCCTAAGATATTAAAGGGGGGTGGGTCAAAAATTTTAGGAAACTTGGCTATATTTTAACAGTAGTTTTAAATATAAGTATGGAATTCCAGTAAATGAATTTACTAAATATGTAATTAAACACGTAATTCAGAGATTTTGAAGATTCTCACCTGAAGGGGTTAAAGGAAGGTAAAAAAAAAAAAAAATGGTCGGACATTTAGCTATACCTCAGAAGCCATTTTAGGTACGAATAAGAAATTCAGAATAACAATCTTCGTTTAAAAATAATTAAACAAATATTTTAGCTATTTTAGAAATTCCTCCCTTGAGAGGATTGAAGGGAGGAGAGTCGAAAGTTTTAGAACATTTGGCCATATCTCGGCAGCCATTTTAGGTAGGAGCGTAATTTCATAAAACAAACTTACTAAAAGATAATTAAACTCGTATTTCAGCGACTTTAGAAATTTTTCTCTAAGGGGATTAAAGGGGGGTGAAAATTTTAGAACATTTCGCCATATCCATGCAGCAGTTTCAGCTAGGAGCATGGAATTCAATTTCACAAAACTATTAAAAAATAATTAAACATGTATTTCAGCAATTTTAAATATTCTCGAAACTTTTATGTCATTTTGCCGTGTCAACAGTTGTTTTAGATAGAGGCATGAATTTTAGGATAATTGATCTTCTAAATCATACTTAAATCTGTATTTTATCGATTTTAGAAATTCTCACCTAAGGAGGATTAATGGGTGGTCACAAGTTGTAGTTCGTTATATCTCAGCAACAGTTTTAATTAGAAGCGAGAAATTCAGGGAAACAAATCTATTTAAAAAACAAACACATTTTCTAGCAATTTAACTAACCAATTTAGAGTAACCGATCAGCATAGCGGGAGAAGGCTGTTAGTAATATTACTTATATGTGTTTATACTATATACTATCATAATTCATATGATGTCTTAAACAAATAGGTTGATCACTTCACGTTTTACATGTCAGTTTACAATTATATTATACGTACAATAATTATTTCTCCAATGAATTTTTTTCCTAAATTGTTTAGCAATATATCATGAACCGATAGCTGGACGTATTAACAAATTATAGGACTCTAAGGCAATTACTTTGAGTGCTTTCTTTCGCAATAGTTTTAAGAAAACAAACGCTTTTATCATTACACTATTCTTTAGAAATGTTAGAAAATACATTATGACAACAAAAGTTTCGAGGGAAAAGCGATTGAACGATTTCTTGTACAATAGATTGATTGGGGTGTGTAATTGATTTTTGCTTTTAAAATATCTGATGTGCAAAATTGATTAGTCCAATTTCAGTCTTTTCTTTGAACATGGATAGCTCACACAGGCCAAACTTCAGCTCTCGGAATAATTGTTACACTAAAATTTTCTTATTTTTTCATTTAAGTTTTATATATAGTTTTTCTTGCCGACACCAAGGAAACAAAATTATTAAGTTCCACGATCGTATATTGCACATATGCAGTGTTTTTATAACGTTCTTTCACTTTATTATATTGTTATCAGTAGCTGTCACAATGGAAACACTTAAAGTTGAAACATTTTGCTCTCTATTCTTGAATATGGTTGCAGCAGGTTTTAGATACTATTTGTGCAAATACTTTTCGCGTCTTCAGAATACAGCTAGGCGATTAAATACTCTTAAATTTTTTAATGACAAGAAAACAGAATTACAGGTTATTTGGTGGTTATTGGTAAGTTTTGGAGTTTACTTATCTTTATTCCTATTTGCAATATTCTCAAGTATAAATAAAACGGAGGATAATAATTACAGCCAGATGATGTTTGGATATAAACCTAAAAATATAAAAACTGGAATTCGTGTATACTGTACATACATCTTTTTCTATACTTTCACACTTCTTATGCCTTTGAATACCTTTACAATATTTTACGTTTCTGTCTGTTTAAACATTTGTGAAGCATTGAAATCCTACAAAAATTCTATGACTGCAAACTCTTTTCCAAAGTTCAAAAGACTTCTCGAGAATTATTTAATTCTGAGAAAAGGAATTTTAGAAAGTGATAAAGATATATCTTTCCTAGTATTTTTCGTTATTTTGATGAATGCCAGCTCATTGCTATTCATGTACTATTTTATTGTTTCACAAAATTTTTATGAAAACTTTGAGGGCCGCGTGCCTTTGTTTATATATGCTTCAAACAACATGATTTCTTTCCTAGCTATCTGTAATGCCGCGTCTATGGTGTCAAAAGCGGCAACTGAAATTGGGGAAGAATCTAAGCATCTCCCAGAAAACGAGAGAGAATCTAATTTCACTCATTTATTATTCCTATTGAATGCAAATAAAGAAACTAGCATGACGGTACTCGGAATATCAATAAACACCAGTTTTGCTTTGGTTTGTCTCGGTACAGTCCTAACTTACCTAATATTGCTGAGCGGCATCACAAATATTCACTAAAAATTCCATGTGGCCCATTAAAAAAAAAAAAAAAAATGCTAAAGTTTTTTTTTTTTTTTTTTTTTTTTTTTTTTTTTTTGTTAATTAGTGTAGAATTCGAATATGTTAATTTCATATACATTTGCTTACATTGGCTATATTTTCTATAAATGCATATCAGTGTATAAGCATTTCTAAAATTCATTTCAAACGAGAATATTTTTTTCAGTCGGTAAAAGACAAAAACAATACATACAAGGAGTAGTCTGAAAATAAGTTTCCCTGTCGACTTGTGTATGAAAATCAAAAAATAGAATGAGGCATTAAAAATAAGGCATATCCTTATTTTTCTACATAATTACCAAGTACGTTGAGACATTTGTCATGAGGACCGTTCAAGTATTACGTAAGCATATTTTTAGTCATTTTGTACCCCCTCCCCCTTTGCTTACGTAAGATTTTATGACAGTTTATACATCAATACTTCTTGACTTATAAAAAGTTACCAATCAACTACATTATTAATCCTACAAATTTATGTCGGCATATAGGGATTGTGATATCAAAATATATAAAATGATTTTAATATATTGTTGCTTATTGCATTAAACAAACCACGGAATACAAAATGGTTTAAATATGTCGTTATTTATCACATTGAACAATAAAACAAGATACACAAAAAGTCTTAACTTACTTAGGCATCATAACTAAAATTTTTGACATGAATCATATAAATGTTGGAGTTCAATTTGGTGTTCATATTTTAATCTGATGTCCAGGATCCTCGAACCTATGTTTCAACATTGTCAATTATAAAGTTTTCACTGGAACAGTGGCCTGGGGTATTACAGGTTTAAGGTCCTTGTTCTTCCACTTCTTCTTTCTCCAGCCACTCAACGTCTTCAGCGCCATTGACGGCTTGAAGAATGCACATCAGTTCATTAGCTCGCCGAGCCGCTATACGCAGTGGACGCACTCGTGTCTGAAGCACATTTCGTTTATCATTCCCATGAATATTTTTCCTATGGCTATCAGCTGATTTATTGGACGCATTATAATGTCCACAAACCTGACAAATACGTTTTGATAGCTTCGGTTTCACTGTTGGACAGAAATAATCGTAAGGTAATTGAATGAGCCCTGCTGAAGAAATTTCTAAATCTAGTGCAAGGCAGAGACTTGGTTCTAGATATTCTCCTTCATCACTTACGATGAGATCATGTGATGTTTGATTCATTTTAGCTGGTGGTGGCAAGTAGCGTGATTTCAGAATCTTAAAAATTCCGCTTCTAGGCCGAAGACAACACGTTTCATTTTTGCATTTCACTATCTGAAGCAAATATTGACTTTCCCGAACATAATCGAAATACCATTTTATATGTTCCTCAACTGGAAGTTCAGGCTCACCAGAATTGACGTAAGTGGCGTGGACAGGATGTCCATCGATGTTCATGGTGCTCCAGATCTCCGCCAACACCTTCCCAGCAAACTCGAAGTTGGATTTCTCCAAATCAACATTTATTGTACAGCCTTTGTCATCGAAATGGGAGCCAAAATGATCATGAGGCAAAATTAGTCCTGCCAATTCCCGACTAAGAGGGGGCATTCTACGTTCAACCGTGTTGAATGCATTTCTTCCTGGTGCATTAGTAGCAATGAATAATGCATCTAAATTGTACATTTTGAAATGGCGTATAGCAAAAGCGATTAACTTTCCATACCTAGGATTTTCATCTGGCCCTCCATCTACAGTCATAATAAAAGGCTTTACCTCGTTCCTAACTAGTGACTGAAACTCATCAATATTGAGCAGTGTTTCAAAGTCCTGAGCATGCGTGTTTGCTGTTGACGAACTGTGTTTGCCACTTCTTATTGCAATAAATGTTGGTCCAGAATATCCTACTGCTTGCGGATTTCCAGGTGTCATCAATTTTATTTCAATGCCAGAGTAAACTGAGTGTTTGGGTTTATGGTGTTCTGCCACCACCCAGTCATGGTCAGGCAATGAGACGTGGTGTTCCATATGCATAAGCAGTGGTGCTTGCTTATTTGCTGCAGTGAAACCAATGCGAACCCGGGACTTATCGTCTTGAGAAAGAAAAAGGTCCAAGAATTGAGGCTAGACTCTCTAGGTAATGTATGGATGCTGTAGCAAATTGACTATCAATATGAGTATTAGTCCGGGAGCCGACCGTCGATTTACCTATGTATCGAGTAAAAGGACCGGACATACATCAAAATGTAGGTCTCAATGTGCACATTAAGAATATCACTGTCTGCCAGGTCCTATCCTGCCGGAACGCAAGGCAGCCGCACTTTTATGACGTCAATTTTGAGTGTTTACCTATGTATCGAGTACAAGGACCAGACATACATCAAAACGTAGGTCTCAATGTGCACATTAAGAATATAACTAACTGCCACATACATCAAAATGTAGGTTTCAATGTGCACATTAAGAATATCACTCGCTGCCAGGTCCTATCCTGCCGGAACCCGGTGGCAGCCGCACTTTTATTGATGTCAAGTTTGAGTATTTATCTATGTATCGAGTAAAAGGACCAGACATACATCAAAATGTAAGTTTCAATGTGCACATTAAGAATATCACTGGCTGCCAGGTCCTATCCTGCCGGAACCCGGTGGCAGCCGCGCATTTATGACGTCAATTTTGAGTGTCTGTCTATGTATCGAGTACAAGAACCGGACATACATCAGAATGTAGGTTTCAATGTGCACATTAAGAATATCACTGGCAGCCAGGTCCTATCCTGCCGGAACCCGGTGGCAGCCACGCATTTATGACGTCAATTTTGAGTGTTTGCCTATGTATCGAGTACAAGGACCCGACATACATCAAAATGTAGGTCTCAATGTGCACATTAAGAATATCACTGGCAGCCAGATCCTATCCTGCCGGAACCCGGTGGCAGCCGCGCATTTTTGACGTCAACTTTGAGTGTCTGTCTATGTATCGAGTACAAGGCCAATACATACATCAAAATGTAGGTTTGAAAATGCATATTAAAAACTTAAGGGTCTACTTTGTCCAATTTTACCGGAATCAGGTGGCAGCAACACTTTTATGACATCAATTTTGAATGTCTACCTATGTATCGAATTTAAAGACCATATATAAATAAATATGAAGGTTTAAAAGTGCACATTAATAATATCATGATCTGCCATGTCCAATTCTGCCGGAACCAGGTAGCAGATTCATTTTTTTTCGTCAATTTTGAGTGTTTACCTATGTATCGGACCTGGCAGACAGTGATATTATTAATATGCACATTGAAACCTACATTTTGATGTATGTCCGGTCCTTGTACTCGATACATAGGCAAACACCCAAAATTGACGTCATAAAAGTGCGGCTGCCACCGGGTTCCGGCAGGATAGGACCTGGCAGACAGTGATATTCTTAATGTGCACATTGAGACCTACATTTTGATGTATGTCCGGTCCTTGTACTCGATAAATAGGCAAACACTCAAAGTTGACGGCATAAATGCGCGGCTGCCACCGGGCTCCGGCAGGATAGGACCTGGCTGCCAGTGATATTCTTAATGTGCACATTGAGACCTACATTTTGATGTATGTCTGGTCCTTTTACTCGATACATAGGTAAACACAGGGGCGGATTTAAGGGGTCGCGATGGTCGCAATTGAGAGGGGCCCCGCATCCCAAGGGCCCCCAAATCTACTTTTGAGTTCAAAGAAAAATGTGACGTTTTGAAAAAAAGATTTTCTTAGTGTTCTGTTTTAACTTTTCATTTAATATTATACAATTTTCATGTAATAAATATTTTTTTTCTATCATTTGCATTTCTATCAGAGGTTTTAGCTTTCCCTTATGGTTTTTTTTTTTTTTTTTTTTTTTTTTTTTTTCATTATGAATTATTAAGACTATGCTTGGTTGTGGAGGGAATGGGGTGGGATTCAAAAGAAATTTGGGTCTAAGCCGAAAGGAACGCAGTTTGAGACCTTCTATGATGATTTAATTATATAGATTGAGGGGTTGATTAAATTATGAACCATCACCATAGGACCCTTGACTTTTAGGGGCCCCACACTTGGAATGCAGTTTTCATAAAACTGATATTTTAAATTCTTTTTACTTTGTTACTGATTATCTATGCTTATAAAAGAAACTTTCATTCTGTGTGTCTGTGTGCGATGGCTAGCAAATTCTACCGCACGTCGAAATCTAAAAATTTGAGTGTGGATAGTGTAAGCCAATTCCTGATGCACTTGGGGGATCAGATTTTTAATTTTCTTCGACTTGGACCCTTTCAAGTTTTTATGTCCTAAATTTTTATTATCTTGCCCCCTTTCTATATACAATCGTCTTCGTTCCTGGGGACCTTTCTTAATTTCTTTAATTCCTTTGTATATTTCAGTTAAAATTTTGGCCCGTACACATAGCCAATGAAGTTTTTGTGTCCTAAATCTGTACTGATAAAACAAAGTTTAGCTCTATGTTCGATGGCTCGCAAAATATACCGCACATGGAAGTCTGAAAATTTAGGCGAGGATAGTCTAAGACAGTTCCTGATCCACAGTAGGCTCAGATTTTTAATATTTTAAAGGTCGGCCCATTCTAAGTTTTTATGCACTAAATTGTTAATAACTTGCCCCTTTTTATCCGGTATACTAAAACAAGGATCTTTGTTTTGATAGACTTTTCTCCATTTAGTTAATCTCGCCTGTTTAACTGCCAGTTAAGATCCTGGCTCCTTGTGGCCCGATATAGGACCCCTTGAAGATTTTCTGCATACAAATTGTTAATATATTGCTTCTTTTTAATCCAATCTTCATTTTTGGGATCCTTTTTCCATTTAGTTATTCTCGTGTTTCTACATTGAAGTTTAGATCCTGGGCACCCCCTTTCTAGTGTATCGTAGAACTTGGTCCAGGGCTCCTTGAACTTTTTGTTCTCCAAGCGTTTTTTACCCCTTAATTTTCTCACCTTCTTAGTACATAATTTCAAAGTTGATTCTTGGACTCTTCTTCTCAGACCAACACCTCTTATATTTTAAATAGGACCTTAGGGCCCTTTTTAAAACATTTACCCATTTTTTTGCTTTTTAAAAAATATTATTTGATGCAATTATTCATATTTTGTATTAATTTTGACTAATTGAAGTTCTAACACAGTAAGCATTAAGACTGTTTAATATATTTTCATGCTAGATCCCTAATTTTCAACTATCAGTTTGTCCTTTTCGGGCAAACTATTATAACTTCCTTTAAAATAATCCGATTTAAAAGTTTTTTTCCTAACAATTTCTTAGGTCTTCCATCTACTACATGAACAACAAAAAAATTTCTCAGACTTTAGCTACCTCCAATTTTGAATATTACTTTCTTGGGGTCTTTGTTGTAACTTCATTAAAAATGGTCCGAATTGCATTTTTTTTAAACATTAGTCCTAGCATTCTCCGATTAATATAGCTTTGACTAATTGAAAATCTAAAGCATTAAATACTAAGACTTTTTCATGTTAGGACTCTGCTTTTAATTATGAGCTGGTCCCATTAGTGCTTTCTATTATAGAGCTCACTTAAAAATTATTCAATTCACTAGCTTTTTTTAAAACAACTTCTTAGGTCTTCCAACTACTTCATGAATGGAAGAAAAAAAAAATTTTCAGACTTTAGCTGACACCAATTTTGAATATTAATCGCCTTCTTGGGATCCTTGGTGCAGCTTTTTAAAAAATGATCCAAATTGCATGCTATTTTCTTTAACATAATTCTAGCATGTTCCGATTAATTTAAACACTACTAAAAATACCTTTATATCAAACGACGTGCCAGTTAAGTCTCTGGTAACTTGGAGCCGAGTATCGGGCCTCTTGAAGTTCTTGCACCATAAATTGTTAAAAATTACTACCTCCTAATCCAAACTTGATTTTTGGAACTCTTTATCATTTAGTTATTCTCTCGATTCTGGATTCCAGTAAAAATCTTGGGCACCCTTAAGTTCATGAAAGAAACGGTTCTGGGCTTCTTGAACTTTTTTGTGCGGCATGCATTTTTTTGCCTTCTAATTTTCTGCCATTTTCAATGCAAAATTTTAAAAGTTTAGTCTCTGGACAACACCCTCATATTTTTATTTGGCACCCCAGAGGCCTATTTTAATCATCCCCTTTTCTTGCACATTTCTTCAGCATTTTATTCCAATAATTTTCCAACCTGTGCTTAATTTTGACTAATTGAAAATCTAAAGTGCGAAGAAGTAAAACCATTTAACAAGTTTTCATGTTAGGGACCTGCTCTTAACTATCAGTTGCCCAGTTTGGTCTCTCTTTTATAACTCCCTTAAAAATGGTCCGATTCACTAGTTTTTTCCTAACACCTTCGTATGTCCTCCAGCTACTACATTAACGACAAAAATATTTTCCAGACATTTAGCTTCCGCCTGTTTCGAATATTAATGGTCTTCTTGGTTCTTAAAGTCTGAGAAATCTTTGTTATTCTTGTATTATGCTGAAGAACTTAGAACAGCTTTTTTTTAAATGATCCGAATTGCATGCAATTTTCTTTAACATAGTTCTAGCTTCCTCCGATTGTTTTAAAAACTACTAAAAAGTATCGTTATACGCAACTACATGCAAGTTAAAAACCCAGGCACTTTCGGACCCGGTATCGATCTTTGAATTTTTTTATACTATAAATTGTTAATAAATTGCTCCCTCTTAATCCGATTTTCATTTGTGGAATACTTTTCCATTTAGTTATTCTCCCGTTTCTACATTCAAGTTAAAATATTGTGCACCCTAGGATCACGTAAGCCCTCGAACTTTTTGTACGGCATGCCTTTTTCACTTCCTAATTTTCTTACACTTTCAATACTAAATTTTAAAGCTGCGTTGTGGATTCCCCTCTCTGGACCAACACCCTCATGTTTTTGCAAGGAACCTACCCTTTTTAAAGTAATTTCTCCAATTTTTATACATTTCTTCAACATTTTACTATAATGATTGTTTTATAGCTATGTTTAATTTTGACTAAATGAAAATCTAAAGTGCTAAGAACTAAGACCATTTAATATGTTTCCATGTTGGGACCCTGCTGATGTTAGCCCTCGAGTCCTTTGTTATAGCCTCCTTAAAAATGATCCGATTCACTAACTTTTCTTCCTAAGAACTTCTTGTGTTTTAGCTACTACATGAACAACAAATAATTTCTCAGACTTCAACAACGCTCAATTTTGAATATTAACCGTCTCTTTGCAGCGTTTAGTGCAGTTCCTTTAAAAATTATCCTATTCTCTTGCAATTTTCTTTGACCCTTTCCGGTACAGAAAAATTCTATTTGTAAAATGATGAAAAAATTGACTGATACCAAAATTTAAAAACGACTTTTTAAAAGAATAAGAACTTAGAAGTTTAAGCTTTCAGTGTTAAAGCTAAACTTTAAAAAAATATTCTTGATGTCGGTTGTAAAATCGGAATTAAAATTAGGTGGTTCCGATGCGGGATCACTGTAGCATAGAGGGTTAACGTAGTTCTAGGAACTTTCGGCTACTTTATAAATTACTAAAAAATTGCCTCATGCCCTTGCTACCACTTTTCTTGAATATTAATCTTATTTTTCGGCATCAACTTACGTTTACTTACTACAATCGCAAATTAAAAAACAATAATAATGCTACTGTTAAAGGTCATTAACGCTATAGGAGAAGGAGGATTTCATTCATAAAACACGTATTGGGTTAATGTTAAAGGTAATTCGACAAATTTATTGGGGAAGGGCAGCTCCCTCAGTCTTTTTTTTTCTTAGATTTTTTATTAGCTTTTCTTCTAACAGCTTCTTAGGACCTTCATCTACCCCTCATACTTTTATTCGTGCCCTAGGGCCATTTTGAAGAATTTCTCCTATATTTTATACATTTCTTTAAAATTTTATTCTTATGATCAATACCCTATACTTAATTTCGTCTATTTGAAGATCTAAAGTATTAAATGCTAGGATATTTTAACATGTTTCCATTTTTGAGCTCTGCTCCTATCAGATGGCTTGTTTTAGTCCCCTAATATAGACTTCCTTAAAAGTGGTACGATTCACTATTTTTTTTTTTTTTCTTAACTTCTTAGGTCCTTTTGCCCACTAACACAAATAGCCAAAAAAGAAAGATAAAAATCCCTTACACTTTATCTATTACAAATTTTGAACATTAATCGTCTTCATGAGGCTTCTTTCGCACCTATTTAAAAAATAATTTAATTATGTTGCAATTTTCTTTTTCATAGTTCCTGGGTGATCCAGCTGCTTTATAAACTAGAAAAATTTCCTTATACCAAATTGCATTCCAGTTGAGACTCTGGCCCACTAGAACCTGGTACAAGATCTCTTGAGGTTTTCGTGTCTTAAATTGTTAATAAATTGCTCCTTTTTAATTCAATATATGTTTTGAAAGGACTTTTCCATTTAGCTATATTTGTCCATCAGTTAACATTGGAAAAACGGAAAATTTTGCTCAAGTTTTATAAAAATATTTTTACATCACACTTTTTATTTAAAACTATTTAACTTTCTTTTTCTTTGTTTCTATTAAACTTAATTTAAACGAAGAGATTTCTGGTACGAACAGAAATATATTTATTTTAGGTATGGAACAAAATGACTCCTCGCTGTCTTAATAGTGTTAAGGCCCTGCCTAGTTCCGAGCTCCATGAACTTTTGTGCACCATGCATTTTTCAAAGCCTAATTGTGTCAAACTCTCAATAAACAACTTTTTAGATGGGTGTTGGATTCCTCTCTCTGGATCAATACCCTTATATTTTAATTGAGGCGCTAGGAACTATTTTTTAAGCATTTTCTTCCTCTTTTTGTGCATTTCTTTAAAATTTTATTCAGATGAATAATTTATACTCTGAGCTTACTTTCGTCTAATGCTAGAACCTTTAAATACTTTTTAAACTTAGAATTCTGCTCTAAACTATCAAATGGTCCCTTTCGGACCCCTTTATTATCACTCCCTGAAAAATGTTTTTTTTTTTCTAACAATTCTTAGGACCTCCATCTGGTAAAAATGGAAAGGAGAATAAGGTACATAATTTTTGTACGTTTATCCGCCACAACATATAAATTAATGTAAAATTCTAATGTAATTTGAACATTAAATAAATTTTGTGCATTTAATCCTTAACGATTTGAGTACATTTTAATTAATTTGTAAGTAATGTGATTAAGTTTTATATATCTATTACTTTAAAATTACAAATGTACCCAGTTTTTCAAGTTGGAAGGGCCCCAAAAAGTTACAGTGAGAGGGGCCCCTCACTTTATAAATCCGCCCCTGGGTAAACACTAAAACTTGACGTCATAAAAGTGCGGCTGCCACCGGGTTCCGGCAGGATAGGACCTGGCAGCGAGTGATATTCTTAATGTGCACATTGAAACCTACATTTTGATGTATGTGGCAGCCAGTTATATTCTTAATGTGCACATTGAGACCTATGTTTTGATGTGTCTGGTCCTTGTACTCGATACATAGGTAAACACTCAAAATTGACGTCATAAAAGTGCGGCTGCCTTGCGTTCCGGCAGGATAGGACCTGGCAGACAGTGATATTCTTAATGTGCACATTGAGACCTACATTTTGATGTATGTCCGGTCCTTTTACTCGATACGTAGGTAAATCGACGGTCGGATCCCGGACTATATGGTGGACATCTGTTTGTGCCCGGGAAAGTTTCACAGGAACAGATGAAACATGCCTACGACCCTCTACATTTGCAGAATTTTTCGGCATTAAACGTAGGTACGTCCCACTACGGCTTATAGTAAATCCAGTTTTCTTTAACTCAAGCACAAGTTCATCCAAAGTTTTTATACTTCGGATTGTCTCAATTCTTCGCCTGGCATCTACTGCACTCCCGAAAATAACAATATCGGCAATAGTTTTTAATAACAGTGGTTGATGTTATTCTAAACTGGGACATCCCACTGATTCCCTCACAGACAATTTATTTTTTATATCCGGGTTCTCATGACATATTTCCTCAAGCACTCTCTTTTTAATTTCTCTATGTATCCAAGCTCTGGCTGTATATCCGAGACAAGAAAAACCCCAAGTAGGTTTTCTGCTTTCTAAAGTTCCAAAACCTGTATAGAAGGAAGTTCGACAATAGGAGCGGAAAGACAAAAATTTCCAGAAATTATGTAAAAATTCCCGGAATTCCATGACCGATTGAATAGGAAAAAAGAAAATACCGGACTTACCTAAAATAAAGTCAACTGATCAGTTACCCTGGCAACAGAACCTAGCCGCACCGACTGTGTTTTTCCAGTCTTGCAATGTACTTGACTTGGCACACAAGACAGCAAGAGCAGAAGGCTTAACAGTGATGAGGGTCACACGATTGCCGATGGATAAGCAAAGGATAAAATCGAAAATAAACGGCAAATTTCGAACGGACTGTAGAACGCTCTTTCCCCATCATACTTTGTTTGCTTGTTGAATTTGAACTGCCGCTGTTTCGTGGTTTAATGCTTACATAAGAATTGTCGTGACCCCCCTCCTCCTTGTCAGAAAAAAAGCAGACTCTGGACCCCCCGCTCCCCCTTTAGTGCTTACATAATACTTGAACGGTCCCACACCGCTTGATAAGTTTCAAAAAGCTTTCCAAGAAAAACTCAGGGCTTTGCACACGGAAGAAGCGTTTAACGGTTTGCCCGTATGCATATTCTGAGGGGCTTTTTGCAGTTTATCAAGCGGTGTGACAAACAACTCAACGTGCGTGGTATTTATGTTGATAAATAAAGTTGTGTCGTATCTTTCACGTCTCATTATATATTTTTTACTTTCATACACACCTCTGTCCATAGACGCCTTAGGAAACCTATTTTCAGACTCCCGCTCGTACATCTACGCTTTCTTCAAATTCTTATTAATTCCCCCAAACAAGAAGTCGTTTAATGCGTTTTGAAATAGGTGTGGAGGGAGACAAGAAATATTTGTGTTGTTGGAAGATATTAAGCAACATTCTTTCAGATGTTTAAGAGTGTATTCGAAAAAACATTTTATCACTTTCAACAACTCGAAATTTTCCGATACAATTTCAGACACATTTTTAAAAGTAGAAACATGAAACGTGCTGAGGGGATTTTTGAAGAGACGTACAAGGTGCCGTGTGAGGTCATTTTACGCTGCATTCATTAGAATTTGATTAATGAACAATTATCTTCTCAGTATGACACTTTTTTTCGTTCCCAAATCTCCCAGTTCGGAAAAATCTGTTCAAAATGCCGTTTTTGATTGTTTTTTTTTTTTTTTTTTTTTTTTTTTTTTTGCAATATTTTCTGCGTTTATCAAAGAATCGACAGTTACGGCACCCTGTGTACTTTTTAAATAAGGCAATTTGCCAGTTTGATGCTTATGAGAGCAAAAATGAATTTAAAAAAAAAAATCGGAAAATAAGCAGTTTTAATCGAAATACACCCTTAAATGTTTATTATGATTTGAAAATACAGAGAGGATAGGAAATCTATTTTTAATTTGAAAGACGATCACTGGACCACAAGCATTTCTGACGTCAAAGAACGTCGCGATGGATTATAGCTTATCAGCTTTTCAATTTATCCCACAAATGTTAACCAATAGCCAATCAAATACCGCAACGCTAGTGGGAAACATTGCGAACTCCGCCCAGTGCTAGTGGTCAGTTCATTAATTCGCTTTGATTATTAAATACTGTAAAATTTTAGCTAACACAATTATTTTTTGAAAAAACAAAAAATCAGATAAAATTTGTTTAGTTCAGGAATGTATTAAAGAGCACAAAGATATACGATGGTGAAGTAGTTCAATATACAGTCAGTATCGGTTATACGGTCACCTCAGCGGTCCAGAAAAATTCGACCATATAAGCGAGGTGACCATATATGTGGAATCAGGGCCGTAACCAGCGAATCATGTCAAGGGTGCTATGGCTGTATTTGGGGAGTCGCTATCCCAGCAATATTTCAGCAGCCAAAACTTATTAAAATAAACAAGTTGGCCCAAAAAATTATATTACTGGATAACAAGTTCCTCAAACACAGCCAGCAGCGCGTGATAGATAGTAGTACATTGCGTATCTAAAGATTCATTTAGGAAAAGTAAAAAGAAAAAAAAAATATTGTGAAAATTTACTTACAATTAAGAGAAATTCGAAAATATTTCTTCTACTAAAGAAAGGATAAAAATTGAAAAACTCACCCACGGATGAAACACACAGTAGATTATCATGAGCAGAAATATAACTTTATTTTTTCACGTATAATGACATACTTGAAACGGTGGCCACCTTCGTAAATCAAAACAAATGAAATTTGAACATTACGGGAATGAACAGGAAGTGATGAAATTATAAATGCACCGAAAATTAGAGTCTCAAACCATCTTGGCCTAAAATAGTTCTTATAATTAATAGTTAATGATAGTTCTTAATATTTCAAAGTTCATATAATATAGTCCATGAGTTGCATCTTATTCATACCAAGAGAAACCGGACTGGACGATCACACTCCACCGCTCCACACAGCCAAGCGTTGACTCAAAGAAGAACCACTTCGGAGGTTGGGATTTCCTGGTGAGACACTGTAAGTCGAAACTTTGCTAAAGGTAATTTTAGAGATGAAGCTCTTGTTCAGGTATAAGTTAGATGAGCAATCGGTGATCTCCGGATTAAGTAGATTGTTTCTTTTTTTTTTACCCGAGAGCGGGGCAGTAGATATTGTGAGAATGACCACGAGGTGTAGATGTTCTGAAGATTCGACGTACAGTCTGCAACGGTGGATTCCGGACCTTGTAAATTGTTAATTTAAGAGCTGGGCTGGAGGCATATACCGGAGTTATCCTCTTATATAAAAAGAACTTTGAATTTTTAGGCTTCGGATAGAAAAAAAATTGCGCTGCTTCCAATTCTACGAAGAAAAACTCACTCCCCCGGCCAGCGGCCGGGGAGCCACGTACGACCTATTCCCGCGCTCTCTCCTCAAAAAAGTGTCACCAGTGTGACCGTTTTTTCAAGCTAAACGCAGGCTAGATTTGGACTGACAACAAGCTAAAAGTAAATTCGATGGTCCTGCCATCTATCGATGGTCAGTATATCAATAGACTGACAACTATCTTTTAGCCTGAGTTTTTAGCTTGTTGTAAGTCCTACAACAGTCCTGATTTCTTACAACAATCCGAAATCGGTCACACTGAGTGTCACATAAATCAGAGCATCACCAGCCTTCTCCACGACGCGCGTTCACCCAGCCAATCAGCGCACAGCTTCTCTCTGAGTCCAGAATCGTCTAGAAAAAAGATGCGTCATCGAGGGGTATGAACGCCGGGATTTGGCGGGTAATTCGTACCAACGAATGTTCCATAATGTCATGGAACATTTCAAACCCCTATGAGTCATGTCCAAGCTCCTAGGAGAGGCAAGGAAAAAAATGGCGATTCTCAAAATTGAAAAATCAGCGATCTTCATAAAAAAAAATACAGAAATTAAGCTTAATTTTAAAATCGCATAAATTGCGAACTATATGATTAAAAGACCAGGCGATTACATTAAAATAATTTGTATTTAAAAATAAGATTGATTAGTATAGTTTTAAGAATGAATAATTAATAATAAAATAATTTAGAAAAATATTATTTTGTATATTGCTATTATGTCAAATAGGGAAGCTACGATGTTTAAATTGAAAATACTGGATTTTTTTGATATATTAATGGAATTATGGAAAATTAAAATTACTTTTTTTTTTTTTTTTTTTTGAAATGACTATTATTTAGTTAATTTTTCTTAAAATAATGATCGGAATTTTTGAAAATAAAAACATAGCCTGAAAGTCATCTACACATCCTAGCAAAGGGGGCCCCGAAATTTTTTTGTGGGGCTGACATCTTTTAGTAATTCATACAGTACGTAAGCAAACTTAATACAGTAAAAACTATGATAAAATGCATCTGTCTGTAAATGAACCCGACTAAAGTGTAACCTCTCTATGACGAAAACCTTCTTAAATGGGAAATACTTCGTGATCATCAGAAAATGAATATTATATAAAACAATTAGGGGCTGTGTACTCCTGAACCCTTTTATGTCTCAAATCTTGAATACATGAAAATTTCATCTTCTAAAGCATTTTTTTGAACTTTTGAATCTACATTAGAAAATTCACACTAGAAATCAGCAACGGCCGAAATTTCCAGGCTCGAGCCCGGCCCGATCCAGAGAAAAAAAATGCGGCCCAAATACTAATCTGGACTGATTAATATTATAACTGATTTTTAATTTGTCGGTTTATTTATTTACCGACACAAGGCTAACTTATCATAATATAAAGGCTTGTCATTCACCAAGTTTCCTTTGACCGCAGTACAGGGGGCGCTGAACTACATGATTTTCACGTTGGTAGCGCCATCTAATGTTAGAAACTGAAATGTTTTCCATTATTTCCTATGGGATTATTAGCAGTAGTATGCACCAGGTGGCGTTACATACGAGACAAAGTCATATAATAAGTTGGCAATTATAGGGACAATTTCAACAATAGATTTTCTCCTGAATGCGAGGCCTTGATATTATGATAAGGGGGCCTTGTACCGACAAATTAAAAATCAGTTATGATATACAAACACGTGGAATGTAATGTATTTAATGTCAGGTAGATGTGACATTTACGATAAGCCATTATTGGCATTTAACCTTATAGTTTGGCGATAGTTTTTTGGCTGACGGGATAATTAAGTAGTACCGAATTACGTAAAAGAAACATACTTATAACTCCAAAATAATAATCATATCAACTAACAGTTTACTGCGTTGAATTAAGCGTCCCGTGTCCAATTAAAATATATTTACGAATTGAAATTTGAATGAAATACAGGGTCATAAAAAATTGCGAGAAACGGTAAATTTCGTTAAAAAGTCGCAAAAGAACCGCAAATTTCCTAAAAAAAATAGCGAAATAAACTCAAAAATTGTCAAAATATTACGAAATAAATGCTCATTTCGTCAAAAGCTTGCAAAACAGCAAATTTCATTAAAAGACCATAAAATAGCAAATTTCGTCAAAATTTTGCAAAAACAAACGCAAATTGTGTCAAAAGACCACGAAACAGAAAATTCTGACAAAAGATAGCGAAACAATCACGAATTTCGTCAAAAGAAGCGATATAATGAAAACATGGGGAAATTAAAGCATGTTTCGTCAAAAGATCGCGAAATGAATGCAAATCGTCAAAAGATCACAAAATAAATACAAATTTCGTCAAAAAAATCGCAAAACAAATGCAAATTCTGTTTAAAAATCGCGAAACAAAACAAATGCAAATTTTGTTTAAAAATCGCAAAACAACAAAGTTTGTCAAAAAATAGTGAAACAAATGCAAATTCAGTCGAAATGGGTAAGATAGCTGAAATGTTATTAAAAGATAACAAAAACTCTCCCAGAGTACACCAAAAGATAACAAAACAGTCGCAAATTTCATCAAATAAGGGTATAAGGGTCAAAGAAAGGGTCATAATTTTGTCAAAGAATCCAGAAAAAACGCATCGTTAGTGTTATTTCCTCCACCCTCATCTTTACTTACTCTGCTGCAACCTTTCTGAAAATTTGCTGTGAAGTTCATTTTTCTCCCCCACTCAGAATTGCTGTTGCTCCTGCTGTATATATTCGTGTTAAGTTTGGAAAAATAAATTTTCTAGTATTCTTTAAAGGAATCTTAATTATAATGATAAAAATCTGAATATTTTAGAAATAGTAGAAATTGTGTCGGGCCAGAATGGGTATGTTTCCACTGAGATCTGTACGGCCCATGCAGACCTCTAATGTGTGGTGTGGTGTGTTGTTTTGAGTGTAAGTGGTCTTGATATAGATTCATAGACAAATATAAGAAATAACAGCTTTTATACACATAAAAAACTTTTATTCAAGTTCACAATTCCATCAGAAAACTAGCATAAAATAGCAACAATGTTTTGAAAGCACATTCATTATTGCAAGATGGCACAATATATTGACGACTTAAAACAATGCTTTAACTAGATTAACAAATATGTACAACAAGAATACTGTGGAAGCTATTCTAATTTTTTTTTAACAGTAGAGAATAAATCGTCTCTTAATACTGACTTATAAAACTGAAAAATTCATAAAAGAAAAAAGTAAAAAATTTGCAAAATGTATAAAGCATAAAACGTTAATGTTTAAAGGCATGAATTTACTTTACCTTCAATCATTTTCAATTAACAAACTATGTTGCCAAATAATGTGATTTAACACTAAAAATGAATTTTTTCGGTGTAATAGGTAAATCTCCCCTTGTTTTATGCAACTATAAATAATTTTACACTATTCAATTTTTAAAGGTTTCCAGATAAGTGAGCAGAGTTGAACTTAAATATTAACAAAATTGGATCAATCTTTATTTAATCTGAAAATTAACAAATATAAATAACATAAAAAATTGTGTTATGAATTATGTATGTAATAAATAGTATTTTACTTTATAAATAATTTTTTAAAACTATAATTAACATATAATTATGTTACATATTTCATTAAAAAAAACTACTTTATGTACAAAATAAATAGAAATGGAATATGTACATCAAGTATGACATGCAGTATTGGAATTGGCAACAACATATGTTACTATTCACATTAATTCACACTATTTAACAACAGATTTTATTTATTGTAGATGGCGCACGGGAAAGTAAAACATACTTTTTCAAAATGTCAGACAAAAAAGTTAAAAAAAGTAGAATGTTTTAACTCAGATTTCAGTAATCTTAATTACTAAGGACACAAAATTCTTTGATAGCTTTATTTATTTTTTAATTGTTCAGTGAAGCTTTGTCAAGAAACAACGGAAAGCCAAGACTTGGCAAAATGTACAAAGAAGGAATGTGAAAAATTATAATAAAACAACATAAAATATGAAAAAAATTACTAATTTTTGTTATTTTTCTTTGGAGAATCACTTTTAATGTTAATTTTTACCATTCTGACTGATAAAATGCAATCGTTGCATAAAATAATTTGTAAATACAGGGAAAAAAATTACATGGATTAATAACTTTCAGCTTTTGAAGATGCAATTAAACTCTTTATAAAATTTACTTTATTTCAGGATGCATTAGTGCAAATTTAAAAAAAAAAGAAAAAAAAAAAAAAAAAAAGGAAGGAAGAAAAGACAATTTGCTGGCTTGAGAATCCATACTTAACACAATAGATGCCACGGTGACCGACACTGAAGTTAAAAAAATTTATGATGTTTTAAGTAATTATTAAGAAAGTATAATCTTGTAATAAATAAAAGTTAAAGATAAATAAAAGTAATGTAATAAATAAAAGTTTAAATAAATTTTCAGTGATTACTTAAAACAATTTATATTTTTTAGTTTCATATCACATTTAGTTGCATATCATATAATCTGTCAGTCATCTGTGAATAACGCAATCTAAACGGAATAAAGGAATGGAGGAGAAGCAGACATTTTTCACAGAGGTTTATGTAATGGCTATACAGGGTGTCAACTCTCAACAGTGGCCAATGGCTAATTTCTAAACCGTTAGTCATAGACATATAGTTCTAATTGCAAAAATGCTTTAAAAAAAGGTAAAGAATTGGGGGGTTTTTTGAGAGATTGAGGTTGAAAAAAAAATTATTAAAAAAATATGAAAATTAAATTTTTATACGGTCCCCCGGTCCTATAAGTGATAGTTAGTAAATTTTTACCACTACTCTAATAAGTAAGACAAAAAAAGTCCCATTCATCTGCGATTAAAACTGACCGAGTAATAGCTGTTTAAAGTTGAAGCAATTTTTTTGCTGCAAAATAGAAGTCAGTCACAAATTTACTGGATTTTTTTTTTTTAATCAGTTTATAAGAATTTGCACTAATGTAATTCTACAATCTCAAAATTTATAATGAAAACTAATGGACGCACTTAAAGATTTTTCGCGATTTCCTAAAATTTAATTTTCTTGATAAAGAGAATTTTGAAACTCACGTCTTCAATCATTTTAACCAATCTAGAAGTTAATTAAAATTAACACTACCGTAAAACTTATACGGTAACTACATCTTCAGTTAAATCGCTTTTAAAATATTTCTTTACCTCATTTAAAACTTTTTTGTAACTGGAACTAAATGTCTGTGACAAATGGTTTAGGAAGTAGCCATTGGACAGCATTGGAAATGGATGCCCTTTATAATACTTTAAGCACTTAGTGTACGTTCCCTTAAAGCTCAGTCCAATCCATCCGTTTTCAATTACAGAAAAATGGTTTAAGTCATAAAATTTAAAGTTTCATAACTCGATCAATTTTAATGTTAGATGAATGGGACCTTTTTTCACTTACTTGTTAGAGTAGTCGGAAAAATTTACTAAATATCACTCATAGGACAGGGGGACCTTAAAAAAATTAATTTTTAGTAATTTAATTTTTTTTTTTTTTTTTTTTTTTTTTTTAACCTAGATTGCTCCTCAAAAAACATTCTTAACCTTTTTTAAAGCATTTTTGCAATTGGAACTATATGTTTATGACTAACGGTTTAAAAATTAGCCATTGGCCACCGTTGAGAGTGGACACCTTGTACATTTACTGATATATCAATATTATCAACAAATAAGGCAAAATTTATTCTTAAAAAAAAAAAAAAAATGGATAAAGTTTTAACGATTTTAAACATTGTGAGCTGAAGAGTGAAGAGGTGGAACATTAACTCCATGAGAATTCAGATTGCTTCTTTATTATTTTAACAGCAGGCTCTCCGGACACAAGTCTAATTAGACAAGATCAGCTTGACACAGACCTGCAGGATGCAATGGATGTGATCTTAGAACCCATCCGAACAATTTACTGAATGAACAAAAAAGTGCCTAATAAATCTTTTAAAAAAACACTGTCTTAAAAATAGTTTTTTCATTTAAATATGCATCTATTACAAAGCATAAAATGAAAAATAATTATATTGACATTACATACATACATTATAGTGACAAGTTTTAGTGCTAGAAGGGTTTTTCTAGTAAATAGATCATAAAGTGGCTGCACAGACTTAATTGGCATATTAAAATTCAACTGATCTGCTAAGCCATATCTTGGTGGAAACCACCTGCTGTCCCAATTTTTGTGGTTGATCAATAGGTTTATCATTGTGCTTTCCTGGACCCAAAAGTGTGAAAATATGGAAAACTGGGAGCATAAAAATGCAACAATAATTTTCCACCAAGATATGACTTGATAGACTAGTTACACTTTAATATATGAATCTACATCTAGGGTTACCTAATCCTAGAATTTCAGCCATCAATGGGATAAAATGGAGGTTTGTGCAGCCGCCTCCTATCTAAAATCCAATGCAGTGGAAATTCCCATTGGATCTTTGTTGGAATTATCAAAATTTTCATTTTCTCTTAATTAAATATATATATATGTATAAATTTACAATGTAATTTGTTTAAAATGATTTTTCAAATTTTTCTCCCCATGTGGATATAAAATATAACATTAAATGGAGGTATCAATTGTACATCAACTGAAGTCATTATTTTTAGCAAAATGAGGTTACAAACAGGATTAGAGCAGAAAATAGAAATAAAGGACAGTTAATAGAGCAGAAATTTTTCATAAATGTAAAGAGTTTAACATGCTAAGAAAGAAATGTACATTGCTTATAGCAGTAGCGCTCCTTTTTCCTGCTTTTAAAGTTACAGGATATAAAATATACAATATGAATTTTAAAAAGAACACAGGTTTACTTGAATGGCAACTAAAATAATAGAAGAGATATTACAAGTTAAAACACATTTTATTTAAAACTTCTTAGTACTTTCTGTCTTTCCCAAGCTCTTCATTAGAGAATATTTTAATAAACTTATTGCTATTTATTTATACAAATACATCACTTTGTTTTTGAAATGAGAAAGCCAATAATTACTAAAATTGAAAGTAGAAGTAGCAGTCCCTTTGATTGAAAGTCTGAAAATACCAGGGGTGCAGAATATATCCGATCCCGCGATCTAGGATCGGGGGAAATTTTGGCCATCTGGGGAAATTTTGCACAAAAATATACAATTGATTTTGATTTTAACAATGAACTACATAAATACTCAAGACAAGGAAATTCCCACTACAATTAGAAAGATCCGTATGGTGACCTTTGAAAAATTGATCTCAGAATAATATTGAGAAAGTTTTGGGGAAAAAAAAAAATCTATACCTATGATAATACACAATTTGTGTATATTTATAACATATTGTAAAAGTTTGGAGAAATTTTTAAGTGGAATGGAGGAAATGTTGGGAGTAAAAGCATTTCTGCACCCCTGGAAAATACTAACGAATTTTAAATAAAATGTATTTTATTCTTCTATTATTTTATTCACTTTTATATAAGTAAACAAGTGAGTTTTTTAAAGTTCATATGGTATATTTTATGTTTGAATCAAGGTGAAACATTATATTTTGTCCAGTGATTTTGGTTTGTGACCGGATGTCTTTGCTGAGTGTGATAAACAAAAAACAAATTCAAAATGTGCTGTACTTTTTCATTTTTATGTTGTTTTTAAGATGATTTTCTCTTGCAGACAATTATAGCATTAAAAATAAATAAATAAATAACATTAAGCTACTAAAATATAGATCATATATTGAACAATATTTACTTAACAATTTAAAAAAGAAATGAAGAATGAAGCCAAACTTAAAAAAAAAAAAATGAATTATAGCCACACTACTAAAATATTAAATAACATGAAAATTTGTAGACAAAAGTTTTATGATTATATCAGAAATTTATAAATACAAAACAAAAGAGAAAAATCTACAGAACAAATTTCTCTTGTGCATACTTTTTTTTTAAAATAAATATATATATTTTGTAATGTAGAAAACAGGAACTGAACCCCCCCCCCCCCCCCATAAAATTACAAATATGATTAACTGTGTGGTCATTGTATGCTACAATAAGAACATTAAATAATAACATACTCTGACCAAAATCCAGCAAAATCTGTCAATTTGACAAGATAAAACATATTTTAATGATTTAAAATTAGTAGCTTTCAAAATTATGCAATTTAGAATAATCAACTTTTAAAGTTTAAAAAGTGCATTAACTAACTACTACTATTTTAATATAGCATTACTTAAATTGATACAATACAAGTGAAGAAGATTAGATTTTTACAATATTACTTGACAATGAAAATTTATTTCAAAGTAACCAAATAAATTTAATACTTTTATTAAGAAATTATTTAAGAAATCATTATTTAAAATAAAAAAATATTGAACAACAAGTATAAACACTGCAAAATTTTCTAAAATAAAAGTTATTATTTCTTCAATTAAATAAATAATAAATTTCTTGATAATTTTCTGTCTTTTTATTTTGGAAGGGACAATATATATGTAATAAAATAAAAAAAAAAAAAAAAAAAAAAAAATTTGCGCCATTTTTTTTTATTCTCTCTTAGCTTCAATTCTAAATTTGTGGAACATATTTCAATCTTAGTTTCGTAACTTGTAACAGCTAAAATTCTTTTTCTTACTTTAGTTATTAATAAATTATTTCTTGCTTCTCAAAAAGGCGGGAAGTATTTCGTAAGCTTTTTACTTTCTGGCATATTCCTGCGATTTTAATTTTATTTTTTATTTTTTAACATCGCGTGACAAGTGTTACTACGCGTTGCTAAAGGGCTTAGTGTTCCGAGAAAAAAATATAGTTCTTGCCAGTAGACCGCCTATTACGGCCAATTAGAAGTGATCATTTTGTCCGTTAGAGGCCCGAGTCCATCCTGATTGGATTTTTAAAATGATTGACGCGGAGTAGGAGGGCGCTAGTTTTGTCGTGAAAATGATTTTTTCATTTGGCTTTTCAGGAGAGTAGAATGCACCTTTTCTTTAAACTATCAAGACGCGCGTTTTATTTCTCCGCTGAATTAGAAATGTCATTTTTTCCGAGATTGTAGAACGCCGGAATGTTGCAGCTTAGTGAGCGAAGGCCGTAGTGATAGATGTGTGGAACGGTGATCTGTGGAGTAACTTAAGTTCGTGCTCTAAATAATAAAGAACTAAAACACTGATTTTCTTGCATTGTTATTGGAGAAACTCCTACGAGAACAAATCCATGGCTTATCCACTTACCAGAACGACTGCTCATCCCACTATTGAATCTTAGTGAATAGTAGTATTCTACAACCAACATGGTATTCTATTAGTGATTATACACTATTATAGAACATCGTCGTCGTTTTATTACATTTTAGCCGGCAGGATGAAAAATGAACCGGCGTAAAACTTTTGAGAATAAGCTGCATGCTCTTCATACACTTACAGTTGTTCCTACATTTTTCCTGGTATTGTTTTCATCTTAACATTTAATACAAAAAAAAAAAAAAAAAAAACTATGATATCTTCCATCTAAATGGTATGTCCAAGACTGAAGATGGATGGGATCAGCTGCTGTGTGTTAATACTAATATTGTAATTTTGTTTCCTGCAATAAGACTCAATGTGTGTTACTAACAGTCAGAGTTTTTGAGATGTTAGCTGCACGCATCTTTAACCTCATCTGCGTCTACTTCCACCCATGTTACGACGAGATGGCCTGCATGGAAAAACATCTTCATGTGCATAAATGATAAACCTTTCAGCTGAAAAAAGATCGTCTTATAAAGTTTTGTTTGTAATTATGTGTGGTATCTACATCTACAAATATTTTAATTGTGAAATATACCTCGCATTCTAGTGAGAAACTTTTCAACTGAGAGATATGCAACCAAACTGTGAGATATGCAAAATAAAAATTACAAAAGATCACCTGCATGAAATCAATTCAACATCATTTTCTTTTATTTATTTATTTACTGTATTTTCTAGGTAAAAGTGCATAAATATTTTGATAAATTTTCATTTCATAATAAATGAACACCTGCTGTGTGGTTGCGAAACTACGGTATATTCCATCAGTAATACAAGATAATTGAAATTTGCACCTGTGAGTCGTATCTACGAAGTGCTTTATTTTTTGTTTAGTTTAATAAAAAATTAGGTATTTGAACAAGGCCACATCGAACATGTCTGTAAGTTATTATTTTATTTGTTTATTGGCTAAGAAATTTTAATAATCATTTCTTTGTTTAAATTCTTGATTTTTTCTTTCTCTTTTATTACAGATATTAAAAAATAAATGTGTTCTTAATTTATAATTGAAATTTTATGCTCATAGAAATTTTATTTAGTTTTAAAGGTGTTATTTATTTATTTATTTTTTTTTTTTAATCGGAAGATGGATTAATTTGTTGTTAAAAAATACTCTGTTGCTAAATTTATTTTCCATACGTAAAGAAAAGTATTTTTGTTTTTAAAATTATTTGTTATTTCCCATGTATGGAAACCCGATATTTATTATTTTATTACTTATTTATTTATTATTTATTTATTTTTATTATTATTTATTGAGGTATTTGAAGTATAGTAATTGAATTTTAATAATTGAAGTATAGCATTTAAATATTTTCCATATGAATTATCCTTCTTATATGCTATTAAGATCAGGATTAGTAAAAGAAGAAAAAATGTCAGAAAATAAACTTGATATTGTCCCTTTTGAATTTGGGTTGGGCATGGATATTTTTAAATGGTTTAAACATTTTGATCGAGAATGTTCTGTAGAAAAAAAGATAATGAGTGGAAACACCAAAATATTTCAAAATATTTAAAGGGGGAAGCGCTAAAAACTTATATAAATGATTGTTTGGATTGTGCTACTTATGAAGAAATTGTCGAGATTTTAAGTGAAAAATTCATTCAAGTTAGAGTTCCAAAATTTTCTGAATTTACTTCCTTAAAGTTAAATGATCTAAGTGATTTGGATTCTTATTTTAGAAAGAAAGTTGAGATTGGAAGGCAACTTCAGCTTGAGGAAAATTTAATTATACAGGGATTAATTGATGGCCTTCAGCCGGAGTATCAAAATTGTTTGATGGTTAACCCTCCTTCCAATACTCGTGAATGGTTTCGCATTGCTAAACAATTAGCAGCGATTCCAAATCATACCTCTAATAACGGCAATAGAAATTTTCAACAAACTCAGGTAAAAACTGTAGCTTAAACTATATCTCTAGTTTATCATTTTATAATTTTTTCTCTTAAACAGTAAATTTCTTTTCATATTTTAATTCAGATAATATCCTGTAATTCTCACAGAATGGCAATGATATCTCTTGACTGCAGCGAGAGTGTCACTTGTCTGGAAATTTTTATATTTGTTTGTTTATGCCGGCGTAGACGAACAAAGTGGAAATTTCTTATTCTGTACTGAATTACTCTACTTAGAATATTTTTTTTTTCTTTCAACTGAACCTATTTGTAATATTAAGTTTAATCTATCAATTAATAAATTAATTATTTGCCAAGTAACAAAATTTTTATCACTTTATTTTAATTTTTTTCATTTCTTTCTCTCTTTCTTTGCTTCTGCATTCCAGTCCAAGTACATGTCAATTATAATATAATTTTGTATCTTTTTCTCTTTCCTTCTTGCATCTTGCAATGTTTTATCACACCGAGAGAATATTTATTGCGTAATTATTTGACATGAATTGACATTAATAATCTTGTCTTTTATTTTTTTTTTATTTTATTAATATTTCTTTTTAAGAATCTTAGTAGTTTAAAGGTCACGTGCATTCTCAAACATGAATAAAATTTTTATTTATCTTTATTTTATTTTAATTTATCATATTATATTTTAATTTTTTTTTTGTACATATTCCTACTTAATCCTGTACTCGGATTACCAGATTAAGTAAATGATTTCATAGTTGATTGCATTTTTATTTTATTCCACTTCTCTCTATATTTCATCCCAAAAATATGAGATGAGATAAACGAGATTAAGTATTTAAAGAATGTCTTTTGTGATATTTATTATTACTTATTAAGAGATTTACTTATACCCATTATGAGATTTACTTACACTTATGATATTTATTATTATTGATATTTTTCCTTATTATGTTTCTTAATTATATTGTTTATTATTTACATTGTTAAATTTTATTATTACTATATTATAAAATGTGTTATTAATTAAAAATACAATTATAAAAGTATTTTCACAAAGATTCCAAAATGGAACTGTTATGAATGTTCAAGGACTTACTCACACAAAAACTGAACTAATATTATAATGTTAGCTGATGAATTTGGACAGTTAAATGAATTAGACATCCTTAAAATGAGGTAATGAACTATGCCATTCCAAATATGACTTTAAGAAGATTTTTGAAATAAACTTTTAAAAATTGATTTCTAGATTTGACATTGTTAAAAAAGAATTTAACGTTATTGTTTTTCATTTTTATGTTTCATTTTTATGTTATTACTATGGGTAATTGCTTATATTTTCAAATTACTTTTTGATGTGTACTTTAAACAAGATTATATCTTGTATTTGTATTGAAGCCTATTTTATTGTATTTAAATTAGAAGTTATTCCACGCATCACCTTGGTGTTTTTAAATTTGAATTCTATATTTATATAAAAAAGAGAAATTAATTTAAATTTTTTTTTTATTCAGTATCTAATTATTATTACTTATATCAACAACTTCGTGAGCTAAGTCTGCATCATCTCCCTTTCTGTGAAATTGCAGGTCTCAGACCTACTTTTTCACCCGTCTTTCTGGGAGGGGGGATTTGTAATAAAAAAAAAAAAAAAAAAAAAAAAAAAAAAAAAAAAAAAATTTGCGCCATTTTTTTTTATTCTCTCTTAGCTTCAATTCTAAATTTGTGGAACATATTTCAATCTTAGTTTCGTAACTTGTAACAGCTAAAATTCTTTTTCTTACTTTAGTTATTAATAAATTATTTCTTGCTTCTCAAAAAGGCGGGAAGTATTTCGTAAGCTTTTTACTTTCTGGCATATTCCTGCGATTTTAATTTTATTTTTTATTTTTTAACATCGCGTGACAAGTGTTACTACGCGTTGCTAAAGGGCTTAGTGTTCCGAGAAAAAAATATAGTTCTTGCCAGTAGACCGCCTATTACGGCCAATTAGAAGTGATCATTTTGTCCGTTAGAGGCCCGAGTCCATCCTGATTGGATTTTTAAAATGATTGACGCGGAGTAGGAGGGCGCTAGTTTTGTCGTGAAAATGATTTTTTCATTTGGCTTTTCAGGAGAGTAGAATGCACCTTTTCTTTAAACTATCAAGACGCGCGTTTTATTTCTCCGCTGAATTAGAAATGTCATTTTTACCGAGATTGTAGAACGCCGGAATGTTGCAGCTTAGTGAGCGAAGGCCGTAGTGATAGATGTGTGGAACGGTGATCTGTGGAGTAACTTAAGTTCGTGCTCTAAATAATAAAGAACTAAAACACTGATTTTCTTGCATTGTTATTGGAGAAACTCCTACGAGAACAAATCCATGGCTTATCCACTTACCAGAACGACTGCTCATCCCACTATTGAATCTTAGTGAATAGTAGTATTCTACAACCAACATGGTATTCTATTAGTGATTATACACTATTATAGAACATCGTCGTCGTTTTATTACATATATATATATATATATATATATGGGTGATTCTCAAAATAGGGGACAATTTCAAAAATGAAATCTTAAAAAAATTACTGTTAGCAAAATTTCTGAAAAAAATAGGTGTTGTTAATATAGTATTAGGTATACTTTCCATGTAGTCAGCAGAGCTAAATATTTAAAAATTACTTTAAAAAAAAAAATAGTATTTTTTGAGCCATGCTAATGATAAAACGAATTGCATGGAATAAATATATTATGAAATTTTTATTTTCTTCCTGTTTAAATATTTTTTTTCTATATTTATTAGCCTTCCTTTTCAGCAAATGGTTTCCATTTTTACATATATACATATAAGGAGAATAAAAACATTACCAAAGAGCAAACTTTGTTACATGAGCAACATTCTGACACTAACAATGTAAGAAGCTGTCTTAGTGATTTTTCTACAGATTTAATGCATATTTTAGGGATAATAAATGTAATACCTAAATTTATACGTAAAATTAAACTTTATAAAGGATACAATATAAGCACTGGTTACATTTATGTATATAGGATTCTTTAGCATGGACAGAAAAACCATGCTAATGACACTGATATCTGTCCATGCTAATGACAAATTTTAATTTAAATAAGATTATCAACCATAATATAATCACAATGCAATATTCCTTTCTGGGGCTTTTTAAAACACAAAAGTTCTGTGCAAATAAATAAAATAAAAATTTTAACTATAAAATAAACATGAAAATTATTATCCATTCTAATGACATACAATTGATGTACTCCCCTAATATTCAACTTCTATTCTTAAAATACAATACATGCTTCTATTTTCTGGCTGGGATAAAATGGCTACTTGTTGCCATGGAGAAACTTTATATTTTCAAACTATTGTCATATGTGAAAATGAAATTTTGATTAATAACCAGCTGTTTTAGTATGACCTTGTTTTGAAAATCGAATATGGAGGACAAACTTTAATTCTTTTTTTATGTACTATAATTTTATTTTTAAAAAGAAATTTATTGGATAAATCATCTCCTTGATTAATATAAAGAAAGAATAACATTTTTTTATTTTATAAAAATCATATTAACTCTTGAAAAATGCTAGTAAACACAAGGCACAGCTGCTGTGGACATCCATGCTAATGACATTTTGAATCTTTATTCTGTTCTTTTAAGGTGTTTTTAACTAAAAAGTGAGTAATTCTTGAGTGCAAATAATGAATAATATTAAGAAAAACATATCTAAATTTAAAAACATGACAGAAAACCTCTCAATTTTTTTTTTCTATGCCGAAAGACATAAATTGTCCCCTATTTTGAGAACCACCCATATATATATATTTTGTATAGCAGGAAAAATTAGGGTCACAAACATGTGGCAAGAGATTAAAATATATATATAATCACAATCACTATAAAGCAAGAAAAAAAAAAAAAAATAGGGTTTTTTTTACTTAATGATTATGAGTCTAAATATAATTTATAGGTTTTGACTCTAGAAATTAATCATAATATGCAAGGAACATACAGTCAGGGTGCAGAATTGGGCCCATTTTTGAACAAAAGAGTCAGAGTTATCAAAAAACAAGCCAACTCAAACTTTTTTTTTTATTAAACATTTTGAAATTAATATATAAATTTACATTGGGGGGCCCAAGTTTAAGATTCCCATTATACTGCCCAGCACATTAAAACCATTTTTAATTAAAAACTCTAGTAAATCCCAAATTATTTCTGAACTAGTAAAATTTTAATTTTTTTTTTCTTTCCATTGAAACTTTTCACCTTTAGAGAATATGAATTAACATCAAAATGTGAAGATTTCCTCTTTACAAGTTCACGTACCCAAAATAGTAAAATTCTTCATTTCTATTCTTTTTTAGATTTTGATAATTAGATTTTTTGGTTTTGTGAGACATAAAATTGTAAAATTAGTAAAAAAAAAAAAAAAAAAAAAAAAAAAAAATCTCTTTTTTCTTTCAAAGCTCTAAGAGAAGTATTCTTGTAGAAGCTCTTGTATTTTAATTAATACCGAAATAGTGACATTTTCCCCTTATTTTTCTTGCATTCCTTCATAATTTTAACCAACAGAAACACTAGTGTGTTCCTCAGCCTGGAGTCAGAGTCACTCATTTTCCCCACTGACTCCTGCAGTATTCTTTTTGAACTACCAACATTTTACTTGTGTTGCTTTCACATAACATATTGTACTCACAAACAAATAAATATAACACTGCTATGAACATGATTTTATACACCTTGTTGTTTTCAGGAATGTGTTAAAATGTTATTTTCCAATGGATGACCGTCTTCAAATATAGGGAAACATAACGTTAAACGATGATTTTAATAAATTTTGTTTGATGATAAATCTTGCAACATTGACAAAGAATAATAAGGATTTCTTTTTTCAAATTTAGCAGCATCATAGAAATTAAATGAGCATGATGATGAATTTAAGGACATGAAAAAGGAGTATATTAAGAAATTTTCAAAAGCTTTCTGCTTTCAAAAATTCCCTCCTTACACAACACATACATTCTCAGGAGACTAAACCCACATGTATCAAAATAACAGCAATATACAGATGACATTTTTTATGATCGTAAATTTAAATTTTGAATCTTTAAAGTTATCTTGAGTAAATCTACTAGTAAAAAATAAATAAATAAAATAAAAGAATGATTGGTATATTTTTATTGTAAGAGATTACCAGAGTGTCTAGAACAGTTATCACAGGAGATGTGTTCATTCACAAAATGAGCAATTTTTTTTTACTTTTCTTTATTTTAAACTTTTCTGGGATTTTTTTTTTTTTGGGGGGGGGAGGGGGGAGTATCCCTCACATTGCTCCATTTTTGTTCCAAAAATATAGATATATTATGCACCCATACTTATGCATCATAATATTTTAATGTGTAAAAGAAACATTAATACATTCAAATCATTATGTAAACATAAGTATGAACCTGAAAATAATTTTTTGTTTAACAATGTAAAATATAAGAGTAATTTGATACATATTTTAGGAGCAAAATTAAGTTGCCAATGCTCTGCCATCTGAGCTATTGAGGACAAATTTTGAAGTTTAAATCTTGTGCCAGACATTTTGTCTCCCAGCTAGAAAAATTACAACTCATATTTATTATTTACTTACCAATTAGGATAATTGTGTCAAAATTAATCAAAAGTGTCACAAGATATACAGTGTTTACTCGGAGTTCCATTATCTGAGATTTATTCTACTGAGCTGTTTCAAATAAGACCAGATATCATATCAAAAGGTTACCTGAGTGAATTATGCCCACCCAATTTTTCTAGGATAACTCAGATGGCAGATCATTAACTGCTGAAACCAAAGACATCTGGTTCAAATCATGGCCTGGACACTTTTTCACTGAGTTGGAAAAATTACAACTCATGTAATTTTCATGGATAGAGTAATCTCAATTTTATGCTGAATACTTGCACACAATGTGGATATAAAATGATAAACCAATTTTTTGCAACTAGATAAAGAAGGAACATTAAAAATGTAAATATAACATTAAAATAAATAAAAAACTCACTATAAAAAAAAAACAAAGCAGGTTGTTGATTTAATTAAGCAGAGAAGAAATTTTATAAATTAGAAATTTAACAATTATACAAAAAAAAACTATTTTTGTGACATTATAATACTACTCATGGAACAATGCATAAGAATGCAGCATTATGACTAGAAAAATTAAATGTATTCAAAAACAAAATATCACTGGATGACTTCTTCAGTCTTTCAAATTTTATAAAACATGAACAAAAATGACTGATACAGTATAAAAATTAACTTTAACCCTTTTGGATGCAAAATTAAATTGAATAAAATCTTTTTCGAAACCTTTTCATTTAAGATTATTTGTGCTTTAACATCACACAGGCTTTCAAGTTATAAAAGAAATTTAATCAATTATTTGCTTTGAGACAGCCGTTCCCAAACTTTTTTGTTATTCTATCTATTTTAAATTTTTAAAAAGTTTTATGAGCCACTTAATAGAAGTATATATGACTTTAAAAGATCTTCAAATTGCTATGCATAGTTTATAACCAATTTCAATATTAAATAGCCTTTTTAATAATTATTCGATTTAAAAACTGTATGCTTCCACATGTTTATCATGACATAACACTAAATACCTTTTTTCATGTCTTTATATGCTATAGTTTTTGCAGGATAAGCAGAGAAAATGATAAGATCCTACTAGATTCAATTATAGCAATAACATTCATAACTTTTTTTTTAAGAATAGAGAGATTTTTGCAGCAGATAAAATAAAATAAATTATACATTACTGAAGATACGACCAATTGTTAGTGGGTATGACCTATAGTTTAAGAACTGGTACTTTAGGAAAATTTATTAATAAATATTTATGTTGGAAATTTGACCAAATTTTAGTTAAAATTTAAATTTTTTGTATATTAATGATCATACAAATTAAAATATAAATTTTTCAATGAATCAACTATAAGAGATTACCAGATCTTGAGAGTTAATATTTTAAATATGAATTGATCAACAATAACAACAAAATGGTTTGGGGATATAACCAAATTGTACTTTTAACAGGAATTTTTCAATGCAATGCTAGATAAATGGCGTCCTTACAAATGGATCTAAAAGCTAAGTAAAATAAAAAACACATTGCATCCAAATGAGTTTGTTGAAACACTTGAACAAACAAAACAACAATAAACAGGAACAGAATGAATTCAATTACATTAAGTCATGGATTACATAAATACAAATATTAAAAAATCACATCCTACAATTATCTGACATTTTAAAACTTAAAAAAATTAAGAACATTGTTACAAAGTTGAACAAATTTTAATGTACTATCATTTTATGCACTGAATGTCTATATCATTTTAGTATAAATGACAGCTTCATGCCCTCCCCCCCACCCAGCACACACAAAAAAAAAAAAAAAAAAAAAAAAAAAAAAAAAAAATTAAACTTTACAAAAATAAATTTTTACTCATCTGTGAAATACTAATTAGAAGTAAATAAGAACTGATAACTTGATAGTAGATTAGATTATATGAAAATAAACACCACAAAAATTTTACTGATCCTTCATAACAAAGTATTATTGGTACAATGTGATTACATGTGTGGCTCAATGAATTTTATTCATTCAGCAATGTCACAGACATGCTGTCATAAATTACACAAGAAACTGGAAGCAGCATGCAAAAAAATAGCTCTTGCGCATCGCGTGGGACGCATAATTTCACCAAAATATCACAAAACAGCCTGAATTTTGTAAAAGAAATGCAAGAAAAAACAAATTTAATCAAAAATAGCAGGAATATGCTAAATTTCATTAAAAAAGAAAACAACTAATTTCTTTTTAAAGAAAAGACTATCATCAAAAAGTTATACATTTTTCTCATCAAAAAATAGTGAAAAAAAAATGGCAAATTTCACAAAAAAATCCTGAAAAAGCAGCAGATTTCACACACACAAAAAAAAAAAAAAAAAAAAAAAAACATGAAAAAATTACAAAAATGCCAAAAGAAAAAAAAAGATTTTATTAAAAGATTGCGAAATGTGTCCAAATTTCCTCAAAAAGCCCAAAGGCTCGCAGAAAAAAAACAGCAAATTTTGTGAACATATCGCAAAAAAAACAACTAATTTGTATAAAAAATTAATGACTTTTGTCAAAAAAATGCAAAAAATGACATTTTTCATAAAAAAATCCAGAAAAAATGGCAGATTTTAGCAAAAAAATTTGAGAAAGCAACAACTTTTGTCAAAAAATCTGTGAAAACAGCAAATTTTATTGAAAAATTGAGATAAAACGGCAAGTTCTGTTAAATTAAATAAAATGTTACATTTCATCAAAATGTCACGAAAAATGACAAATTTCGTCAAAAAATCCTGGTAAAATGCAGATTTTGTCAAAAAATCAAGAAAAAACAGTAAATTTTGTGTAGTTTTCATGAAAAAACACAAAATTCATCAAAGGAGCATGAAAAAAAAGTTACTGGCAGGAGTGGATTTTTTTGTTCCAAAAATTAATTTTCCTGCCCCCCCCCCCTTTTTTTTTTTTTTTTTGCTGCTCCTAAATTTGTTTTTGACTGCTCCAAATCTTTCTGAGTGAATGTGACTCCTGAAAAAGCACCCAAAAAAGTATTATTCAATCAACAAAAGTATTTTTTTTTTTCAAATGTCTTTTTTTTTAATAAATCAGTCTTGCACTTTAAAAAAAAAAAATACAAACACTTGATACTTGTGATCTTCTACACTCAAATAAGTGTTATTTTATAATTAAATTTGTATCTTATCTTGCACATTTATTTTGTTTTAAAGTAAATTAAATTTCTCATAATAGTTTATTAAAAAATATATTGGTTTTAATTATTCATTACTTATTATTAAAACAATAGTTCATGCATTTCATTTTTCTTTTCCAAATGAACAAGTTCAATTTTTGCATCTAAAATATGACTTATTAGTTTTGACCTGAAATTTTGGGTAAAAAAGAGACCCAAAATTTCAGACGTCCTGGGGACCCAGTATTTTTCAAGTCCAGGGACATCAATGGATTCATTATGTCAGCTTATTTTCAGCTGATCAAGGTCCGTTGAAGAGGACCATATGTGAATCGAGTTTAATTTTGATATGTTATGCTTTCAATTTCAAAGTTGCAGGCTTACTTATTTTAAATTAAGTCACTGTTATAGGATTTATAAAAATGTAATTTTAAATTTTTGTCTCAATACCAACTGTTAAATCTATTAGTGTAATTTTTCATGGCTAATATCAAACAAGGTTTTTTTTTTTATGTTAGTGTGCAACTTTCTCAAATATAGTCATGATAAATAGTATTAAATATATAAACATTTAAATTCCAGTAGCATAAACCATCTAGCAAGACTTTATATATTAATTTAATGATTAAAAAATAACAAATCTGTTATAATTTGCTTTATGTTTCCAAATTATTGTACTTTATTTTCATTGTATGGGAAAATTCCTTAATTATCTTTCCTTTTTCACAAACAATGTGCAATGGAACAAGATGAATTCTTTATTTATTTATTTATTTCATTTTAAGAACCAGTTTGAAAAGCACCCTCATAAAAAATATCTGCAAATAAAATTGAAAATGTAAAAAACTGCCTGCATTCAAATCAATCTCAGGTATCCAATGCAAAAAAAAAAAAAAAAAAAAAAAAAAAAAAAAAAAATTACTTAAAAATACTGTTAATGTATGTTTTTTAAAGTACAATAAATGAACTTTTGAATTCATGATGTTAGTGTAAATCTGAAACTATACAAATGTGTTCAATCTAAGATTTTACAAAAATTGCATAAGAAACATTCGTAAACAATAAGTACTATTATATTTTTAACACAAGGGTTTACAATTACTTCCATTTTATAGCTTTTACATGTAAATCCCCCCCCCCCCCAAAAAAAAAAAAAGTCATAAAACATGACTCCCAAATTTTACAATACTGTATAACAACTGACTAGTAAACTGACAACATTTCTTTCCCTTGAAATAACAAAATAATTCAAATACTCTTTTCAAAATATATAACATCAGTTATTATCTGTTTTACTAAAACACAATGCCATTTTCTTTTATCAATAAATTTTGAAAAGATGTTTTCTAAATTAAAAATTTCAATAGCACTTTTAATAGTGAGAATGAGTTTCTATATCTAAAGTGTATAGAAACTGCAACAGGGTGTTTGTAACATTATAAAAAATACATAAGCTTGTTAATTTTTTTTTTTTTTTTCAAATAATAACAAACAATTATACTTTTTAATTTAGTTTTCTTATAAAAATCAACTGATGGGATCATCTCACAGCTTTATGATCTGTGAGTTAGGCTGACTATTAAAATTTTAAATGGGGAAAAACAACAATATTGAACGATATAAGTTACTACTTAAACACACTTTTGTAATAATCCATTGAACTAAATGCTATGAAAATTATCAAAATCATATTAGTAAGAAACATGTATCTTAAATAATCCATCAGTACATATGTACATGCTATTATTCTGGATCATTTTTTGTTTGAGAACACAAAAGTAAGATGTTGACAACAAGAATTTTATAGTTTATTTATATATTCATAAATCATTCCTTATTTACAATTCAATCTGTTTTTCGGTTAGCCAGGCACCACTCTTACATAACACATATATATAAATACACATGTATATATACACATAAATATATATGTATATATAACAGCAGTGCCCAACCAATCGAAAAATACCAAATCCAATAATCCAAATTGCTCTTTGAAAAACAAAACAATTTGATTTGAAATTTTTTCATTGCATACTTGGGTAAAATAATCTCATTGATTGAATGACAAGCACATTTTCAGTTCTGATTGTCCATTTATTTTATTTTAATAATGCACTAAATAATGAATGAGTATAGAATAAATTAAAATAGATTGAGAGCATTAATTATGTTTTATATAGTTGATTTCTCTTTGTAATGAATTTGTTGTAGGATAATTAGCAGAGAAATAAAAAATATACCTAATGAGCACGATCTAGAATCCTGTAATCATTAAAAGTAATTATATGTTATTATTATTATTATTATTATTATTATTATTATTATTTGTTTGGCTAACTGAACTGCACTTTAACACGAAGAAAATAATTTTATGAATATTACTTCTTTAGAATAATAAAAATCATTCAAAAACTTATGCTTTCCTTCAAATTAGAAGATTTTTCAGTACTTACGTATTAACGTCAGCGCAGCAGATGCAGCGCTAATGCGCCAATAAAGGGCAATCATGCTTTTTGCACACGCATGCAATTATCATTTGGATTACTTGTTATTTGCTAATTTTTGATGCCATTTTTTAGTGCTTTTTTAATATTTTTTTAGCTCACTTTTGATGCCATTTTCTGTGCGCGTGCAAACAACAAGATTGCTCTTTGGCACATTAGCACGTCTGCTGTGGTGACGTTAATAGGTAAGTACCGATTTTTCTTTCAAACGCAACTTTTATTCTCTACAACAGAAATGTACAGTAGAAATATGGTGCACTGATGATTATATACAAGTATGCTAAAAAACCACTAGGTGAATCATCCAATGACTGTATTTAAGCATCATCAACTTACTGTAAACTGTACATACAGATCTTTGTGTATTTTTACACTTTGAGCATTCAAACTCTTAGTTCGAGATATAATAACATCATGATTAGCTTTCATGTGTTTATTCTAAAAAGATTTTTTTACTTCATTTTATAAACTAGAAAACAATGTTTTATAAAATCCGCATTAGTTTACTTAGCTGCTACTAACATTTATTCATCATCTAATATGCCTTCTTTTCATTAAAGAAAATATTAAGTACTTTAGAGTTCTAATCTGTAGCCTTTAATAAAAGGTAAGCCTGTGGGAACTCTACGTTGATAATTGACATAATCCTCCGCAAAAAAATTTAATAATGTTATTTCTTCTTCAACAACACGCTGTCTAAAAAACCTCCATGATGCTATAGCATATATGATTGTGCACAAAGGATTGCATAATACAATCTGAGTGCCAACAGACCACCAAAACCAACCAACATATGACGGATGACGACACCATGCATAAACTCCATGTGAAACTAATACATGCCCTTCTTCTCGGTGACTTTGAATGATGTGATTAAAATTTGTTCCAGCAGTAAACATGGCACCTTTTCTTACCAGTTCTCCAACTAAGCACATTATCAGGCCAATTATACTTATCCATCTAATTTCCTTAATATTAGGATAAAAGTACCATTCTACAGTAAATTCTATCCAACTGCTAACAGCAGCTATACCATATTCTTTACTGTGGTTCAACAAAAAGCAATCTAAGCTCAAAGACTTTGGATTGATAATTGCTGTGGTGAGGTACTCAGAAAAATGAAAGAAACTTAAAAGAGACACATAACATCCAAATACACGCCAGGATGAAGAGGCAAGAGCTGTGATCAAAAGTCCAAGTCCAAAAAAGAATCCTAAAATTCCTGAACGCAAAGCAACTTTATATGAATAACCCCTTCGTTTGTAAACAAGATATAGGTGTGCTTGTATTCCTAATGAATACACAACTGACATAACAATCCAATAATCTTCAACAACATGCTTAAGCGTCTTATTTATGTAACCTAGACAGGGGACGACTAGTACAGTTAAATTTAAACAAAAACAATATAAACTTATCTTGCCATTCGTGCTGATGGCCATGTTGATTCAAAAGGTAATTGTTTGTTACACAGCTTAATATGCTCAGCTGATTTGCGCCTCTTACAGGAAAGAAAAATCATTAACGTTCTTTAAAAAATAAGTTATTATGCTGAAATATATATATATCCATCAGCTTTTAAAAAACAATTATTTCTTAAATGACTAGTTTCTCGCATATTAGGTTTGGTTTGGTTTGGTTTGAGTAACAATGCTTTTGAGGTCTATAGCTACAAATGGCTGTTACCTCGAATGATCCATAAACCACAGAAACAAATACAGAACACTTTATTATTACAAGAAATCAAGTACATACATTTTAATACACATCACAGGGACAACACCAAAGACGTTTAAGTAATAGACATGAAATCCCTATTCAAATGCATGGGATATCATGGCAGCCATCTGAAGTAACTTGAAACACCTCAACCGCGAGGTGAGTACGGCAACTGTGAATTATTTACCATTAAGTGCTATGGCCAGATAGAGCTTAAAGAAAATATTTTTTATCAAAAAACACGAAGTTTACGCCATATTTTTTTGTGCCATACTGATTTTTATATCTAATTTTACGTTATAAATGTTAAATTTTCAGAAATACAGTTAAACAAAGCGATTTATTAATAATTTTATAGAGGTATGTTTGAAACATAGTATCTAATTTTAACATGCCTTATAAATCGAAAAAAAGGCGAAATTTGTATTGAAACAGAATTGTTAAAGAATATACGATCTCTAGAGATGTAATATTCATAATTATTGCATAGAAAGCGTTTGATTCAAACAATGTATAAAGTAATTTATTTGCTACAGTTAGCTTATCTTATTTGAAGCATTAAATTTAATGCTGATTTATTTTATTACCGCTGTAGAATTTATTTGTGTGCGATTTATTAAGTTGTTAATATGTCAGATTTATTTGTAATTAAATTTAAATAAAAGCTATTTTGAGATTATTTTGAAATTTTGTTCATTTTACAATTGTTGTTTATTTACTTTTATTGCATTCATTGAGAAAAGAGATGAGAAAAAACATTTTGTTGAGTACCCATGAGTGAGGGGTGGGGGGGGGGGAGTCATGGGATTTCAAATTTAATTCACGCAATTTTTTATTTCTGTAATCATATTGAATAAAAAAACATAAAATTTCTCTTAATGAATTTTTAAATAAGAAAATGATTGTAAATACCATTTAAAATAACAGTATCAGGAAAGAATAAATTGCATTAAAATGACTTATTTTCCCTGTCCTCAACTTTCCTGATTCAAAAAAATAATTGTTAGATTCTTTTTATTTACATTCATGTTTAACATTATTATTATGGATATCCAATAGTGGCTTAGCCAGGCCATCACCTCCCTTTCATGAAGAAAAAATATATTGTTCTGAATCTTCATTTGAAAGAGAAAAATAAGGATAAATGCTAATTTTTGTTTTTATAGTATGTCTTTTATACTGATACCTAAATTCTTTTGCGTGCTAGTTTTTGAGAAAACACTCTTAGCTTGGTTTATTTCATGTTCATATTCTCTTTTAAAGAAAAAAAATCATAAACTTCCTTTTTTTTTTTTTTTTAAATCCTGCCTCTCACTAGGTTCTGCTCTGTGAGAATTGATGTTGAATTATCAAATTTACTGGCGTTTAATGTATGCTTTTAAAAATTATTATTTGTAGCACAAATTGAGAAAAAAGTTGTCTTTTTCATAATATGTGATATATTGTTTAACAGTGAAAGATCCAAGAATTTCAAAGAAGAAAAGCTCATTCTACATTTATTTTTATTTGTATATATTTTCCTTCTTATTAAAAAAAATTTACATTTTCATAATACATATTTTTCTCCCACTTGATATTTTGTATGATTTCATACAGTTATTAAAAATATTGCTACACGCACTTGATTAACCTTTCGACCCAAAAACTGTCGATAATCTGCAACATTAAATCCAATAATGAATTATCATAAATGTCAAATTTACTTGCCATTAAAATGTTAAACGTGTTTGTAACGTCATCAGGTCTTTTTAATTCAATATTTTATTTGTATTTTTTATTAATGTTTTACAAATTTATTTGTTTGTCCATTATTTAAAATTACTTCCAAGCGGTTTTTTTTTTTTTTGGCTTTCAAGTCTATATTTATTGTTTACATACATTTTATATTAATATACATCTATGTTTTTTGACTAAGACACTGAATAGTGATTTTGGCTGAATGTTTGGAAAACAGGTGAATCGAATATTCGGCTAGCTGAATAGTAACTGTTATGCCAAATACCATATATTCGTCCAGCCGAATAGTAAGTATTTAGTTGAATACTGAATATTTGGCTGCTGAATACTTTTTATATTTCAAAGTTTAAAGCTATTAAAATGTTACTTTTTAAAACAATCATACATAATATTTCATAATAGAGATTTATATTTTAATAAACAAGAACTTTTTATAAGTAAACTTAATACTGAAAAAAACTGCCTTAAGTTATTTAAGAAAGAATTATGAGACTCTTAATTAATAAAATTATAAATTTCATTTTCTTCACTACAAATTAAAACAAGCATTTTAAAGTAAAAGAGAAATATTAAAAAAATGAGGGAGAAAAAATCCGGTCTCATAATTATTATTTTTTTTAAATAACTCAAGGTACATTTTTTTTTTTTCAATATAAAGTTTACTTATAAAAAGCTCTTGTTTATCAAAATGAAAGTTTCTTTTATTACTGTTTGTCCTAAAGAAACAGTAAAATCAAATGACGGCAATTCAATAAAAATAACTTTTCTACTTCTTTCGATTTAGCATAGAAGTTTTTAAAAGCATCCTACATTAATATCTGGATCTGGAATAAACGATCATTCTCAGAGATTATAAACATTCAGGATCTTAAAATCTGGCAAGAAACTTTCAGTGGCGAAAATATGGTCAAGACAAACAGTTTTTAATGAGAAAATCTCAATCTATTCCATTCATATTACAATATATTCAATCAAATATATACACAGTGCTAAATAGGCCAAAACTGAATAATTATTCACAACTTTATCAATAATGAGGATATTTTAGCAACATTTGTTTTATATTAATTTTGTTTATATTAAATATGATATTCAAAATGGCCGAATTTTGATCAGTAACACATTACAAATAGCATCAACTGAAATTTAATAAAGTAATGTCTAGCTCATAGTTTTTTCCTATGAATGATGTCATTTTCCTGCTCTTCTCGTCATATCATATTTCACTGAAATCAAATCATATCAGTTGAAAATATAGTTATGATATCTTCATTATTGTTAAAGTAACAAAAATATAGTTTCACCTCAAATAAGATGAGATATAAATTTACTTGTAACTCAATAAGTTGAACACGAATATTTTTTCTTGAACAAAAAAATTGTCTGCCTTGCCTTGATATCTTTTATCAACCCCAAAAGTTTTTCTACTTTTTTAAACATTGTTATTTGGGAAAAAGCCAGTGGCGCAGCCAAAATTCAGTTCTAGGGGGTGGGGTGGAGTTTCTGTTAAAGATGATTGCTGGTTAATGGAATCACTGATTAGAATATTCACTGTATAATATTTAAACTCAAGGAGCATCTGTATGGCAGGAAATCATCATTTTTTTAGCATAATATGTCTCAGAAAAGTGATTTAGTTCAAATAACCAATTTTCACTTAACTAATCCATGTCATAGACACTTTCATAATTTTAATTAGAATTTTTACCACGTAATTAAATGAAATCTGATTCAATAAAGCAGCGGATTCGAAATGTGCCAAAACATTTAAATATTATGTTTGGTTTTGATTCATATAAGTGACAATTATAGCTAACATTCTCAGCTCTGTGAGGGGTTTTAACCCCAAAATCACCCCCATGGCTGAACACTAGAAAAAAACAACAGATTATTTATTAAACTAAACAAAATTTAGAAGCTTGCATTTGAAAATCATTTATTCCCATGAGAATTCTAATTAATCATCATTTTAATCCTTCTCATGGTTAATTTTCTTAATTTATGCATTACAAACAGCAAATAAATAATGTAAAAACATTCTGTTTTATTTAAATGATTTTATTTCAGATTTTTTAAAATATACAGTAGACGCCACCAAATCCGCACAGCTTGGGACCAGAGGTTGTGCGGATTTCTGGTCATTGCTTTGTTCATATTTTTTAAAAAAATAATTTGAATGTAATTCATTATAAAATCAAAAGTATAATGAATGCTTACAATATACTAAAATATTAAAATAAGTAATAAACTAAATTAATACAAATTTAAATAATTTTTTAAATGATTAAAATACCAGAGCTGCCAACTTCTATGCCTTTTTAAATGAGAAAAATGCGTTTCTAACCAGAAAATTTATTAAATAATATACGTTCTGTATTTATTTCAAGATTTGTAGTATTGCATACTCTTTTAACTTGTTAAATGAAATTTCTGGTTCGAATGGGTTTGTTTGGTTGTAAAAAGGCATAGAAGTTGGCAGCCATGAAATACTAAAAGCAAAGGTCAAGTTAATAATCAATAATGTACAATTAAATATTCATTTTAAAGATTAAATGTGTTTTTCCTAAATTATTCAATGAAACTTGCCTCATAAAGGTACATTACTAATTCACATCAGGATCATTAAATAAAGAAGCTTTATTTCAGGTTAGTTAGATTTAACTAAAAAAGCTTGATTAATACATAAATATATTTGGTAAGATTGTGATTATCAATGATATCAGGAATATCTTGATTTTTTTCAGAAATAAATTATTCTTTCTTCATGAAGAAATATGAATTTAATAACATTAACTAAAATTATAAATTAAAAAATGTATTTAATATATATAAAACTAAAGTCAAATTTTGCACTTACATCTGAACTGAATATTTCATTGTTTACATCCGTAAATTATGTGCAGATTTGAGGGAGTCTACTGTATTTATAAATTGACAGTTAATAGTAGAAATTGTGAATAGTTTTTAAAAATGTTTTTTAAGAGGTTTTGTCTGATTACTTAAAAAACCTCTGATATACTGAATACTTTGATATTCGACCAAACCGAATATTCTGCAGGCCATATAGTTTCATATTTGTCTTAACCGAACAGTTTGACATTTGATAATATGGCCAAATAACGAATATTCGGTAAGAGGTACCTAGACTAAATAAAAAGATTGTGGTTTAAAGAAAATGTTTTTTAAAATATAGTATGGTTAAAAAAAAAAAAAAAAAAAAAAAACATTTGGTTTAAACACTAAAAAACAGTGTGGCATGCTGTTTTTTATGTAGTTTTTTTCTTTATTTGTGATGTTTCATTTACTTTACACATTATTGAAAAATGCAAAATCTATGTTATGCAGAAGCTACAAGTAAAGCTTTAGATAAATGATGAATTAATAAATTTGTAAAGTGAGAGATAATTTTAATCAATCCAACTTTTCTTATAAGCCATAAAGCTACATAGCAGGATAAATATTTTTTTGAAAATTAGCTGGGGAAGAAAAAACAAGTACTTAGTTTCCTTTCATCTTTTTCTAAGGATTTTAGTTTAAAAAAAAAATCAACCAAATGACAGATTTGAGCAAAAATTAATTTTTATTTCTTAAATTACTTGATTAATTATGAATAGAAGGTGGTAGCACAAAAAGATAATCACCTCATCAAGTTCATGGCTGAAATTCCAGAATTAGTTAAAACTTGATTTGAATGGAAAGTTCAGTATCAGTCTCTGATGACTAATGTGGCACTTAATGTATTGCAACTATACCCAATCTTTTCTCAGGTCAAGTTCTCAGTATAAACATAAACAAAAGTGCTCCAACTGGAAGATATCAGCCGAGCTTCTGATTCAATGGAGGGCATTTGGATTTCTTCGTCATTATTAACAAATTTGAATCATTTTACATTATTTTTTTAATATATTTTTATGAATATTTCAAAATTTAAAGAAAGCGTGACAAGTGTATGATTTTCAATGAAATTTTGTTTAAATAAATGTATGTTTAAGTTGTTTTCCACTGCATGAGTGCCTTAAATGGCAGTTTATTGCTTTTTTTGACGATCATGAAAATGCTACATTAGCAATGTTTTTGTTTTGAAATTACGAAGGATAATGTAACATAAACAGAAACGTTACTTATCTTATATATACTATAAATGTGAAAGTGTGTCCGAAAATTGGAATGAATTTGGCATCAAAACAAATAGATTAAAGTCTTTGAATCTTTGCATACAGATAAGTTAAAGCCCGGAAATGAACATAGGCTAATCTTTGATTTATTCAAATATTTTCCTTGATAATTCAAAATTTCATTATTTTTCATACAGAATCAATAGGCATTTTTTAATTAAAATTTAACCATTTTCCTTTCCTGTTGCCAATAAAATAGAAACCTAAAATAATTTCTCAGCGGCAATAAATTTTAAATTGAGCAATTTCCATGCAAAAAAATGAAAAAAGAAATAAAAGAAAAGGAAATAAATATGACGTCATATTTGAAATAGAAATAAGAATATTTTCTGTTATATAATAAACATGGATATTTCATTAACAAGAATTTTTCTGTCTCAAATGGCGACATAATTAGAAGTAAAAAAAATGAAAAATAATATTTTCAATGAAATGGAAAAATGTAACGTTTGGAAAAATGTAACATCATAGTTGAAATAAAACGGGTACTTTATAATAGTCGTTAAAAATACCAGAGGCATGATTATCAGTAGCTAATCGAAATGTAGTTACAAGTTTCTTACTGCATCTTTATATACATCTCTAAGGGGGCTCAGGGGTTGAAAACTTTTCAAAGAATCGATTTTTTTTATGATCTAGCCGCATCCATATTATTTCAACTTTAAGTCGTGTTTTCTCAAAACTTGATTTTTGACGACTAACACCAAGATTAAAAAAATATTTGATGGAATGGCTTAATTTTTTTTTTTTTTTTTTTTTTTTGCATGCATATAACATCATAATCTAGATTATGAATTAAGGATATAACTATCACTTAATAAAAACAGTATTAAAAAATCTCTCAAAGTTGAAAATTTTAAAAAATACATTTTTTCCATTAAAAATACTCAAAATATTAAACTACCTAAAATATATTAATTCATAATCTAGATAAAGTTATATGCATGCAAAAAAAAAAAAAAAAAAAAAAAAAATTAAGCCATTCCATCAAATAGTTTTATTATTTTTTTTTTTTTTATCTTGGTGTTAGTCGTCAAAAACCAAGTTTTGAGAAAACGCGATTTAAAGTTGAAATTATATGGATGTGGCTATGAAAGTGTTGATACATAAATGCTTATAACTCTGTTAAAAATGCAAATATTTTTATGCGGTTTTTTGCATTGAGTTAAGAATTAAATGATTAATCAAATTAGATCATTAAAAAAAATCTATTTTTTGAAAAGTTTTCAATTCCTGAGCCCCCTGAAGTCCTTTTATTCCATAAAACTATGGTTTAAATTTTTGATTGGCCATAATGATGTTTTAAGATATGTTTATAATTCAAAGTTTTGTGAAATTATTTTGAAAAAGCAGAGTTTTTCACATCAGTAAAATTAACTAGATCCTAAAGTTTATAAGGCTATTTTCACAGTCTAGTAACTATTGGTTCTGACAGATGTATATGCCACCACAATTTTTCAGGAGCAAGGGTAAGTGAAATTTTAAAATGGAGGGCCAAAATCACAGTCCGATGAAATCCAAACACCTCACTGGTCATTGAGTCGCGTCCTTTTCAGAGAACAATCTCTTAACGGTAGGTGAAATGTCGCCTTACTCCCTTTTTTCGAAAAAAAAAAAAAAATCGTAGCGTCAACTTTGATGTAAATCTTATCTGTTTGCATTTATAATCTATTTTTCACTCTCATTTTATATAATATCATCAAAATATCTTAATTGAGTTAATTTCGATGGTCTATCGTAAATAAATACAGACGGTAACAATTGCTTTACCCCTTACTCTTTTTCAAATGGAGAAACATTCGTGATTTTCACCTATACCACCCGACCAATGAGGTCGCTGGATCACACCTGACTGGGATTTTGGCCCTCCATTTTAGAATTTCGCCAAGGGTAAGACTTCTTGTTGATCCAGTTCAGACTTCGAGTAATCGTAATCAATTATAATCGATTACAAAAACCGTGTAATCGCACTGTAATCGTAATCATAGATTTTGGTTTTCGACATAATCGCAATATAATCATAATCAAGAGATTTCATCTCGATTATAATCATAATCGGACCCTAAGTAATTGCAATGTAATCGTAATCTCACATAAATATACGATTACGCTCTAAGATTACGTCTTTTTTCCCCTTCCTTTCTCTTCCAAATGAAAATATACTTGGTTTGCTAAACATTGTACCGGAAAAGGAAGAGTGCGGTTCAGGTTTTTAACTCATCAAACTGCCCCTAAAGTAGGAGGGTGAAGGTCAAAGATCACGAGGGACAGAGATAGCCTTTAATGGGGTAAAAGTGAAACGGAATGAATACCGCACACTGTAATAGGATACAGAAATAATATTTGACTTGAGTTTGTCAAAGATATGGGAATTAAGAAAATAAAACAACATGTGGTCAATCCAGAGGTATGGGTCATTTGAGTGGAAGTAGTGAAGATAAAAAGGAAAGAAAGAAAATTATTTTATTTATGGTTTTACTACGGACACTTGTATTGAACATTATATTCTGCCCTTCCCACTCCCCTTAAATTCTGTCTTGCCAGAAGACAATGTGTTTTTTTTTTTTTTTTCATTTGACTTTCTTGTACAGAGGCGTAGCCAGAGGGGACCGGGGGCTCCCTGCTCTTCATACCATTCAAATCAAAAAGTTGTTTTCGCCTTGAGTAATAGCTGGAAATTCTCTGATTAGATAAGGCAAAGAAAGCTTTATAAAATTAGTGGTACCCAATGCATCTGGATTCCACCCCCCACTCCCATCTGTCTAGGACGCTGTTCATGTAATTGAAATTTATTTTAAAATTTATTAAATTTGAAAATCTGGAATATCAGTATAATTTTTTAGTTTATATTTCTTCATTTCATTTCTTACGGACGTAAGCAATATAATTATTAAAGCGCTACTTCAGTCATCCGAAAACACTTCTTCGCTAAAGTTTATCTTATAAGCAAAAAAGAAAAAAAATAAATAAATAAGATACCAAATTTACGATCACTTGCATTTCAATATTTTTAAATGTTTTTCTCATTGAGCAACTGTATTCTATCTGTATGAAAACCGATTTTTGTTTTACCCTTTCAATTTCCATTACATGTTTTTTTTAGTATATTTACATTTTAAAAACCGGTTCCTAAAGTAAGAACATCTTTAAGGGTGTTCTCAACTGCTTTGCTCAGCAAGCGCAAAACATTTTGGCACATTTACAAATTCATTTTTTTAACGGAAAGATAAAAAATTGAAGGCCTGACTATGGAAGCAAATTTGAATCGAATTGAGTCTTCCATTTTGTGGTAATTAAACTATCTACCGAATTATGAGCTATTTTGGTCACGTGATCTCGTGATTTTCTCCCTTTTCATTTACTGGTTTTTCTGCTTTCGTCGGAAAAAAGCATTCGAAATGTCAACTTTGATGGCTTGTTCTGAAATATGCATTGCGTTTGCAAAAAAAACACAGAAAGATGAGTGCAATTGGATATTTTCTGATTAACAACACCTGCTAGTTTCATGTCTTTTTGAACAAAAATAAATTAAAACTTATGTCTCAAAATTGCCGTTTTTAATTTAAAAACACCCATAATAAAAAGAATGCATATAAAATCAAAAAAGTAGAAAACAACGGTCTTTATATACATCAATCTGACTAAACAATGCAAAAAAGAAAAAAAAAAACTTTTAAAAGATTAAAATGCGAACAAGATATTAAAAAAAAAATTTTCCAAAGGATTAACATTAGTGAACTGTTGTTTTCGCCTTACTGAAGTAGCCTTTTTATGTTAGGCACTGCCTATTAATAGGCACAGAAATTAACAAAAAGAAGAAAATTTTATGTTTTATAATGTGAATGAGAAGGTTCAAAATAATACCTCAAAATTTTTTAAAGAGGTATTTTTCCAATATCGAATAATAATATGTATATGAAAAAAATGTGATTTAGGCTGAATTTTTCTTGGGGAATTTGTGAAGTAAAATGATCAAAATTCAGTAAAAAAAAAAAAAAAAAAAAAAAAATAGCAGCCATAAAACAATGGAGTTTTGAAATAATTATAAAATGTGATTATAAAATTTATTATAAAATGTGAATATTGCATACTGATAGTCAAACAATGAGTTCGAAGCAAGAGTTGTTCTTCATAGAACTTTGCACGACTCGGGTTAAACCAAATTAGAGTCCTATAATTTTATTTTTAGTCAATCCAAAACCCGACTCAAATTTCACATACTTCATCATAATATTAGCCTATAAGAAACTAATAAGAAATTCTAATAAGAAATTGTTCTAATAAGATGCTCTAATTAATTACTCTAATAAGAAATTGATCTTTTTTATAAAGGAAGAAATTTATGCTATCTTGCGTACATACATAAATATAATACTCCTTAATATTTAAGAATGCATTTTTTCTCCGAAAAAATATTTAGGACTGTTTTGTAAAAAATTGAGTAAATCCTAATAAGAGTCACAAATGGCTAAAACACAAGCCAACACATTCAAAGTCAACATGACCTGCAGCCGCAAAAATTACAACCGTAATCTAAATGTAATCGTAATCCAACAAAAAAATTGTAATCGTAATCTAAACATAATCGTAATCCAACAAAAAAATTGTAATCGTAATCTAAACGTAATCGTAATCCAACTGTCATAAAAAGAGACATAATCGTAATCGGTTTTCAGAAATTGAAAATAATTGTAATCGTAATCGATTACAGTCCTCTGTAATCGACTCGAAGTCTGATCCAGTTTTTTAGCTCACAGGCTATCAAAGCCTAAGAGCTTATGTGACCAAACATTCTATACGTGCGTAATGTGGTAACTCAAGATAAAAATATCAGATAAACTTGAAATTTTGGATATATGTATATTTTGATAAGGCACTTCCCTGATTAGTTTATGTTCACTCAATATGTATCAGAAAGGGAACGGGGCTAATGCCCCTCCACTTAATTTATATAAATGGGTTTTTCATACAGAATTATCAGTTTTCGTTCAAAAGTTAGATATAAGATCATTCCAATGAGACACCTCCATGGTTATTAGGTGTTCATTGGATTAGAACAAAGAGGGAGAATGGGGGGGGGGGCACATGCCCCTCCCCTTAATTGATATAAATGGGTTTTTCTTGCAGAATTATCAGTTTTTATTCAAAATTTAGATATAGGATCATTCTGATGAGGTGCCTCTGATTAATATTAAGTGTTCATTGGATATGTATAACGAGGAGGGAGTCTAATGCCTCTCTCCTTAATAGATATAAATGGGTTTTTCATGCAGATTTATCAGATTTTGTTGAAAATTTAGATATAGCATCATTCTGATGAGGCACCTCCATGACAAGTATTGAGTGTTCCTTGGATAAGTATAAAGAATGGGGGGGGGGGGCTAATGCCACTCTGCTTGATTTATATAAATGATTTTTTTTTTTACAGAATTTATCAGATTTCATTGAAATTTTGTACATAGCATCATTCTGATGAGGACAAATCCATGATTTATTTTGAGAGTTCATTGGCAAGTCTAACAAGGAAAAAATGGGAGGTAACTGTCCTTAATTTAGGTTAATGCATTTTTCACACAGAATTTATTGATTGGCTTCAAATTTTGGATGTAGGTTCATTCTGATAAGGTACTTCCCAGATTTGTTTTGGGAATTCATTGGATAAGTATAAATGGGAAATCAGTGGGATTACCCCTCTAAATTTAGATAGTTTTTTTTTTTTTTTTTTTTTTTTTTTTTGCAGAAAAGTTTCCAAGCATTATTAATACATTCAATTGATGCTGGTTTTATTTGAGTTTCATATTTGCCTCATGTTGGTGGCTCGTTGAAAATATTCCATCATGTGCTGCATTTGTAGCTTAACTTATAGCGAGAACACAGGGTAAGGAATTTCTTGCATTTTTTTAAAAATCTCCTTACTCTGAGTGAGAAATTCTAGGCTGAGTATCGTTCCATGTAGTTTAGTCAGTAGAATGTCAGTTGCTATGCTGACCTGGTTCAAGAAATTGCATGGGGATTTTTTCAATTGGTTGGCATTTGTGCCACCTAAAATAATTTTTTTTTTTTCTACATACGTATACATGAAATTTAGATAAAATCGTCTTACAGTGAGAAAATCCAAATGTAAAACTAACAAAAAGGTTAAAGAACTTTAATCTACAATCAAAATAGAAAATGTAAATACAATACAAACGCTGTTAGAATTCAACATTAGTTCTATGCAAATAAGAAACTTTTTAAAAAAATGCTCACATAGGTTTAACAATTACGTTCTAGTTTCTTCATGTGATGACTACTGTAGTCTCACACTCGTACACTAATGTTAAACATACAGAAGCCTTTTTTTTTTTTCAGAATTCTTGCTTAAATTATGTTTATATATATACATACATGATACTTGAGGTTGATGTCTAACTTGGATTTTGGATTTTTTAAACTTTGGTTGTATTGCTTTAATATGAGCATATTTTAGATTTCAGAATCATTTCGAAACTATCTTCTAAAAATGAAAGCATCTGGATATAAAAGAGAAAAATGTTTCCAAACTCAAAAAAGTATAAATACAGAACATTAAATATCGATCACAAGCACCTCATGAATATATATATATATATTTGTGAAGAACGCTTTCATATTTTTACCACAAAGTGACTAATGTAGTAACTTAATTCTGCAATTTTAAATGCTTCATTTGTAATAAAACTTGCCATAAAATCTTTGAAAAGGAAATTTGTCTGTAATAGAACTCAGTCTTGAATGAAAAAATTCTATATTTTTGTCAGAGAAAATATCAGCAATTATACCTGCTACTGCTAAGATGGAAACCTGTATAAAGCTGAATATTTTAAATTTCTTTTTTTTATTCCATTTTCAAGATTTTATGAATCAATATTTAGAAAAGTATTTTAAATTTCAAAATAGTTCGCTATTAGAAACTTAGTAAATTGTTCTTTGTAAAGGAGAGGAGGGAGGGGCAAAACTATGTTCGCCTTAGGTGCAAATTATCACTGTTTAAAAAACTTTATATCAACTGACATTTTAAAGAAATAGTTATTTAAAAAGTAACAAATTATTTTGATATTTTCACTCAACTTCAATTCATAGACTCCAAAAATAAAAAATTGCACAAGATAGCATGTATCTTCAACTCTATATGTTTTTGCGAATTCTTTCATTTAAAAGTATAAATTTAGACCAAATGGAATTAAAAATATAAAATCATTCTAATTTGGGGTTCATACATCACAGACAGGGTTGTTAAATACCCGGGTTTTTTCAGAAAAAACCCAACCCACTGGGTTTTTTCAGGGTTTTTGGGGTTTTTTCAGGGTTTTTGGGGTTTTATCAGGGTTTTTTGGGTTTTATCAGGGTTTTTTGGGTTTTTTCAGGTTTTGGGGGGTTATGGGAGGTGGTTCAGAATGCTTGAAAAAAAAAAAGTACTTATTACTAAATTTAAAGTAGCTAATTGATTACAAATATATATAAATCAATGACAGTAATCAAAATTATGCTTTGTTTTTAGATAAATTTATTATTAGTAATAATTTATAAAGTATTTTTTATTATTAATAAATAATAGAATAAGCCAAGTAATTCTACATGTCTACATGATTAAATTAGGATTCTAAGCATATATGGTATTTTGTTATGAGTTTCTATTGTATAACATAGAACGGATTACACACCAAAGTATTTTTTTACTGGGAAAGAATTTGTTTGTGTTACTTATACATGCTACAGAGATTAACTAACAATTATTTCTTTTAAAAATTGTAATGGTATAATTAGGACATTTCTTTTCTTTGAGGTGGGGGGTGATGGTTATAAACTTTATGAGTGTGTACTGATATTAAGAAATATATTACAATATATTATATAATGTGTAATATAAATACATTATATATGTAATTTAAAGTTGAAATTTTGAAAAAACCCACTTGGGTTTTTTCCTGGGTTTTTTCAAGTGGGTTTTTTCAGAAAAAACCCACCCGGGTTTTTTGGGCTGGGCAAAATCATAACAACCCTGATCACAGATCTGGGTTATGCTGCATGGGTCAGCTAGTTATTTTATATCTTAACCATTTTGTTATTAAAAATAAAGAAATAATTAAAAACAATTCTTGCACTATTGGTTTACATGATAAACAAGTAAATATTTGAAATGAAAATGACATAATAAAAATATATTCACATGAAAACAGCAAATTTTTAATAATTTTTTTTTTATTTGAAAGTACAAATTACAGAAACAAAATTTCTTTGTTATAAATATTATTACAGAACAAATTTATTATTGAATACTATAATGATTACTACACATTAAATAAAACAATCTGTATTACAATGGCATATGATGATGACAGTATGCTTTGCAGAAAATTTTATTGATCTGCAGAAACAGGTATTTAAATTTTAATCTGAAAGAAATATCTGTAAAAATAAACTATGTAAATTATGAACTATTAAGGCAGTATTTTGTAAAGAAGCAGGATAATCAATGTTCAGTTGGTATGATCAAGAAGTACTAACATCAAGTCTGAAAAGAATGTTTCTTGATATACCTATTTAAAAAAAAAAAAAAAATCATTCCATTAATAGAATTAAACTGTACATAAATTAAAAAATCAAAATATATTAAAATTTATACATAAATATTTAGCGAGACAAAAAGAAAAATGTCTCATTCAAACTGAAAGAATATATTAGATTTGAAGATATCAGAAATACAATAACTTACACTCATGTTCTATTAAAAAGAAAATCTTTATTGCTTATGCATCAAAATTTCTGAAAGCTTTGTAATGTATTTAGAGTACTGTATTTACTATTTAGAAATAAGAAAAACTTATTGTGTGGGCAGAATATAGGCAAGCAGAATAGCTTTCAGGAAAGTCAAAACTGATATTACAGTCTAACTTGTCTATGTTGAAAATTTGCATATGTCGAATTTTTCAAAACCTGCTTATCTTGAATTTTTGGAATAAATACTACAGTGAAACTCTTTTAAGATACGAATCAAGGGACCGAGAGCATTTCGTATCTTAAGCGGGATCGTATCTTATCCGGATTTCATAGATTCTCGAATAATAATGCATATTAAAGACAGTGCACATTGTTATTAACGTAATTTTAGCCATTTATAACTCTTATTTTACCCATTACTAACACTTTTTAGACATTCTAGAAAATTTGAATTTAAGATATTGATTGAAATAAAGAATAATTTTATTTTTCTCCAAAATTTTATTGAATATCTGTTTGTACAGTAAAAAAATTAAAATACCTTTATACAGTATTCTCTGCCAAATTAAAAAACAGACAATAAGATGAAAATTTTGTTAATCTTTAGAAAAAATAACTAAAATACATTACATACTTAAAGGCGAAGAATAATAAATTGTCATAATAATTTTTTGAAAGACAAACTAAATGTATGCAAGGAACAATAATCATTAGATACATTATAAAAATCATGATGTAGTTTTAGTTTCTTGAGAAAAAGTTATCTTGATTTGGTGCAACGTTAGGCGAGAATTTATTAGGAAGTTTTCTCCCTTGTTGATGTGGTAGAAAATTTTTCAACGAAGAGACCAGCATCCATCGAAGAGGCATACAGTTGCAGTAAGCTAAACGATCTCATTACAGTTGGGAATGATGGTATGGTTGGTACATCTGTTTCTTCATTTACGTCGTCTTCTAACTCTTTCTGAAGACCTAGGTTAATTGGAACTTTTGACGTTCGTGATTATATCTGCAATAGAGCGAACTTCACTTGTCACAATGTGATTGTTAATTTTGCCAAAAAGTCCATATCTTTGTATTCTTCTTGCTACTGCTCTTACTCTGTGATGTTAATATTTTGTAAAGTGCCCCAAAAAAGTAAGTGACAAAAAGAAACTCATAAAAAAGCACTCCCGAGGACGATTTATAGTAATAAAAATAATATAATAATAAAAAATAGCTAGATAAGCGATACAAAAAATAAAAAGCATAAAAGTATAGATGGATTTCACTAACAACTTTCTCATTCAATCAGGAGAGGGAGCAACCAATGAAATTTCAGATCCATCCACTTCCCAAAAGTAATGGTAAAACAAATAAAAGAGGTTGTTGTTTTTGTATTTTGTTGTAAAAGGAGTCTATCAGAATTCCGCGTGCAAAAGCAGCGGAAAAGAACATATTTTAGAGAGAAAAAAGGTTAAAAGAAAGTATCTTATGAAAAATAATTGAGATTTTACATATTCTGTCCTAAAAACACGCGATATACTGATTTCATAAGCACCATTTCGTATATTAAGCGGGTTTTTTGACATCAAGGGACCAATTTTCTTCGTATATTAAGCGGGATCGTATCTTATGCGTACGCATATTAAGCGGGTAATTTTACATGGGTTTAAGAGCCCACAATAGTCACAGGAAAAGTACACAAAAAGACCCAGATGACCATGTAAAGTCTATGGGAGCGTTCTTTTCTAATATCTCGTTCAAATTTTAATATTTTGACCTGATTTTTTTTGCATAAAATAGTTCAGGATGATCCACAACCGGGCTAGTTTTTACTTTTTCGATTTTGGTTATATATTTTTTATGTTATGATAGTTTCAGTTTCAGAACCGGTTTTGAAAATTAAAGTAATTTTTTTAAAAAAATCTAAAACCAAAATCAAAAAAGTAAAAACTAGCCCAGTTGTGGATTGTCCTGAACTATTTTATGCAAAAAAAAATCATGTAAAAATATTAAAATTTGAACGAGATATTAGAAAAGAACGCTCCCATAGACTTTACATGGTCATCCGGGTCTTTTTGTGTACTTTTCCTGTGAGTATTGTGGGCTCTTATTAGGCAGTTTTCAAGGGACCGAAGATAATTCGTATATTAAGCGGGATCGTATTTTAAGCAGGCGTATCTTAAACGAGTTTCACTGTACTTTTCAATTCAAGATCTGATCTTTTTTATTTTAAAAAAATAATCCCATTACAGCCACAATAAATGTTTGTAACTCACTAGTTCTCATTTCCGGGCATTTTTAGGAGACATATGCCCCTCTCAGCATGGTAGGTGTTGCTGAGAGATTGTGCAGGAACTAAATGTTAAACCAACGACAGTGTTCTCTTCAAAATTCTTATTTGCATTTCGGTACTTTAAGCTTTTTTTTTTTTTCGGCATTTGTTACTTGAGGCTGATGTAACCAAAATTCTCCCCCCCCCCTCCCCTTCAGATTTTTTCCATTTGAAGGCTTTTTTAATTTTGGAACAAGTTCTGAAACAAAATTTTCTTCTGAAAAACCATCTTAAAACAAAATAGTACAACAATATCCAATTCGACATTGATCTCAAATAACCTATGCAAAACGGATAAAAATAAATAAAAATATACAAATGCAAATGAGAAATTTGTAAAAAGAAAACTGTCATTGATTTAATATTATTTTGAAACCATTTTTGTGTAAGAGTTAAAGTACTCTAAGTTTATTATACAGTGTTATGAAACAGAATTCCTTTAAGAAGGGAAATAAATTTAAATAATAACATTTACTTTACAAGTTTTCAAAAAAAAAAAAAAAAAAAAGGAAATTATTTCTGTTTATCATTTATTTAAATAGATTCATAAATTTAGAGTATAATTTAAAAACACCTGTGCTACAAAGATAATATTCCAACAATAACATTATTTTTGTGTAAACAAATTATTACAAAAAAATAAATAAATAAATAAATGCTTTTAACTGTAGGATTAAGAGGCTACTTCATTCAAATGAGAAGACACTTTGCTAATATTAATCCTGTGGAAGAAATCATAAATATTCCACACTATATCTTTTTTCATAACTCAATCCACCCTCTTAAAAGTGAACTTGTATCTCCAGTGATAATTATAGCATGTCATACAATTTAAATTAATATTTTGATATTAACCTTTCGCCAGGCACACAAATTTTCATCACATGAACCGGCGTGTATTGCAAATTGTACAACAGGTGAAAAAGAATAAATCATTGCTGCTTTATTTTAATTTTACAAATAATTTAACTTACAAATATCATAAGTTATCTCTGATCACAATTTATGAAAATATTCCACAAAACTTATTTTAATATAAATATTAAAGCAGACGTTTAGATATATAAAAAGTTTCTTACCACTACAATCACAAAGAATAAAAACTAATAAGGAATTACTAAACAATAATTAAAGGTGTTCTTAACTGCTTTGCTCAACAAGTGCAAAATGTTTTGACACAAACTCATTTTTTAACAGAAAGTTATAAAATTGGAATACCTAACTATGGAAGCGATTTTGAATGGAACTTAGTTTTCTATCTTATGATAATTAAAATATCTATTCAGTTTTAAGCTATTTTGATCACATGATCACCCGCTTTTCGACCTTTTTTTCTGCTTTTGTTGGGAAATGGGCTCAAAAACGTCAACTTTGAAGGCTTGTTATGAAAGGTCTATTGTGAATTTAAAAAAAAAAAAAAACAGAAAATTGAGTGCAACTAGACAGTTTCTGAATAACAACCCTGCTAGTATCATGCATTTCTGAATAAAAATAAATTAAAGCATGTCACAAAGTTGCCCTTTTTGATTTAAGAACACCCTTAAGTAATTTCGGATTTACAGAATTAGTCATATTTCATCTATATTAGTTGCTTCACGTATCAAGCATAAGATTTGCTTATTTGAAGGCTGTTTGCAGATAAACCTTGTACATTTCATGCACTGTTAACAGATTGAAATGATAGTTGCAACTAATTGTGCAATCTGAAATAGAAAATAATTTCAGAAAGTGGAAAAAGAGAATCCAATATGGTTATTAACATCCTCTACGGCTTGAATTTTGTTTTAAAGAAGAAAGTGCATACTTTAAGAGTATAAGACGTTATACTTTTTACAATGGGCGCCCAACGGAAGGTTAAGTTCATTTGAGATTAGGAAAGTTATATTGAATGTACAATTTTAGATACCCATATTAAAATGTTTTTGTTTTTCAGTAAATAGCTTAATTTTATGCTGGTGTCTGAAAAATTTCATCCATTAGAAATATTTGCATGTAACTGTAAAAATCTTTGCAATATTTTAAATGCCACATTAGAATTGATTGCTTAAAAAAGTTAACACACTTAACTGATGAATAACAATGCATATGATATACATTCAAGCACATTTAAACAAATCTTACAGTAGTCAATCAATAGTCATGCCAACATGATTAAAAACTAAATTATGTTTTAAAAGTTTTGATGTTTTAGAAATTATATACTGAAACTTTAAGCAAAAAATTGACAGAAAAATAAAAATAAACATCAAATGATAAAAGAATACTTGCAGTTTTAAGTTATACATTACTAAGTGGTTTAAAAATAGTAGTTTAATTAGTTTCAACAGAACTTTTATTTGAAAAGTTATCGTTAATAACAATGTACAGTAGACTCCCTCAAATCCGCACTCCTAAAATCTACAACTCTCTAAAATCCGCACATATTTTACGGATGTAAACAATGAAACATTCCGTTCAAATATAGATGCAAAAATTTATTTTTTCAGTTTTATATCAATTCCATCCATTTTTTAATTTATAATTTTTGTTAAGGTTATTGAATTCATGTTTTTTCATAAAGAAAGAATAATTTATTTCTGAAAAAATAAAGATATTGCTAATACCATTGGTAATCACAATCTTACCAAATATATTTATGTATAAATCAAGTTTTTTTAGTTATTATGTCTGGCTAAACCTGAAATAAAGTTCCATTATTTTTTGATCCTGATGTGAATTAGTAATGTACCTTTATGAGGCAAGTTTCATTGAATAATTTAGAAAAAACACATTTCCTCTTTTATAATGAATATTTAATTGTACATTATTGATTATTAACTTTACCTTTCCTTTTAGTATTTTAATCATTTTAAAAAATACCTAAGTTTTTTATTATTTTAGTTTACTTTTTTTTAAATATTTTAGTATATTGTATGCATTTATTATACTTTTGATTTCATTATTAATTACATTCAAATTATTTTTTTTAATGTAAACAAAGCAATGACCAGAAATTCGCAAAATTCTAAAATCCGCAAAACCTCTGGTCCCAAGCTGTGCGGATTTGAGGCAGTCTACTGTACATGATTTCATGAGCATTTTACATAACAATTAGAATTATTTCATTACCACAAATATAATTATCTGTTCATAAAACAAAGAAAAATTAATTTCTTGTAAACACTAACTTTACATGTTTGTACCTATGTTTGAAACATTAAACAAGAAATTTTAAATATGTACATAATTCAATTTTATACATCTTATAATTGAATGATAAATTTTTTGTCTTTCTTTTTTCATATAATTATTCTTAAATTTATAAGAATAAAATAAAAAATAAATAACATTGTCAGCAAAACCTTGCATTTTAAAAGTACAAATTTCACAGCTTTTATACTTTCAAATTTGTAAACAAACCAATGCCACCAAGCATAAGAGCCAAAAGTAAGGGTCAACATAATGCATTTTGCTCTTATTAAAATATATATGCAGATTTATTTTGATATATATGTACTAATATATATAAGTATTTGCATTTTAATGACTTACCAAAAAAGAAATATAAATTGAAGAACAAGTAATTCCTTGCCAATTTTCACGACAAATGGTGATTTCTCATTGAGGGTTCTTCATTCAGGACTGGAAATTTAAAAAGTTTGGTTAGTAAAAGGAGGTATTCTCTACTTCATATTGTATTCAACAGCTTCTGCTCTTTTTTTAAATGAATTAACAGCTCATATTCAATTTCCACTAAAAAACTAAATCTACTCATGTAAACAGAGTATGGCTGGAAGTACAAATACAACCCACTACTACTTGGCATGACTTTTACAGAGAATTTGATCTGTAAACAGATACTTTTCTATGGGAGGGATTTCTAGTTTCGGCACTGGGGATCTCTGTGGCTCTGGGGGGGGGGGGGGGGGGGCACAGTATACATTTTTGAAAGGAAATGGCACCCTTTTCACCATTGAAAGCACAAAATCTAAAATCTTCCAGGGGAGGGGGGCAGTTACTCCATTGCTCTGACCATCCTCTGAATTCAATGCTGTACAACACAATTGTCTAATTTTAAATACAAATTTTTTTAATTAAAAAACATTTAATAAAGGAATTTTTAAAATGAAAATAAATTTTTATTGAATTTAATAGAAATAAACCTGCAGCTACTTTGAAAATCCAAAAATTGAATAAAAGCACAGTATTTTTATTTGTAGAGATTAATGTTCTACAAATGATTAAAGATTAAGATTAAAATTAAAGATTGATACCACTGCATCAAACCAAGCAACAAATTGAGTATCAAGAAGTATTTTTTGTGTTTTAATATTTAAAGTATTTTTGCAGTTTCACAGTCAGTTGGCACATTTTATCACATAATCAACAAAATTATTGTTTATATTTGTAAATAACTCTTATACAATTGTAATACTAAGAATTTTTGACGGCCAAATATCTTCAAAAGGATAATGAAAAAATGCCTTACTAATTTATTAATTTGTAATTAAATTCTGCAAATATTAAAATTCAGGATGCAGTGCTGACGTCAGAAATACATCTATGTACATAATTTTTATAACTTTCGCCTATCAGGAAATGAGGAAAAAAATAGTTTATAAAAATAAATTTTTGCATACATGAACAAAGTTCAATGAAAGAATAATATATAACAATTCATTTAGTTAAAAGAAAAAAAAAACTTGCATTTTAACAAGTTTAAAACAGCTCATTTTTAAAACAATCATTAAATTTAAATTACAAATATTCTATCGGATAATATTGAGATTTAATATTCTATAATTAAAGCAATTTTATGACAAACCGAAACAAAATAAGACTGCATTAATACCAATCAGCTCCTATGAAACAAATGATTTGCTACCTTTGATTTAACAGTTCATTATACTAACGTCCGTTTAAATTAAATGTTTAGCACATAAAAACTTGGTTTAAGCAACTGATTCTAATACATAGCAAATTTATGAACTATAATTTCATCTTTTTTCAAGTTTGACAAACAAAAATAATAGGTAGAGAAGTTTAGTTTAACGGTAGCAACTGTAACATAATAAAATAATTTACAAAATATTAAATAACTTTTTAAAAAATCTACTTTTTTTTAAAAAAAATCTAATTTTTATGCAAAAAGGTAACAAAAAAATAGCATATTAACAAAAGTAACACTATATTTTTATAATTGGAAATTTTTTTTTATAACATTCACTTGCTTTACGAAAAATTAAAAAAACTTATGAAAAATAAAGTATTCTTTTGAAAAAAGGACTTAAATGAAACAGGGAAGAATAATACTTAATGATCCGCAATGAAAATTATACTAATAAAGGCATTTTCTTAGGTAAATTAAAATATAAAACATATACGAAACTCCATTATAAACTTACTTTTTTCCGTACGTCAGCTGTGATCAAAAATCCTCAGTTAAGATCACAGTTTTTCATGTCTACCTATAAAATGTCTTTGGACAACACCCGCACACCCATGCCGCTAGCTGGACTCGAACCAGGGTCCGGCGGTGTGGGAGGAGCACACGCTACCGACCACGCCACTGGATCGGCGCATATTAGGTGACTTGTGTAAAAGTGTAAACAAACATCGTTAGCCAATCAGAATTGTATATATACAATTAGTTGAATTAACTGTGACTGCATGTTTACAATTTCATTGGCTGAGGAGATTTTGAACAAAAATGAATCCCCAACCATTTCATAATGCCTGCATTTGCAGGTCGCTCAACCACAGACTTCTCATATAAGTAGACACCCCCACTGAGCTCCATATGGAGCTCAGTGGACACCACAGTCCATTATTCTCTCAGAAAGGTTTCGAATCCAACATCCAGGACCGAAACTAGAGGGGGGCAGAGAGGGAACGTGCCCCGGGCGCCAACAGAACAGATGGTGAAGGGGACGCCAAATTAAGATTTTCTTTGGTGTGTTTGTTATAAATAATGCATATATGTGGGGATGGGGGGCGCCAAAATCCATGTTTGCCCCAGATGCAAAAAAAACAAAGTTTCGGTGCTGCCAACATCTTTGGCTTTCATCGCCAAAATGATGTCGTCTTTTGACGGGGATCACTTTATTGGCAACTTTCAGATTTCATTCTGTTATTAAAATAAATGTAAACGTAGCGGGAGAAAAACCGATTTGGCGCGCTAAATCTGCCCTTCGTCACGTGACGAAAGCCAACGATCCCGGTGAAAAGGTTGCCGATGTGGTGTCTAGTTATGAGAAGTCTGTGATCTCAACTCATTTGTGACCAACAGTGTGCCATGAGGCGCTGCTTGCGGCCTTCGATTCAGGAAAACTGTCCCTTTAACTAATGTTAAAGTGCTATTGAAATAATTCTTTACTGTAAATGAATTTGAAAGTTTTAAATATTCAAATTCAGATAACTTTTACTTTGTAATATAAGACAGAAGACAAGTGTCACAGTAAATCTGAAATTGTGCAAAAGGATAATTATTCTGAATGATTTTAAAATATGTGTAACGTAATGGGATTTCACGGCATTATCCTGAAACGAGAAGTTACTTTTTTTTCCACCAGATGGCATATTCGCCCGCTTGAATCGCCAATTATTATTTATTTTAGCATTTACCATTAGGCTACTTTATGCTTCTTTAATAAAAGCGAACAAAATTTACCATCACTGTATCCTTCCCAGATGACTGCTGGAAATCAAGCTGGGACGCTTGTAAATGCTTCATCTGGCGCCCAGATATAAGGAAAATGTGATGTTTTCTCATTTGTAAACGTAGTAATTTGCGCTTCATTTTGTCCATTACCCCCAACTACCTACCTACTTTGCACTTCATTTTCCAAACACTAATGGCAAACGTGGAATTCTGATGTACTGCATGCGCTCTAGATTACAGTTTCAGTTGTTTTGCCAAATTTTGTTTAAACAAAATCTTCAAGCCTGAGTAAACACTCTCTGAGCATGTCGCCACACTCGTTTATGGATATTACCATATAAATAGACAAAGATTTTTGTAATCTTCTCTTGAGGCATACATCTCTGCCCATCGTCATGCGATGGAGGATAAAGGTAGTGCGCCAACTCGTTTTTCTCCCAGCAAAAGCTCCTTGAAATCTCATTGTGGATCTGCGGTTGACCAAGAATGAAATCCGAAAATTGCCAATAAAGGGATTCTTCCAAAAAGAAGCCAGCCTTTTAGGGTATTACATAAAAGGCCAGTTCATGACTTGTAAAACACCACACGAAATCAATCATCATGACACATAAAGTAGCCTTACACACAGGGGCGTGCGAAGAGAAAACTGTGCCCGGGGCAAAATCTCAATTTGGCACCCCCCCCTCGAACTTTTCTTGTGAACAGGCTAAAAATGAGCTCATTTTTAACCAATGAAATTTTTAACCAAACTCCAACCTAGGTTGGTAGTATAAGTTTGGCGCCCCCTGAATTTCCGCGCCCGAGTCTTTCGCACGGTGCTGTTTACACAAAACGATACACGCGCCACTTTGTACCAATTACCATGTAAAAATGAATCATTGCATCTGATGTTTTAAACGTATTTGCGAGATTAACGAAAAAGAAAGATTACCGCAGTGCTTTACGCACATATTTTTTTTTTTACAGCCTACTTGGAGTCATATGATACTCGAATGCACCCATGCAGTTGTACGAAAAGACAAAAAAGCATCACTTCACTCTTAGCTGTCTGTAAAAAAGGGCACGTAGAATACACCGCGGTAACCTATCTTTTTCGTTAGTCTTGATGCCGTTTTTAACACATAAGCATATCAACTCGCAAGGAATTTGAAATAAAACATTTTATGTATCAGAATAGAAACATGAAAACAGTAAAATTTTGTAAACAATAGGATTTAAGATAAAACAACTTCGTCTGGAAAACGAGAAAACTTTTAAAGGTACGCGTATGCGTATGGTTAGTAGCGACATACGATCAGAGAGATGCTGCTCTGAGGTAAAAGTTTTTGTCCAAATTATGACATTCCTACATGCAGGGGCCTCGCTAAGGGGGGGGGGACAGGGGGGAGCCTCCCCCCCCAAACATTTGAAAATTTTGTTACACTTGGCAAATTTAATTAAAATTTTAATAAAAACTAATATATTTCTTATTTTTGATAGAATTTGCTAAAGTTACAACTCGAATTGGGAATATTATTAAACTTTTTGCAAATAAGAACTGTATTACATTTTCTAAATGTGGTAACTTGGCAAAATTATAAAACAAGTTGGTAAATATGAAAATTTGACTTGGCAATTTAAGGTCTTCTCCCCCACCATGAAGATAGAATAAAAGAAGGAGAACCGAGAAGGTAGGCTTTTCCCAACAGAACTTAGCCCCAAAGTATTGCCCGGTGCATAGCGTGGCGCTAGTGATGCTGCACTGACTTTCGATCACATGACTTGTTTGACTGGTCTCTCGACTAGTCTGCTAGCGGGACGTAGGGGGCGCTAGATTTCATCTGCTGCCAAACCGCCGGAAATGCCAGCCAGACTCGGAAAGACTTTAGGGACGAAAGTGGAAGCGCCGTCTTTGTTCTCCTTCTACTATATCTAAAAAGGCTTAGCAATGGCTCTGCCTACATTTCAAGTTAAGATACATTAACTTGGCGATTCAGTTTTTCCCAAAATCACCTCAACCAGTAAAATTTTATACTTTGTATGTTATTGCTCTCATGTAAAGGTACATTAGTACTATCTTATTCTTCTAATAAAACACTGAACCAGAATCCGATATACACCATCTAATAGAAAAAAAATGTAACTTCTCGCGTCAGGAAAGTGCCATGCAAGCACATTGCATTACATGTATTTTTAGTTTGCTCGGAATAATTATTTTTTTGCATAATGTCAGATTTCATGTGATATTTATTTTCTATGTTACATGAAAAAGTAAAAATTACCTTAATTTGAATATCTAAAACTTTCAAATGCATTTACAATCATATAAAAAACTGGTGAAACCAGAGAGAAAAATAGAGCTCGATCTAAAAAAATGTTACAGTAAAAATTGGGAAATATTTTCAATCTAAAAATGTGCGTAGAAAAGAAATGGATTTAATGTTTTGTAAAGTTCATGAAATAACCCAAATTTTTGTTACAGGGTTCATACAGAGTTGGGAAGAAAAAATCCAAGGAGTCCAAAAAAATTTAAAGACTTGCCACTTTTGTTGTTATTTATGTGGTATGCACTTGCACAGCCCCAATTCCACAGGGATACTGAGAGTTACCGCCCTGCAAGAAGGGGGGGGGGGTATTCAGACGAAATCGGTGCTTTCCCGCGATCTTCAGATAAAATCAGCGATTTATCTGCGATATTTTAGCACAATTGGCGGTTGTTTGCGATCTTTTGTCGAAATCGATGTTTTTTGCGATCTTTTGATAAAATCTGTGTTTTCCTGTTTTTCTTATTTATGAAATCGATGTTTTTTCGAGTATTTTTAGTCAAAATTTGGATTTTTATACGATTTTTTCTCGAAAACGCCGTTTTATTCTCGCAATCTTTTGACGAAATCGGCATTATATCTGCAATCTTTAGATGAAATCGACGTTTTCCCGCAGTCTTCAGACAAAATTAGCATTTTATCTGCCCTATTTCGTGACACTTTGGTGGCTATTAGTATGATCCCAACCAATCCAGGGATGCCGCTGGACTTGAAAAATCCTGGGTCCCTTTTTAACAAAAGCAGGTCCTCACTAATGAGTCATATCTTTAGATGCAAAAATTGAACTTGTTCATTTGCATTAGAAAAATGAAATTCAATAATTATTGTTTTAATAATAAATAAAAATATAAAACCAATATTAATTGATTTTAAAATTATGAGAAATTTTCTTTACTTCTTTAAAAATAAATTTGCAAGATACAAATTTAACTATAAAATATTGAACATTTGAAAGTAGAAGATAACAAGTATCACTATTGTTTGCATTTCTTTTTTAAAAAAAAGGGGCAAGACTGATTTATAGAAAAAGACATTTTTGCTGGAAAAAAAAAAAAAAAAAAAAAAAAAAAAAAAAAAAGAATACTTTTGTTGAGTAAAGCGATGAGACTTTTTGTTTAATGAATGGGTGTTTTCCTGAGTCACATTTACTCAGAAAGACTTGGAGCAGTCAAAAATGGATAGTGAATCACAAAAATCCGTTTTTAAAACAGAAAAAAAAAAAAAAAAAAAAAAAAAAAAAAAAAAAATTGAAGCAAGAAAATTAACTTTTGGAACAGGAAAATTCACTTCAGGCATTAACTTTTTTTTTTTTTTTCTCCATTCTCTTTTGACAAAATTTGAGTCTTTTCACGATCTTTTGACGAAATCTGCCGTTTATTTGGGATTTTTTTTTCCACGAAATTTACGTTTTTCGAGAATTGTTTAACGAAATTTGCCGATTTTTCAGAAATATTTTGACGAAATTTGCCGTTTTTTCGCGATTTTTAGACGAAATTTGTCGTTTTTCGAGATTTTTTGAGAAAATTAGCCATTTTTCGAGATTTTGTGACGAAATTAGCCATTTTTTCGCGAATCTTTTGAATATATCTGTCGTTTTTCCGCGATTTTTTGACGAAATCTGTCGTTTTATCGCGAATTTTTGACAAAATTTGTTGTTTTTTCGCCCTTTTTTGAGGAAATTTGTCGTTTTTTTTTCCGAGATGTGTGATACACTTGGCCATTTTTTCGCGAATCTTTTGAAGAAATTTGTCCTTTTTTGCCTATCTTGACGAAATCTGTCGTTTTATCACGATTTTTTGACGAAATCCGTCGTTTTTCGCGTATTCTTTGACAAAAATTGCCGTCTTATCGCGATTTTTAGACGAAATTTGTCGTTTTTTCGCGATTTTTTAAGGAAATCTCTGCATTTTTTCAAAATTTTTTGAGAAAATTAGCCTTTTTTTGTGAATCTGACGAAATTTGCCGAAAAATAGTCCTTATTTCGCAATTTTTTTAACGAAAGTCGCCATTTTTATGCGTTTTTTTTTTAACGAAATTACACGTCCCACGGGACGCGTAAGAGCTATTTTACTGCGTCCCATCGCCTATTTTTTGCGTATTTTACGTACTATAGCGTGTCTGCGGCATCCCTGCAATCACTGCTGTGCTTCTGATGAATGACGTGCATAAAGGGTTTACCGTGCGTTTTATAATCGCGATTTTTTTTTTCTTTTTCGGAAGCAATATTGCTTGCGTGCAAAACCGCAATACAATTTAAGGAGTTTCTAAGGAGTATTTTGTTTATCTAAGTAATTCTAAGTACTACTTGGGAACGTTTTCATTTCTAAGTAGTTTCTAAGGGGTCCAAAGAGTCTGTGCGAACCCTGTGTTAGCTGAAAATGTGGACTGAGCTTTAGTGGTGCCTTAAAATCAATGAAGGAAAAAGAGGCATTTTTAACTCATTCCGTATTTCAATTATCCATAACCAGTTTAAATATTTGGGTTCATAACTATATATTACAGGCTGATGTAAGAAAATATGAGAACGGTTCGTTCATTACAAACTGTGGGCACAATTCCATTCCAGCAGTTTTGATAAGTGGAAGATCAAAGCTCCAAGTAAACTCAAAACCTTGAACAGATACGATTCAACCATATACTAAACATTTGTGTTTATATTTATCTATTATTATCTATGTGTTTATATTTATTCCTCAACAACCTGATTATATTAATATTATACTTTATTACTTCATGGTTTATATTTATTTAGTGTTGTGAAGGCTTAACTGATTTGAGACAAAATAACAATGCTTTCTATTGACTACTTTCCTCAGTAATCATTTTGAGTGGATAATAGTATAATTCAGAATATAAGGTACCAGTAAAACTCAAACCACATTTTCAGCTAACAAAAATTTGGGTTATTTCATGAGCTTTACAAAACATCTAATTCCATTTCTTTTCTACGCACATTTTTAGATTGAAAATATTTCCCAATTTTTACAATGACTTTTTTTAGATCGAGCTCTATTTTTCTCCTGGTTTCACCAGTTTTTTATACGATTTCTTAGCTTTTTCAGATCCTTTCAGGAACTTTATCAATCACTTCAACTAACAGATCTAAACTACTATTAGTATTAGTTTAAAGTTATTAGTAGATATATTAGTTAGGAGAAATACCGGAAATAACGCCAAGTTGGCTTCAATTTTGGTAAGTAATCTTTGGCACCAGATTTAGTGATATATCACAAAGTTGGCGAAAAACTTGGTGACATTTGGCGACAGAGCCGCCCATCCCAGATGGTAATAAAAGGCTGCAGTTTCTCAGTATCTATGCAGATTTTCTTATGACCATAGGTATCTACACAGATTTTCATAGTTTCATTTTCAAATCGTTATTTTTATAAATATAGAAGAATTTTTTTTCTAAATTATACTTTTTTAATTGAAATATCTGTATTGTAGCAACTGTTTTGATGTCGAAAACACTCAAATAAAGGTGCGATGTTCTTTTAACACACATTTTGTTAAAGTTTATGTATATGTTAATGAAAAATATGTATTTTCTGTTTCGAAAGACGTCAATTTAAAAAAAATTAAAAATCTATCAGGAGAATAAGAATTCTTATTGATCTATAAAAAAAGAACATGTGTTATCATTTCATTTTTAAATTATTGAACTGTTTTTTATTTGGTGGCAACTCGAAAGAAATAATTAAATTAGCAATTAAAAAGAAGAGATTTCTATAATGTTAAATTATGGAAGGTATAGCGTTATATAAATTTTAAATGGGTGCCATTTCCTTAATATTGGATATTAAGGAAATTTGACAGGACTTTCGAAAGGCATATACCTAAATTAAAAGCTTTCAATCAATCTATTATACGTCGCTGAATGTTTCCTGTTCGAATTATAATTGAGTTGTTTGTCTTTTTTTCTTGTTTCATGAAAAAAAAGTGACAAAACAGGGGTTCTGGATCTCCATAACTAATGGGTGAATCTGGGTGACTTTTTGTAAGGCTTTGAGGTCTAGAGTAGGATACTTCATCTTTTCAATTTCGTCGCGATCCGATGATTGGGTCTAAAGTTATTAAGAGGCAAACTTTGGACTTTAACATTAGAGATGCATCTGAGCTCTACTATACAGCATTACCGTGCTGTATGATAAGAGTTATTAGAGTTATTTCAATGGTACTTAAAGCATTAAAGAGACAATTATCCTGTACTGCATTCTTGTACCTCTGGCTGCGAGCAGCGCCTCTATAGGCCGTTTTAATTCCCAATAAGAGTCCACAGAATATAAATTTAAGTTGGAATTAAGTAAATGCTTTGTTCCTAGATGCAATGTAGGTTATGAAAGCAACATAAGAAAAAAAGGTTTTTTTTTTTTTTTTCAAACTAGTCATTGTTTATATGCCAGTCAATTACACCCAAAAGGGACCAGGTTGGTCATCTGTTTTTAGAGGACAGTGCTTGTTTTTCTTAGATAACAAAAAATTGTACGATAATTTATCCATCTGGTCAGTTTATTTTAATCAATGTCCTATTTAAGTTTTTTGAAACTGTAAAAAAAAAGTCTTTATGATCACTGGGCACTAAAAAAAGAGGACATTGATCAAAGCTCTAGTGATATAAAAAAATATATGTGTATATATACTCTATAGGCAGGATTATATGTAAAAGAGAGCATGTATACCATTTGGCAATTCTAGGTAAAATGCAATCACTATCCTTTAAAAAATTGATATTTCAGAAAATCTATCAATCATCACAAATCATACACTAAGTAATTTACAGAAATTACACAAAATCTAAAATTTGTGATTTTGACTAGAATAAGAACATTAGCATTAAATAAACACTTTAAGCACTAGCACAAGAAATTATATTTAATGTTTTCTAAAGCCTTACTTACTAATACAACATTCTCAAAGTGATACACATTAATGAATACTTTGATTAATTAAAAAAATATATAAAGCCTGAATAAAACAATCAATTGCTGCCCTCTTCACCCCCCTCGAAAAAAAAAAATACTATTATAGTTCTCTTAATAGACAGCAGAGTTGTATAATATAGATGCAGGTCATGCGCAGAAAATTATGAATGAAACAATTTTTTTTTTTGTAACATTTTTTAGTACCAAAAAATTTAAAATATTCCCCCAATTTTATGTACGAATTATTATTTATTAGCACACAACTAAAAGCAGGGCCTATTTTCGAATTTTCCAGAAATTTATGACATTTGATGCCAAAAACTAAAAATGCATCGGTCCAAAATTTCAGAACCAAAAATTGCGAATATGGACAGACGGTTGTCGTAAAAAATAAATTTCATCAATCATTTCCAGAAAAAAATCTCCAATTTCGTCAAATTATCACGGAAAAAATACGAATTTAGTCAGTTTCTCAGAAAAAAAGCGAAATATAGTAGAAAAGTCTTGGAAAAAAAAATGCAAATTTCACCAAATGACCTCGAATAAATTGCGAATTTCTACAAAGATAATTAAAAAAAATTAATCGATGAAAAATAATAAAAAAAAAAATACATACAAATAAAAAAAATAAAATCGATAAAAAATAATAAAAGATAATAAATCGCATAAAAAACGCACATTTCAACAAAGGACCATGTAAAAAGACAAAGGATCGTGCGAAGAATGCAAAATTTGACAAATGACCACACAATAAACGCGAAATTCGACAAAAAAACCATGTGAAAAACACAAAACTCAACAAAAGACTGTGAAAAACGCGAGTTTCGGCAAAAGATCACATGAAAAATGAGAGTTTCGACAAAAGACTGCAAAAAAAGAATTTTGTCCAGAAATCACGCAAATTTAGTCTAAAGACCACTGAAAAAATGTGAATTTCGTCCAAACAATCGTGCATAAAAACGAATTTTGTCCAAAAGACTGCACAAAACAGCTAATTTAGTCTATGAATCGTTTAAAAAATGCAAATTTCGTCCATAAATCGTGTAAAAAACGTGAATTTCGTCAATGAATCACGTAACTAATGCGAATTTTGTCCATGAATTGCATAAAAAATGCGATTTTCATCCATGTAAAAATAGTATAACTCATAATTTTACTAAACATTAAATTAATTTTCAGAAAGTATTTACCACAATATTTACATGCACAGAAAGTTTTCGGTTTTATACAAGTCTGGTATATAGTATAGCTTTACTTGAGAAATGAAGAATATTTGGAGTCGTGATGGGTGATTCTCGATAATTTACCAATCGATAAAAATCGTGATCGTAAAAAAAACACAATCGATAAAGTCATCGATTAATTTCGAAAATCTATTATCGAGAGGTTTTACAATCATAATTAAAATTTGTGTAATTACATGTCTAAAAAGCATAATTTTAGTAAATACATGGTAACTGAAAACAGATGGATTTAAAAACCAACAAAAAACCAAAAGGAGGCTATAATGGAACCACAACAATAGAAAAGTTGTGCAACAGCGTTCCCTGATTGCAAAAAGTTGAAAAGTCACTTGTAGGTATGAAAAGGTAAAAGGAGTTTAAATATCAAAAATTAGAATTTTCCGGCAATTAGTAGCAAAATGGCCAAAGAAAAAATAACCAAAAGCATCCCAAGTGACAAGAACATGAACTAAAAAGATAGTAAACGTGATCAAAATCTTTTATTGATTTTTGTACATCATTTTAAAAAAGTTCTACAATTTCCCCCGTTATTAGTATACATTCTACTGGAATATATTAAACGAACACCACAGGGGGGGGGGGGGGGGGGCAAAATGATGTGGGAGCAATGAAAGTGCATAATATGAATAAATGGTCATAAGGCTTTCCAACAATATATCGCATGATGGATGTCGGTTAAATTTAGAAAACTTTCTGATGATATATAACATGACAGGGTCCAAAAAGGTTTGAAATTTACTCATCACCTGCGGGTTCACTTTTTCTTTCCAAAATACACCCGGAAGTCACACAAACCCTATTTTAAAAGTTTTATATTTAATGAATAATATTTACCGGAAGGCTCCATAAAAAACACATCTTAAATGACATTTATTGTGGAAATATCTAGGGTTTAAAAAATTCACCATGTCATCGCTTCACCCCCCCCCCCCCCCCTCTCTCTCTCTCAAAATCCAACTCCAAGAAGAGAAAGATTCATAATAGGAAAGAATGGTTAAAAGAGCTTTCCGATATGTCTCGTATTTCAGCAAATGTCATCTTGATAATTTCCTCTCTGACATTTCGAAATACTAGCGGCTTCGCGATGAATTTGTACACCAATAAATTTGTCATCTCGAGCTACTAGTAGCTTCGCGATGAATTTGTATCTCGATAACTTTTTCATCGCGAGCGACCTGTGGTTCACCAATGAATACCTTTTTCGATAACGCAACTTTCACGATAATTCTCGTTCAAGCCTGTGAAGAGACATGAGAATATTTATCGATAAGAATTTATCAAGGTGTTTTTATCAAGAAATGAGGTACCGAAAAAAGCATGAGAATATGACTTTAAGCCCTAATTTTCAAAGTTTCTTGTGTTTTAGCCCTACCAAGCTATCACATACCTAGAACCCTCCAATAAATATTATTTATTTAGAAAAAATTCAAAAGGGCTAGCGAGGGAACGAGCACATTTTAAAAAAACTAACGATTTCTACAAGACATATCATTTTAAGTGTTTTTTTAATGAAGCCATCCAGTAAATATTGTTTAACAAAAAAAAAAAAAAAAAAAAAAAAAAAAAAAATGTGCTTGCTGCATGAATTTAGGGGCGAAAGGGTGGACCCACAGCAGCGTGAGGAAGATAAATTTCAAACTTTGAAGTGAATACTTCTTTAGGCGCAAACAGACTCGTCTATACACAATATATGTACATATATTGTGTATGGTATGGTATGATGTAGGGCAGAACATTAAAAATACAAGTGAACAACTTTTTGCGATTTTATTTGAGTCTAGGCACATTGTTTTAAAGTTCTGTCTTTGAGAGACATTTTCAGGGGGTGGGGGCTTGCACCCTCCCCCCCACTTACATTAGTTCGTGTTTATAGTCTTTCCTTCTACTTATGCTTGCTAATCATTATTTTCAAAGATGAACAATATAAAAAATTCAAATCGAATCAACTTGTTAGATGACTCCAGTTCATCCTGCATTTTATTAAAAAAAAATTATGAGCCTAATATTAATCATTTAGCATCCAAGATGCAATATCAAAAATCACATTAATTTGCTTAAGTACTTTACTCTTTTCTTATTTAAATTATTTAAACCATCACTCACTTAAAGCACAGTTCTCAATAAAACGCCAATTTATTAAAGTTCCAATCAAAGTGATAAAAATAACAATGCAAAAAATCCTAATAAATCTTGACGTCTGTCATTTTTTTACACAAATGATACATCACAAATGCAAATCGATTTACATTTTTACACAAATGCAAATCGATAGACGAAACAAACATTTGTGATAATGAGTTAAATGAGCTTGATAACAAACTCGATGAAGAGGAAATTAACACCAAAATGCCAAGTAGCTGTGTCATTACGTACTTTAAAAAAGCTTTTTTTTTTCTTTTTGAAAATAAAGGAATATTTTGCAATACTTATGAAATGAGAACATAAAAATGAATTAACAAAAACCTACTGAAAGTGCTAACAGTGCTCGAAAAGAACTAACAGTACTCCTTACCAGACTTTTAGGCAATGTTTTTTTATATTTGCTAATTTCTTCTTCATGCATTATAATATATTTCTAAAATAATAATTTCCCATTTAAACAGTATGTGTAAAATAAACATTATACATATATAAGGGGTAATTTTTTAAAATATTTATTTTTTGTTTGTGTGTCTGTTTTAAAATAAAATTACATCCAATATAACACTACCAACACCCTTAAAATGCCAAAATCAACGCCATGTATTATCATAATTTTTACAATCATTTAATAAGTTGCCTCGATTCAAGTTTATCTTTTATGATTACTGTATTTATTTCTTATTTATTACCTTATTTCTGTGATTATATAATTAATTAATCTTATCATGATTCTTGTTTAAATAATTCAAATAAGAAGATGTTTTGATTAGACTTTTCAATATGATACATTATTCAATTTAAATCTGTATGATGGTAATAACTTCAGGTATGTTATCCATATTTATAGTAATCTAATAATAGAAAAAATAAATAATTTTGATCCATTTTTTGTGGGAATTGCAGTAGGGGGGGGGGGATCTTTTTCATGCTGAGAGACTCCCTCTCCTGCTATTTCATTGGCTGAGGAGAACCTGCTCATGAGATCCAGGCCAAATCGATTTAAACCCTGGTTTTTTACCCCTATTCTTCAGTTCTCTCAAGACCGCAAGTGTGTGAACTTCTCTTGTGAATTCTTGTTCAGCAAAATGTTCTTATCAGAACTAAAGCTGCATCCAAGATGTCCAAAAACTGCATGAGTTGTTTGCCAGCAGCAGTAGTCACAGACATCACCTTTAGATTTTTATTTTCAATCAGAATCTAATTTAAAATCTCTCTCCCGCTCTTTTTTTAAATCTTAGTCAATGCCCTTGGCTTGATAATCAAAACTATAGTGAGCTATGTGGCCCATTTTTTTAATGTTCTCGAGAATATGCTAGAGCTTTTTCTGGGCCTGTTGGTACCTCCAATGTTGCTTTTCTAGCCTCGACCACTTTAGTCTGTCAACATATGTGACGATTTTCCCAAATTTAGAAAATCATTGTGCAACTGGGGATATATTTACCCTGATGTTTCAACTCAGGAATGCAAATGAAGACTAGTTCTTCTACATTCCACCTGAGTTTCCAAATTAATAGATTTTCAATATGCATTGATATTTAATCACACTTTTATGTTTTCACACTTTTGACGAAGGTTTAACAGATGTCGTGACTCGCTGTATGTACTCCTTAAGCACCAAAGTTGACTGAAAATGAAGTTATTGCAACATAAACAATGGATGAAATAAAGGTTGCGAAAGCCAATAGATACACAGGGATAACAAAATCTTATTTAAAAATTACTTGTCTAAACCATACAGTTTTAGCAAAGAAAGACAAAGTAAAAACATTATGCAAACATTACATTAGTATAAATATTGTTTATTTCATTTTACAAATCTTCATTATGAATTAACATGTTTTGTTTTCCTTGACATTTTGTAAAAAAGTTGTTTGGATATTGTATAAAAGCAGGTTTGCACCATAAGCTGCCATAAAACATCCAGAATAAAATACCTTTATAAAATATAAGCTTCAAATACCATATGATAATAGAAATATGGTAAAAATAAATAAAATGAAAATGATTAAATTTTAAAAGTTAAAATGAATTGCTACAGAATTTATTTTTATATTATTCTTCAATTATACATACATACATATATGTTACTGGCCAAAGTAGATTACTACTATTTGACTGTCAATTCTTTCATCAATTATCACAGATCAGTGTTGATGCCAGTTAATGAACTTTAAGAGAAAGTTTAACCAATAATTTTCTTCTTTTTCCAAAGTAAGGAGAAAGATTTAAACTTCTAATATAAAACAAAAATTATGCTTTAAAATTCAGGAAAAAACAATGAAGCAGGAACGGGGGAATTTTCATTTTTTAAATGTAAATTGTTTATTTTAATTAGTAAGTATATGCAAATTTTCTAATATGAATATATTGTAAAAAAAACTAAATTAAATCAAAGTGTTTTGTGCATTACATTTACCTGTATTTATGAAGATATCAAGTAATGAAATATTTAAACAAGTTTTCAAGACTTGTTATTGTTACTTCAGGTAATTTCCAATATGACATCAAAAGGAAAAAAAATGAAATATGTAGTTTTAACATACAACAATGTTCACCTTTAATTGCATTTTGTGCACAATAAATTATTTTCATTTTTTTTTCCTCTTTTAATTCTCATATGTAATTATATAATTATAAAATATGTGGGAATATTATTGTGTTATGTAAATATTGCTGTATTTTAACTATTAAAAGTATGACATAATTTGACGTAATTGTCCCCATTAAATCTGTTTCAAGTGTAATATAATTATTTTAAGATTTTCTTAATTTTTTAATACTGACATGTAAATACAAATTTTTATGATGTAATTTTCTTTATTTCTTGCTTTTAACACATGATCATTTAATTATTTTAAAAATTCCTTTCATTTTTTAACAGACACGTAACATGTATTTTTTATTTGCGAGAATATAAAACTATTTTGCGCTCTTTTACAAATGGGCATCAATATTAAAAAAAAGATCTTATTTCTCTGATGTTCAATAAATAACAAATGGCTTGTGATAAAGCACATACTATTTTCATATCCTCGCTGCATTTCATATCTTCTTTCTCTGCATCCAATGATTTTTTTTTTTTTTTTTAAGTATATTTATATTAGATTAAATATATAACATAGTAACTAATTTTTTGAGAAGTTATTTAAAAGTTTATCTTCCTTCTTACATCAGACGTATGTAAACAGAAATTTTTGTCTGAAGGAGAAATTATTAAAGATAATAAAATTTCTATGAGAAGTGCTGAAATTAAACATGCAGTTGGAATGAGTCAGGGATTTGTTTGCTGCAATTGTATGAAAATGTGTACATCCAAATATGCTTCTGTAAGAAGAAATCATTTCTTTGTATTACAAAATTCCATAGCAGTTTAACTTGTGATAATAAGTAAAAACACATTAAGATGTGAATAGATTCTTAATCTGTACCGAGTCGTAAATAAAACAATGCTTGCTACTAATACAATTTTTTTGTGAGTTTGCATTACTATCCTTTCCTTAAAAAATTGCATTAAAAAGGTGATTATCAGTTTTTTCAGTATTTATCAGTTATCAAAATTTGAAGTTGCTTCTCTTATTAGATATAAGCTTACACATAGGTAAAAGGCATTCAGCGTTAGTCTAAAACTCAGAAGACTTATAGACTGAACCACAAAGAGAAAAATTACTTTTAATATAATGTGACTATTTTTAATGAAATATGTTCTATATAGGTATTAAAATGATTTACAGACTGATAGTAACAAAGTATTTACAAAATTAATATTAACCATATAGAATATATTTTACAACTACACTTACTGAAATTTGTTCAAAGTAAGTATTAAAGTAATTTTAACCCCTTGAGGGACGGTGGTTTCATAGATACCACTTAATTTTAATTCCCAAACACCACATTTGCACCAGAATTTTGTTAAAGAAAATTACGGTTTATTGAATGTGTGAAGTATAGCATTTTCTTATTTACAAATAAAGTTGTTTTCAAATTCTGGTGTCAATCATTAATTTCAATACTTAAGCAATGAATTTGCCCTGCCCCGCAAAGGGTTAAAGATCATAGTATTTTCAAAATTAACCATATGGCACATAAAATCATAAAACGAAATGCAATACTCCACCTTGAATCAACCATAAACTGCACAATGTAAATTTTAAAACGTTCTCTGTTTTACTTTAAAAGTGACAGCTAATAATAATACAATGTCACAAGTTTAAAGTATGCATTTTATCTAAAATTCCTAGTATTTCTGGTTTGCAATTCCATAGTTATTGCTAGGGAATATTTTGTTAGTTGCTGTTATATTTTTTACCAAATGTACTAGAAAATTTTATTAAAACAAATATTTTAAGCTTTTAACATCTGTATTATTATTACCAGTCACCTTTGAAGCATGACACAGAACTTTTTAAAGTTCATATTGTATAGTTTGTCATATAGAAAAATTTTGAAACTACCAATGGCAGTGAAATGGGGAAGATAAAATAATAATATTCCACTACTCATTGAATGAAATATATTAAGTAAACAGAGGTAACAACAATACTACTTTGCACAAAGTTGATACTCTAAGATAAACTAGAAATTTGATATTGGGACGATTTTTGGAATCAATAAGAGTATGCCATATTGAACTGGCTTAGGATAAACTAGTTCAGACCAATGAATAGCAGGCTGAAGTAGTTTATCTTATGTGCATTAGGTCAAATTAGTTTGGCCTAGGAAAACTAGTTTATCCTATGTGCGTATATAAATATAATATAATAAAAATATAAACTAGTTTGGCTTGAAATCAGATTTGGCCAGTAACATATATGTGGTAATAGAAATATGATATAAATGCAATAAAAAATATGATGTAATAAAAATACTTAAAATAACAGAATTAGTAAAGAATTTTTGTTAAATAAATTTTCATGACACAATCTAATTCAATTATAAATACATACAATCTGCAAAAACCTTGACAAACCATAAAGAATAAGTTAAACTACTTAATTATACTTTGAGATTAAAATGACAATCTTTTATGAATATTTAATACAGCATTTTATAATTATTTAATTTTTCTATTCAAGATGCATGTTATGCAGTGCAGATCCTTTAAAGTCTTGTATTTTTTACAAGATATTTGCATCTTAAATATTTAATTTTATTATGTTAACATAGCATTAAAAGAAAGTCAGGAGAGACAAAAATTTGGAAAATTGTAAGATATATTTTTCTTGTATAGTGAAAGTTAATTTCTGCTTTGAAACAGATATTTTCATTCAAAAAAGAAATCAATGAAATTTGGATTAAAATAAATCTACTACTACAATGTAAAATAAAAATATCTCAGCAAAAATACTAAAGAAAAATAAAATTCATTATGAAAAAGGAAGTCATGTTTGTTAATTCCATTCATAAAAATATTTATTGTAAAATATTTTTACTATTCATAAATTTATTTTAAATTATATTTTAGAAGGTTGCATTATTCATCAGAATATTTTTATAAAAATTTATGAAACAGTTACACACTTGGCACAAATTGTTTTGTCAATAAAATTAGCAGGTACTCTTTAAAAAAAAAAAAAATTATCCATGGTTCATACTCATTCCACGAAAAAAAAAAAAACCCCGTGAGAATCCACTGATGTATTTTCTGGGATGTACAATTTTTCCCATATCAACAATTAACCACATTTTGATAATACATGTGATAATAAAGCACGTGAACAGTAACAATTGCCCCCAATTTCCCAGAATAGACTCATTTTGGCAGGTTTTCCCCGGTTTGGGAAATTTTTTGTATTATCCCGAGATTTCCCCGATTTTTACAACCTAAAATTCATCCCCTGATGAGTATGAACCCTGTTACCTTATACACACACAGAAAAAATATTTTACATAAGAGTTATAAATAAAAGAATATTAATCAAATGAATGCATTATGCAATCTTTTTAAAACCTAATCAAGAGAAAAATGTATAATATAGCAATGAAGTGCAATAAAACATAGAATATAATCTGAATTATTTAACGACAATCAATTTAAAATACACATTTCTAAAATTGGAAAAAAATTTACAAACACTATATTGATCAAAGTTTTTTTCTTGTGATATTGCATGTTACTCAACAAGTTCTTTAACAATTTTTTCTTTCTTTTAGCAATGAAATCTTAATTTCTTAAATTCAGATATAGTCATGAAAATACCTGAGGGAAAAGAAGTACTAAAAAACTTATAAAGGGAATAATTTTGATAAAATACTTCAAATTGATTAAATAAAATTTTTTTTCTAAATATGAAAGAATACTCAGCAACTTAAATACATCCAAATTTTTTACTTATATTTTACAATAAATTGATGGATGAGAAGAATTAAAAACAAGATTTTTAGTTATAATATTTATGTAAAAATAAAGTTAAATTTTTAAGCAGTTTACTATTTTTATGGAAAACAAACAGGATCTTGACCTGGAGTATTTTGAATAATCTAATGCATGTAATGTAAAATGTTATTTACATGGACATAGATTGTTTTGATGATCCCTTAGAAAACCAAGTTAAAGAAAAGTTTTATAAAAAGAACTTTGTCAATGAAAAATGAAAAGGGAGAAAATGAGAGACAACATTAGCAACTTATTTATTTATGCCCATGTACTGTTGCTACTTGTGAACATTCTTTTTCATTTTGCAAAGTGAAACAGCTCACTATTTTTTTTTTCTTTTAACATCAATAGGACACGTTAATTTTTTGATTTTCTCCCACTTCTTTGTTATACAAATGTTTTAAATGCATTTCCCATATGACATTTTAACCAACATTGTGCAAACTCAAAAAATCTTAACCTGAAATTTATCTATTGAAAAATGAGCTAAATTCATGATCAAATTTCATATTTATTAAACCAATATATCCATTTTTTTTAAAAACAAAACTCACTAAGGATTTTAAAAAAAAATAAATAAGAAAAAGAAAAATCACAAGGAAAAAAGGAAAATTATTGTTCATTTTATTAACTTACTGTAGCAATGTCAATTTTTTTTTCTTTTCTTTTTTTTCTTTCTTTTTTTTTTTTTTTTTAATTTAGCATTGGAACAAGATTTAAAATACTTTCATAAGTGAAATATTATAACTAGCATAATTTTTGTCAATTAATATTAAATTTTTTAATATTAAATTCTCCAAATAATTTTCAGTGTAAAATGCAATTTGCCATGAAGAACATTAAAAGAAATATATACAACAAAGTGTTATAATGTATTTTTCATTTTGAGACTAATAAAATTACTAATTGCCCACAACACAGAAGCATGTTAAATATTTTAAGAAATTATAAGAATATTTATAAGCTTTTCTACATTATTTTCTAACACATGCAATTTTATTAGAAAAATTCTAAAATATAAAATTTAAATCCTAATATAGAAAATTGAAATTTTATATTGTACTGAATGTTCAGTGTGTATTTGATGTGCATTTTCAACAAGTTTTTTTAAAATTATTATTTAGATAAAAAGGGGATTTTTTGTTTTTTTTTAATGAGTGCATTGTAATTTTGACTCAATATGTTGAATTTTTTAAAGTCTAACTTACCCTCTGACAGCCTTGCATAAGGGCAATTTTAGAATGTTTTCTCTTTATTTAGTTTTAAATGTTAAAACCCACAATTCTTTCAACATAATATAAAAATTCTTGATTATGAATATGAATGTGAACCTTGAAAGTACTAATCATAGTTCAGTGTACTAAAAATCCATTAAATCGTTAAATTTACATTACTTTAAATATTGCTCATATTGCAGTGGAATCTGGAGCTTAGTGAACGTAAGGCAAACATGTCAATGAGAGAGCTAAACTCATGTTAACTTTGCAAAAAGCAATTCAAACTCAACTGAAAGCTCATGAGTTTAAACTTAATATGTCTGCTCCAGCACAACACTAATTCTAATAAATCCATGTGACTTTCATATCCATCCTTACTAGAAATGATTTGAAGAAAAGACTGAAATAATGATTTTAAACTTAAAATAAATGTTGTAAATGAGAGAAAGAGAAATTAATTGAAAATAGAAAAATAATGAAAAAAATGTTTTGAAATGATGAAGAAAAATAAATAAAATGATTAATGACCTTATTAATATCTATCCGAGAGCAAAATTAAATGTATTTTACTATACATGCAATTCAACATAAATATTCATGTAGCAAATAAACATATTATTAAGTATATTAAAATAATATACTTTTAAAATAATCTCCAACAAACTATGTTGTACAAGTGAGTGACAAAAAATGTTCTATCATATAACTAACCACAGGTTTTAAGGCAAACCTGAAATACTACATGGGGTGAAAAGTCCTGGAACTCATCACTAGCTGGCAGCATCAATCAAATATGCATATTAGGTTTTGTTAGAACGAACCTTCGAATGACTTATGTCAAAGTTTCATGACATGTCGGCCTTTTTTTTTTACGAGTCGTGGTCATGTAAGTGATGTTAAGTACTGTTTCACCAAAACAACGCACCGCATCACACATCAATGAAAACAATGGAAAAATTGAATGAATTAAATTATGATTTGCTGTCTCATCACACGTATTCTTCAGATCTGGCCCCCAGTGGCAATTATTTGTTTCTTAACTTGAAAAGAAGGCTCCAAGGGACAAGATTTGCATCAAATAAGGATATCATTGTGAAACTAATGCATATTTTGAAAGCCTTGACAAATCTTCTCTATGAAAGTACTGAAATGTTAGAGGATTGCTGGAAGAAATGTATCACTCTCAAATAAAACTATATTGAAGAATAAAAACAATTTTTTATTTAAAAAAAAAACTTTTTTTATTGTTAGTCCCGAGATTTTTCACCCCATGTAGTAGAAGTACAATAGCAGGAAACAGAACAAGACAGACTAGAAGAAAAGGGACTAGTTGTATAAGTTGAAAAGAAACATCAATGTGCTTTTTTTTAATATTATAAATGAAATTAAAATTTTAAAAGCTAAAAAAGTGTAAAGCTGAAATACTTTGAATGGCTGAAGAAAAAAAAATATATATAAATGTCAATCTAATACTACAGTTGAACCTCGAAAATCCGGACCTCCAAATTCCGGAAATCTCTAAAATCGGGACATTTTTCCGATTTCAGTTTTATTAATTTTTAAAATAAGACATAGCTCTAATTTTCATCAGCTGCAGTTAAATTCTGATAACTATACTAAAAAAATATATATAGATATATTCTGGTTAATATTGTAATGACTTGCCGTTAATTAAAGACTTTATTATTACAAAAATTAAAAAGTTAAAAAGCGTTCAACAAAATTTACAGTAATGAATCATGATGAAATGAATGAATCGTTGAACTAATCATGAATTTTGATACTTAAAAAAATTTGAGTTAAAAAAAAAAAAAAAAAAAAAAAAAAAAAAAAACGTGAATTCTGTCGAAAGAAATGCAGAGAAAACTGAGAAATTTGTAAAAAAAAAAAAAAAAAAAAAGAAAGCCAAAACAAGCATGAAATCAATTAAAAAATCTTGAAAAAACGTACATTTCAACAAAGATTCATGATTCATTCATTTCATAATGATTCGTCTCACTCTCAATCGCCTTTGAGAATCGGGAGGAAGGGCAGGGCGCTTTCTCGGGATTTTTTGAAAATTTCAAATTTTTTATAAAGTAGGGAGGGGACGTTTGATCGGGAAGAGCGGATTAACGGGATTTTACGGTATTATATAGCCATAAAAAAAGATTTTTTAATAAACCTCCAAAATCCAGAAAATTCGAAAATCCGGAATCGCCGCGGTCCCGACGGTTCCGGATTATCGAGGTTCAACTGTATTATAATAACTATGCCTAGAATGAATATCTAACTTTTATTGTTTCTCTTCTCAAATAAGTGACATCTATAATGATGCATAAATTTATCTAAAAATTAGGCTAAATGTACATTTGAAAAAATGAAACTTTGCATTTCCTCCCTTCTTCCTTAATTGAACACAAAACGGCCGAGTTCAACTAATAACAAAATGTTTCTAAGTTTACATTTTTTCCACATAATGTATAAAGCAATTAGTTCTTTGTTCTCAAAATAAAATGCTTAAATTTAGTTTTATTGAGTTATGATAAAATGTATGAGACTCAAAAGTCAACAAATACTTGTTGTGCCATGATATACCATTTTCATTTGAAGTAAAAAAATTTCAACAATGTTACAGTTACATTGTTAATACTTAAGTATTGAGAATTTCCAGAATCTAAACAGTTTGGGATCAAAAGATTTTTGGATTACAGATTTATAAATTTTAATTATTATTATATAGTGGAAAAAGTCTTTATTTATGAAATTTCACTCAATGAAATTTTATTCAGGTGTACTCAATACAAGAACTTTAATAATAATAATGGGGTAGCAATATAGGTCAGAAATACAGAACAAGAGAAACATTTCCATATCAATAGAATATAGTTGGTAAATAAGTATACAAAAGCCATAAAGTGTGACAACCAGGAGAATAAACCTCAAACTTTATATTACAGTTTACAATATTGACAAGCAACCCATCAGCATGCTTTGTTTGAGTCACAGTCAGACGTGAAACAAAATAAAAAGAATATATTTCAGATTTATAGATAGTTTAACACATACTTTATTTTTATGTGAAAAATAGGAATTTATCCATGTAACTGAAAATATTTTTAAATAGCTGCAAAAATTTTTGGTTGCCACTTTTTTTTTTCTTAATTTTCATGAAATATTTAAACATGCAAAATTTCATAGTTAAAACTATAGTTATGTGTGCAAAAACATTTTATTTATATTTTTGTAACTTTTGGTGATCACATATTTTTCAACTGTGATTAAAAAATAATGAATATTTTTGCTGTGAGAAAGCTTCTGAGCCACTTGCTAAAGAAAATAATTTATCTAATTATAAACTGTAGCAAATTTTTAAGTTTTTTTTTTCCAAGACCTCCTGAGTATTGCCCTTTATGGCTTTCAATACTTATCTAGATTTACTAAGTATACTTTGTTGATATGCAGACATTCACCATATTCTGTTTTTGATCCTGGTACCTCACCTATAAATAAGTTTTAGAAAGGAGCAATATTTCTGCAATTATTTTCAAAACCATTCTTTGATTAGTCATTTAGACTCATTAAAACTATTTTAGAACACAATAAAAAAATATAAAAATTCTTAAAATAATATTTTTTTACATGTAAAAATACAGGATAAATAGAAAGCGATTTTCATATTATGTAGGGAAATTTTTGACGGTCAATTAATAGTAATTAAAACTGCATAAACAGCAAAGTTAAGTTTTGGAACAAGGCAAATTTAGATTTAAATGAATCATTTTGTATATAAGTAATATAATAATAATAATAATAATAATAATAATAATAGACACTTTCAGTGTGACGTCAGTCATGACATTTTCTTTGGATACTGACTCCAAACAAAGGTTGCTATGCTTAATTTATTAAATATAAATCGTAGAAAATGGTATAATTGCATATAAAGCATTAAACATATGTCTGTTATATATAGGAGAAAAATATTGCTGTAATATGCAAATAAAATAGAAAGTACAGCATAGCAACCGTATGTTTGGAGTCAGTATCCAAGCAAAACATCATAACTGACGTCACGACTGAAAGCGTCTATATATATATATATATACATATTTTAAATAGTCATCCAACTAATATGTATTTTCATATTTTTTTTGCTAGCCATAAAGACATTAGCATCTGAAATTAACTAGTTTGATTTAAAAAGTCTTTATTTAGATTTTAACAACTCATTGTCAATCATTTTTCTAAGAAGAATTTAATTTTTGGTTCAATGCTAACACTCTTGAGACATGAAGACCAGAAAGTACCAGAATTTTAGCGAGGAGAAGGAAGATATGAAATATTAACCTTGAAAATATTTTCCAGTGCAATATATATATATATATGTAAAGAAAATTTAACAACATACAGTAAATGTTACATTAAAATAAGATTCTTGTAACAATTTTAAAAAGAGATTAAAAAACATAATATTAAAACTTAGATTTTATATTATAAGCTCATTATCATGATTGCACAAGGATTGCACATGCTCAGTTTGTAAAAGTATATTTTACATAATCAACATTTTAAGATTTGTTTCATTAATTGATTATATTTTTCTGATCAGGCTTCATTAAGGTAATGAAAAACTTTTTATAGTTTAAATAATATTCTATTATATTCAACACCAAATTTTCTAATGCATAGACATTTACTTTATGCTGCACTGAAAACTAACATAATACTATAAGTAGTTACAGCTGCTAACATTTAAATAAAACAATGAACAGTTTAATTCAGATAAAATATAAAGAATATTTTAGCATACATGATGCAAGTAATTAAACTAACTTTTTTGTTCTTTTTATTTTTTAGCAAGATTAATTAAACTAAAAAAAAATTTTAACCTTTTTTTTTTTCAATGTTAAAAAATAGTTCACGGTAAGTTATTTTAAAAATCTTTATTAATAACTGAATGCCATTAAAATTAATGGCAAGTTTCAACGGCAAATTTTTTAATAAATGTTGTAATAAAAATTATCAATTATTTTGTTGTTAAGTTTTTCATAAAAGACAAAACAATCAGAAAAATACATATCAATGAAAATGTAGGAACAACATCATCAAAAAATGACATGTTCAAAGCTTCCAAGAAAAAAATTTTAAAGATTATTTTCTACAAAAATTACAGTTAAAAATATAAAATCTTTAGAACCTTTAGAGAAATTTGGCAAGAAAAATATAAATTGCGATTCAAATATGATTGTTAAAATAAATAATGCAGAAGCAAGTTTTAAAAATGCAGTTCGTAGCATCTGAGATTCAAAACAGCACCATTCAAATGCATGAATAGGTAAATATGATAAGAAAGATAACATTTTTATAATACTAACAAATTTTTACAAAGAACACGGATACAACAACGTGTATAGAACATCAAAATACTTATAAACACTATATTCTAAAACATTAAACAACAGTATATTGAAACAGGGAAACATGAGGTTAGATACTTTAAAAAAAAACTAACACTTAAAATATAACAAGTATAATGATCTTAGATAGAAAGACTATTTTATATGTTTTAACACAAAAATAAAATATATACTGTGCAGAATGGAATTTTATAATTAATACCATGATCAATGCATATTTTTGAGCATTTTTTTTTTAAAGGAATGTTAGTCAAAATTAAGTACTTTAAATGTACTTAATAATGTAATACTTATTTTCTGGATTCTATTACTTAGTAATAAAATAATGAATACATATTGTGAAGTAAGACTGTAAAGGTGTCTCATAGATTTTCAGTACAATTTTAGGTATAAAACATTGGTACAAATACATCAAACCCAGTTATAAATATCACTTCATTATTGATTAAATATCTCTATGAAATTTATTGAACTCAAATCAAAACAAAAGCCAGAAATTGTGGCTGTAATAACACCCAATAAAATTATTTTTTTAAAAAAGCAGTAATATTTTTAATCAAAGCATAGTTATTCATGATATGAAATAATTAGAAAAAAATCTGATAGTTTTATCTTAAAAATAATTTTTTTCTATCTACAAATAACATTTTAAAAGTAGGTAAAAAAATGATATATACACATACAAATATATCATACAAAATGTATCATTAATTTCATAGTTTTTTGCATATTTATAGATATTAATAATTAATATTATTCTGATGAAAAAAAATTCCATTTTTTATGTAGGAAATGTCAATTTCTATTTTTACATGAGTCAGAGAGGGAAGTATCAATCGCAATAGCTTTGAATTGTGTACATATTTTCAAAATGATTTAGCAGTGTTACACAATTTAACATTCCTTGTTTTTAGAAAAAACTTTGTTAAACATAACATTCAAACAAAGTATAAATGCGTTATAAGTACAGTTTCTAGAGCAACATTAAAAATGGTTAATAAGTACATATTTCACAGTAATAAAATAGTTCTGTTTGTAAAAATATTGTAAGACACAAAATCACGTCCAAAGACATACTGGCATCAAAGATTCTTTTGTTCCTGCAGCAGGAGTTAAATTTTCATCACACAAAAAGAAAAAAGGCAATAATACCAAATATCCTTGAATGCCAGATAGTAACTGAGAGGCAGAAATTGGATCTGATACAGCAAGGCTTGGTTTGGCAAGGTAATCCTTAAGCTCTGCAAAACTCCTCACTTCATCAGAAGGAACACAATGAAAAACCTACATAAGGCAATAAATGATTTATTACAAAAATGAACTTTCTATTTTCAATATCAAATGATTAGGAACAAAAATAATCATCACTATTAATAAAAACTCAAATAATTAACAAATCTTATTGTTATAAAATATTACAAAACATTTGTACAGATAATCCCCCCCCCCCCCACTTATATTTCTATTTAACCCTGCAAACATTTCAGAGCTTTTTTATTTTAAAAAGAGAAAACCTAGTTAATTAAGCTTACACCATAGGCAGCAAAATATCTAACTTGTATACTGTAAAATCCTGATTGTAAGCCCCCCCGCCCCCCTTTAAAAAAAATTCTTTTTATAGAGGGGAAGGGGAAAGCTCATGATCAAGATTTTTTTATTAAAAAATCTTTTAAATTCTGTTTTTATTGTTAATTTCAAGTTTTAAAGGTAAATACTGTAAAAACTCCATAACGGGCACTCCCGATTAGCGGACACCTCTAGTTAATGGACAGTTTTCAAATCCCCACTCCCAAAACTTTAATTTTTGTATGTTTAACCTCTGAATAACGGACATTCCGAATAGCAAACAGTAATTTTGGCAAAAAAGAATAAAAATTATTTTTTAACGAGGAAAAAAAAATAAAACACCTCTAAATTTATCAGGGCAATGTATCACAAATTTTGTGATCACAGATAAATGTGGCGATGAGCTGGAGAAAATCCCCTCTCCCCCCTACATTTATCCCCTACATACCCTCCCCCTCGGATGATTGGAGATTGTATGAAGATGATTTAAAAGGATTAAAACTACTGACAGAGTTAAAATTTCACATTGAAAAACAAATTACATGTAATCGCAAGTAAAAGCATACTTTTGTAACCTTTTTTTTTTTTTTTTTTTTTTTTTTGTAAGAATGTAATAAGTAAAGGATAAAGGTATGGACAATTTTATTTCAGTCTTATTGCTTTAAAAATTATTTTAATTTCTGGTTTAATGATATAATAGAGGTTTTAGGACATTTTTAAATCAACTAATGACACATTAAGCATTCATTAACAATTTTCCTATTGCTGAGGTTTTCCCAATAGCGGACACCTCCGAATAGCGGACAATTTCTGCGCTCCCAAGGTGTCCGTTATTTAGAGGTTTTACTGTAAAATAAAAAATAAAATCACCTCTCTCTCTCTCTCTCTCTCTATATATATATATATATGTATGCATGTATAGCATTTTGCTAAAATAATTTTAAAGTATTTATTTTGCATGGTATCACCATTAACTGCCAGAAAAAGAAGATAATGTTATTTTCTTTTTCTGAAGATAGTGAAACCATGCAAATTTTATTTAATTGAAAAATCTACATAATAATAGGAACAATTTCAAAATAAGTTAAAAAATAATAGTAATAGATACATAAAATTCTTTAGTTATTGGATTAATTTTTTTTAATTATTAAATTAATGAACTTGAGCAGTTTTGTAGAATTGTGTAAAATCAAAACATATAATAAAAATTTACATTATATCGCCATCTATTTTAATATTAAGAAAATAACAATGTTATTTTCTTTCTCTGAAGATATAAGTAAATTAAAAAAGAAGAATGAAGAATAAGCTAAATAATAGTAATAGATAAAAAAATTCTTTTTATTTATGAAAGTTTAATTAAACTTCTTTAGTCTTATAGAATTGTGTAAAATCCAGATTATTAATTTTTTTTCTCCCAAATACAAACTGAATTAAATTAAAAAATGATTCAAAATTTAATTAGAGAGTTAATCTAAACAGCTATGTTTATTATTACTTTTAAAAAAAAAGATTATTTTATTTGTTTTTATTTATTTATTTATTTTTGGAGGGAAGGGGGGCTTATATTTGGGATTTTACAATATTATACATATATCAGGGCTCCCAACACATTTTAGTCCTCAAGAAGGGGGAAAGGGGACCATTTTTATTTAAAAAGGGACTTTGGGGGACTTTTTTTGCTTAAAAAGGGGACTTTGGGGGACCATTTTTGCTTAAAAAGGGGACTTTGGGGGACCAATTTTATTAAAAACGGAAACCTACCTGTTAATGAATTTACATCAAAATGTAAAAAATGTCAATTCATCAAAAGGACTAACTAAATCTAAAGTTTGATGGAATTCTGTGCAGTAATTCTGGATATAGAACTATTGCAGAAATCACAACAAATGCAAATTAACAGTGCCACTTGTTGAGCGATTTATACAAAAAAAAATAAAAATGTCAATTCATGTAAAGGGCTAACTGAATCTGAAGTTTGATAAAAATCTGTGCATTGGTTCTGGAGATTGAGCGATTGCAGAAATCATGAAAAATGCTGCATAGAAGCACCACATGTCGAGCGATTTACATCAAAAACTAATCAACATCAATTATTAGCGGCGGTCAAAAATTTCCGGCCAGCATAAAATTTTTCGTTATTTTGAAAGCATACCCATATAAAGAGGAATTTCAAAATGATACTCATACATTTTATTGACATAATAGTTAGAAACTTATTTATGGAATAACAAATGAATATCAATAAATACAACTGACAAAATCAATTGCAAAGAAAAACATGTGCTTTCAAAAGTTATCAGCCATGATGGAAAGTTTGGAAAAAAATTGTGTTATAATAGAAAATCACTGTGATCAACTAGATTTACAATTAGTATGTTGTAATACCTTTAGCAAAATGTATCAAGGCGCAGCGACTTGGCATCGATTCAATGAACAGTTGAAAATCATCTGTGGTACGTTTTTCCACTCACCTTGAAATTTATGGGAAAATTCTGGCCATGCTGAATTGGAGTTTTATTAATTTCAAATATGTTTCTAAAGTTCATTCCAAAGATTTTCTATAGTATTCAGATTAGGTGCTTGGGCTGGCTATTTCAAAAGCGAAATATTTTTGTGTGAAAGCCACTGCTTGACAAGCTTTCATGTATGCTTTGGTTTCTTATCGTACTGAAACTAATAGTTGTGACCAAAATTTTGCCTCCAATAAGGCAGCAAATTATCTTGCAAAATATCCTTATACATTGCATCATTCATTTTGCCACGGATTTTACATGCACGGACTTGCATCTTTTCCGTAAAATGCTCCTTATAATATTACGTATCTTCCACCATACTTAGTTGTAAGAATAACATGTCTGGAATCATGTCTTTTGTTGTTAAGTCATTGGGCATACTACCTGCCATCATTCTTAAAAAGATTGAACTTTGATTTATTGAAAAATTCTACTTTATTCCAGTTTTGCGAGACCACTTTCCACTTTCTTCACCACTTTTGGCAAACGCTCATCGGACAGGGCTGCAAAAAAGCCGGCTTTTTCTAAAAAAGGCCAGGTTGGCCGGCTTATATTGTTTACCAGTCTTTTGTGGAAAAAGCCGGCTTTTATTGGCTTTTTTCCTATGCATATATTACTATTTATTTTTAACAACTTCGTTTGTTAATTTACCTTAAAAATGGCCATTTTATGTAAATTAAAACTAAAAACTTACAAAATTCATTTAAAATCATGTTTCAGATGCCCACTTTTATAGCCAGTTAATAATATATCACAAATATCTCAAATAGCCAATATGATTAACAGACATCTATACTATAGATCCAGTGGCACATCCTATGCTTAGTTAAGTTATTTTCATGTTATTATGGGTAAAAATTATATCCAAATAAATAATATACAAAATGATATGCTGTTTATGAAATACTTCATTTGAACAATGGCTCCTAGCATATACATGAATGTGTTAGTATTATGAAAAAAAATAGCCACTTGTTTATGTAAGAAGTTTACAAGGCAGCATTCTACTTTAAAAATAAGAAAATATAAATAATTTTGAGATAGCTTTTATATTTATCTTTCTAAGTGCAGTAAATTCTCTGTAAGCCAGACTGAGTAAGATAGAAATTTGTCTAGCTCGAAAAGGTTTTTCAAGTCCTCGTGAATTCATAGACAGTGTAAAATTTGCCTAAGGCAGAATATCATTTACTGTGAACAATTTGCTGAGTCCTGATTGATTCTGACTTATACAGAGTTTACTGTACATCCCTTTTTCTTCATTTGTTTTTTCTTATAAGGAAAGAGCAGCTGACATAGTGTGGGTTGAATTACTGCAGGGTGGCAATAGCAAGAAACATCTGTCTGTTCTTTATATCGCCTGCCGTACACAAGACCTTGGTCAATCTGATTGGTCTTTGTTTAACAGGTCCATGATATGATTGGCCTATATTGCCATAAATATTCCTGCAATGATCACCATGATAAAAATGCAGTGGTATGGTAAATTGATTAATGGAAATGTTTGTAAACATGCTCTTTTCTTCTATATATATAGACTAAATATTTTGTTCTTGTTCCTTCACAAATCTTTCCACAGATTAAAAGGAGAGGAATTGATTTGGGTCAGTTAGTAAACTTTCCCATCCACAAATTCCTCGTATTAGGAGAGGTATAGTGTTTAATCTAATAGGTTACTGGATTAGCAAGATTCCAGGAACTAACGCATTTACCCTTAAAGGAGCATACCTATGGGAGAGGGAATTTAAAAGCTCTGCCATCGGACCTTCTGTTTTTTTTTTTTTTTTTTTTTTTTTTTTTTTTTTTTTTTATGAAAGTTTTTTTAACAGATTCTTCCATAAAAGTCCTTCATCACATATGTGTTTTGACATGGTAGACCGAATTATTTCAGGTATATTTTCACTCCGTCTATCGCGGATGATCGCAGCAGAATTTTTATGCGAGTCATCAACTGTTTTTCTCGTGACGATTCTGTGCTCACGAATAGTCGTTTTCCAGATCTCCCAGACCATGGCAAGTCCTGGAGGCCATGGTCATCTGTATTTTTGAAAAATATATCGTTCACAGTAGGTTTACCAATTGATAACTTTAGCGCAATCTCCTGAGAGAATTGGTCTTTTAGCGACAAACAACTCACTCTTTACAAACAATAATTGTTGAACTTTAATTTTTAAATTTAGATTGCGTTATTCGTTGATTAATTAACAAACATGGCCAAAAAAGAATTTTCCCAATAGCAAAAATAAAAAAATGACGAATGGCCGGAAACTTTTGTACACACAAAATTTAATATACTTCCCCTTCGCACCAAGTATCTTCAATACTGTATCAAAATGATCACATGGTTAGAAGTCCTTTGTATATTCCTAACTTTTGGGGTAATTATGCTTCTTCGCTGAAATGTTCAGGAAAACAAATAAACTAACTGACCGAAAACTTTGACTGCCACTGTATATCAAAGATTAAATGAATATAGATTTTTATTAAACTCCATGCATTAGTTATTGAGATAAAGTGCCCCCAAAATTTGTGTAAAATACAGACATTTTGTAAAGACACATGTTTTTCATGATCTCTGATTCCTAAAACATGTAAGTCTGTTGAAAACCTGAATTAAAAAAGTTCATGAATCTAATACTTTTTTCTTATAAAGATAGAAGGAAAGATGTCTCGCTTTAATAGTTTTTGCAGACAGGAAATGAAATTGACAGCTTTTTTTTTAAAGCCCGATTGTTGCACTGGCCCTACGTAACAGTACATAAAAATTTTAGCTTTTTCTTCAATGAAAAGAATATGTTTAAGCTAAAGAAACATGGTATGATAATTTGGATGTTTAAATACGTAATACAGTATTATTTTTAGTTATAAATTGAGATTATGAAACAATTTTAAAATGGTATGAAAAATAAATAATGAGAATTGAAAATATATTTCTAATTCTTTATTCAACAGAAAGTTTTCTGTAGAATATACTTTCTTATTTGAAAGAAATTGCATTCCGATAATTAACTAGTCAGATGTGGCAATCCCAAAACTTTTACCTATCTCATACATTTTAGTAATTCCTGAAAAATGAGACTTAGCAGTACCACTGATTAGATGGTTTACACCAAAACCTAGTCAGCAACAATTTATGTCACTTTCTAACTGAATCTGAAATTTGATGAGAATCTGCGCATTAGTTTCTGAGGTACAGCTATTGCAAAATATTAAAAAATTCTGCATAAAAGCATCACCTTGATGGGTGATGTACACCAAAAACTAATCAGGATCAATTTTAATCAGGTAATAACCGAATCTGAAGTTTGATGAAAATCCATACATTTGTTCTGGGGATACAACTATTACGATATCATGAAAAATGTTGCATAGCAGTGCCACATGTTGGGTGATTTACAAGAAAAACTAATCAACACTAGTCTATATCAGGGAGTAACGAAATTGGAAGTTTGATGAAATTTCATGCGTTAGTTTTTGAGATAAACCTATTGAGATACTCATGAATAATGCAGCATGGCAGTTCCACCTGTTAAACAATTTACATCAAAGGATAATCAATACCAAATTATATTAAGTACTAACAGAATTTGAAGTTTTATGAAAATCCGTGCATTAGTTCTTGAGATAGAGCTATTAATGAAATTGTGAATAAGGCAGCATAGCAGAGTCACTTGTTGAGCGATTTACACTAAAAACTAATCAGCTCTAGTTTATATCAAGGACTAAGTGAATCTAAAGTTTTGTGCATTATCTGTGCATTAGTTCTTGAAATACAGCGCCCACAGAAATTTTGCCACATACAGACATTTTCTAAAAACCACCAAATCGTGTTCAGGACCTTCTAAAATGTATAAATCCATCAAAAACTGAAAGTCAAAATTATTTCATGAATTCAATATTTTCTTCTTGTTAAGATAGAAAAAAGTAAATATATGTGAAAAGGCATTTTACTCGAACTATTTTCTTTATTATGATTCTGAGTTATAGACTTTAAATTGATTTTTCTTAGTTTAACTCGTCTGTTTCCCCACAATTCAATGACTTTTTCCATTCAAAAAGTTTCTTTCTTTTCTTTTCTTTTCTTTTTTTTTTTTTTTTGGGGGGGGGGGGGGGGGGGGGGGGAGTTGAAGCAACAAGGCCCGTTATTGAAGACTGGTCAAGCAGCAGCTTAATATAGTAACTTTTGTGTTCAGCAATTTTTAAGAATTTTAATGAGATTCTTAAAATTTGCATGTATTTTGTGGTGATAATTTAACATTTATATTCATAAATGAATTTCAGTTACAACGTTTTTTTTTATACCCATTATAATGCTTTTTTATGCCCATTTTAATAAATTTTGTCTTCTCGGATTTTTAAACTTTTAGAGATTTTCAGTTTTTTTTTTATTTTGCGGCGATTTTTTTCAGACACAGAAAAGGGGACTTGGGGGACCAATGTATAGAAAAGGGGACCTTTTTCTAAAAAGGGGACTTTTGGGGGAAAAGGGGGACCATTTGGGAGCCCTGATATATACATAAAAACAGGGTATTCTAAAAAATGGACCCATTTCAAAAAATTGTATTTATCAAAGTACATTCCAAAATGTAAAATCTTTATACCAATGAAAAGAGGAAGTTTCAAAGTTTTTTAACCCCTTAACTGGTTAAACAATAAATTGTTTCAATAAATTGAAAATAGTGGATTCACACCACTATTACTTAAATAAAATATTCATAAAATTTAGTCTAAACATTTCCACTTTTCAATAGTATGAAAATTTTCTTAAAAATAATAGTGGTGTCAAAAAGTTTTAAATGATGCAATAACCAAATTCGTTTTGCCCGAACGGCATTCGGAAAAACCAATTAAGGGGTTAAAGACATTATAAATGTTCAATGTGTCCACCGTTTGCTGCACGGCAAACATCTATGCAATAGTCAAACTTGTCCCATACACGAAAAAGCGTATCTGATGTTTCTGAGTGCACAGCTTTCAAAGAGGTGATGGTTCCAGAAGTGGCCAGTGGAGGTTGCATGACAATATACTGCGATTTCGTTTCACTGTCAGTTGTGAGCGAGATGGCTACTGTGGAGTACAAGGAAGGTTTCTGCATTCTTGAGTTCACAAGAAGCGAGTTGCAAATTTGCAGTGCAGTGGTCATTTCGGTCTTAGAAAAACTTTGAAATTTCTTCTTGTCTTCTGGTATAAAGACTGTTTATTTTGGATTAGTACTTTAGTAAATAACTTTTTTTGAAAATGGGTTTATCATTTAGAATAATTCTGTATGTATATATACATATGTGTGTGTAAAATGCTGCTCTATATCAATATAATATGTAATGGCTAATACTTGATATGCCATTTTTGGCCAACACTCACAGAATGTTTTATTAAAATCTGTTTAAACAAACTTATTCATGACTTACATCACAACAAACAATTCTACAAATACTTTGATTTAAACTGAGTACTAATGTAATATGCTGCCATAGTAAAACAAAAATATGATATCACAAGAATAGAACTTCACCTATTAACTCCTATGCAATGGGATCCTTTTACAAAATTTTTCATCTTTCATCACCGTTTTATTAAAAACAGAAAATTGTGCCTTCTCAAATCTAGAAAATGTTCTGATTAAATGAGGCAAATTTTACAGTAAAATTTTACTGGTAAGGAAAAACAGGGATTTTGAGTGCTTCATGCAACACATATACAGGTCGCTTTACATAAGGGGTTAAAAATTAATTCAGCCAGATGACAGGGTTCAATTTAACACTTGAAAAAATAGAAAATTCTTCTTCTCAAGTCAAAGTAATGTTGTTATATAGCAAAATGTGCACTAATACAGGATTTTATAATAATATATAGCATTGCCAATTAACTTTAGAAAGCTGGAAGCTAATCAATATGAAAATAAAATGGGTGAAAAAAGAAAATAAATCTCAGTTGATCGGATGAATATCTTAGGTAATTTGGCTCAAGGCCTCATTTCACAAGGGAATAGTGTTTTTTTTTAGAATGTAAATGGAAGTGTTGCTTTTAACAGATTAAGGTTCTTTTAGAATAAGAAAATAAAGAATGCATAGATTAAAGATATGGAATTAAAATATAATAAATATGTTAAGATATTAAAAGACAGGGGAAAATTTAGATATAAGAATTTGGAAATAATACACATACACTTATCCCATTTTTTTTCTCTCCATAGTTATTACTTTAATTTGTACTTTCCATTCAGAACGTTACTATTGGATTATAAAATAACAAGAAATTCTGTAAGCAAAATACTACAAGTGCTACTTTATACAGTTGTAGTGATTAGTCACAACTGTGAACATTTTCATTATCTTTTTTGAACATTTAACTGACTTTCAACAACTCAATTCTAGTGCTTTTTTTATTTGTAACTGTATCTTGTAGATGACAATTATTCAATGCTGCTCACCTATGTATCTGTCATGCGACTTGCAATTTTTTGAGAATAATAATTTTTACTAAGTTTTAGAAGACTGCAATTTATTATTTTCTTTAGTTAATTTTTCTTAAATTCCTTTTAGCTTTCTAATGGAACCACAATTTTATTATCATTAGCATTAAATGTTTGAAAGATGAGGATCTACACAGTCAACCCTGAAATCCACACAATTTGAGGCCAATGGTTTGTAAATTATAGATTACTACTTAGTTTACACATGTTTTCATTTCAGGTTGACTACAAAATAGCAATATTTGTATAAAAACGATAAAAACTAAAGCAGATAAAAACTAAAGCAGTGCGATACAGCTTAAAATTATAAACTTGTTTAAAACAAAACTGTTACATAGTTAGTTACATTTTTGTGGTTATTTTTATTTTTCCTTTTAACTGATATAATGGAAAACTTAATTTTTCATTTATTACTAACCTCTTTTATTCTCATATTCTACGAATAGTCAATATTTCCTGTTTATAAACATAATGAAAATGAATACAAATATATTGAAAAGAAGAATTCTTTCAATAAATGCTTTATTGTGACTAATTCAATTATTTGTATATAATTATTTGCACAACCAATGATTTCACTACTCCATAACTTTTAAACTATAGCTATTCTTTTAACATTTATATGTTGATGTTCCCTTTTCTCCTTAGCTAAAATTATTTTAATTACGATATGTGACACACTAAAAATTTAAAAGAATAATTAATTTTTTAGAAAACATAGTTTATTAAGTTATGGTATTAAAATTGTACTACTGGAATAAATATTAACTTATTACCATGCCTAAATTCTAAAGAGAAGAGTAAATTGTAGAATGTATTTCAGAGAATCAATTATATTAAAAAATTATATCAATTATATTAAATAACAGTTTGGAATAATTTAGAAATTTCCTTTTTAACTTAAATAAGCTTTAAGCATTTACAGATAAAGATTTTGTGAATACATCATGAGGAAAAGTAACTTTAGATTTGAGATCAATTTTATGATCTTGTGAAAAACAAGTATAACTAAATAGATAAATAATTAAGATGATACAATGGAGAAAGATCAGCAAAAATAGCAGTTTAACAAAATGAACAATTCTCAGGATATAAGTAACTATAAATAGAAGAGAAACATAACGTCATACAGTTAATATGCAATTCCTATTTACCTTTTCATAAATGGAAGTATTCACTGCAGCAGTTTTTATCCATACTTCTTTGTAAAAAGCATCACATACAGGATCTCTCAGATCTATTGATTGGTCATTTTTCTCGTCCATTCCTAAATGCTCTCTACAGGAGAAAATAAACTGTTAACATTCTAAATGTGAAACAGATATAACATTAAGTGATTCATGTATAAGATCTCATTGACCACCTTCCATAAAAAAATCACCTAATTACAATGCCAAATAAATGAATTGAAGAATGTTGCCACTCCAAACTTTTATATGTAAGAATATTAAGGTAATCAGAATTTAAAAATTCACTGAAGAGTAGGATGCTTTCATATGAGCCTTTATATCAGATTAGCAACATTCCAGGTATACAATTTGATTTATTCAGGTGATTTTGGACAAAATAATAAGAATAATTGATGTTTCATTATGAATATAAAATTTTTGCTGTGTGATGTCTTAAATGAATCAAATTTGTTTGAATTAATTTCCTCAGCCTTTTGCAATCTATTTTATAGAGTTTTGTGCATATGCTAAAAAACAGATACTTTTTTTCTTTATCCTTTTTACAATTTTGAAATAATACTTGTTATTCAATTTTTTTTAATTTAACAGCTGCTTAGCTACAGAATTTCATAGCATATCAGAAAATAAAATCAGACTAATTTCTGAACCTTTAAGAAAATTTATATGATTAGAAAATTCCAAATAATACAACATTATTAATTGGAAGTTTCAATGAGTCGCACATTATGAGAAGTTTCATAAAATTTAAACTGTTTTGAAAAATGGACATTGAAGCCTCTGATCTGGAAATTTTTTAGTTTAAGAATTTAAATGTAGAATTATTAAACAAAAACATAATTTTATTAGATAATGCATTTATGAATGAAATAAATATTGTATTTCAAATATTTAATATGATATATATATAAAAGTTAATATAAATAGTAAAAAAATGTGTTTTAATGTCCATTTCAAAATTGAAAAAGGTTAATGAATTAGAAAAAAGAGTTAATGAACATTTCATAACCATTATATTAAACCTTGAAATTATATATATATATAGACAAAATCAAAATTTACAGTAATTATTCCGGAGATCAAACATCTCTAATGCCATTCAGAATAGTGACAAAACAACCTTTTTAATGAACTTGATGCCACAAACTCAGTTAATATGAATCAAGTAACTGTTCTGTGGCACGTATTATGCCATTTAGCTGAGTCCCAAAGGCATTTGATGTTTTGCATATGTGCATCAGCATCTGGATCTACAAAATTACAAGAATTTATTTTAAAATGTTCTAATCCTACATCATTTAATTCACCAGTCTTATAAGCCTTCCATGAATCTGAAAAAAGGATAGAGCCATTTTTTATATATTATTTTATTTTATCAGTGTAGTCATGCTACTATTGAGAAATTTTACTATAAAAACAGTCATCTCCAGGGTTCATACAGAGTTGCGAAGAAAAAATTCATAAAGTACAAAAAAATCCAAGGAGTTGAAAAATTTTAAGGACTCCCCACTTTTGTTGTTATTTATGTGGCATGCACTTGCACATCCTCAATTTTTAATGCCCCATTTGGAGAGAAGAACATTTCAAACAGATATTTTTCTATTAGAATCTAATTATTGGTGCTGAAATTGCACAGAATTCCAAACCTTGGTGATTTTGTAAGTTTAAATAAAAAATACAAAATCAACTTTCCTAAGCAGTGATCAATGGTCATATATGCAGAGATCAGTCAAACTCGAAACACTTATTATATATATCGCATACATCTTTAAAAAAAATTTCAAAGGTAAAAAAATAAAAAATGCTAATGCAACATATATGAAAAAATATAACTACTTCTGAATTTATCCTTTTAGAGCAGCGATAAGGTAAAGTGTCCTAAAGCTGACATCTAACAAATATTTAAAGCATTACCAATTTTCTAAAATAATTTAGAATGAGTTTTTCTTTCTTCTTAAATCAAAGATATCTTAGATTTGGAAAATTGATAATGCTTTAAATATTTGTTTTACTTAAAGATGTTAGCTTTAAGAACTGTATTTTGGGTGTCAGCTTTAGAGCACTTTACCTTAATCACTTTCTTTGAAGGTGAATGTTGTCCATGATTTACATAAAAAACATCATTATTAATAAATATCCCTGTAAGATAAAAGTCCACATTATATACTCTTGAATACTTTAATTAAATTATGTACACATAAATAAAATATGGATCAAAAGATTTACAATAATCCGGGATAAAGATTTTTCAGAGAGCAATATCGCTCGTGAAAACCACAATACAATTTAAGGAGTTTCTAAGGAGTATTTTGTTTATGTAAGTAGTTTTAAGTACTACTTGGGAACGTTTTCATTTCTAAGTAGTTTCTAAGGAGTCTAAGTAGTCTGTATGAACCCTGATCTCTTTCTTGTCATAATCAACCAAACAAATACTGCTGAGATAGAATTTGACCAGCTTGATTTTTTTTAAAATTTGAAATGAGACTTTCATCAATTTCTACAATCTATTTTGATGCTCCAATTTTTCCGGATTTTCATGCTAGAAGGTTAGATATACAAACTTCTGTGAGATAATTATTCCTATCAATAACTGTACAATGATTTAAATACAAATGCTTTCCCACCTCCCCAATCTATATTATAAAGGCCAAACATATCTGTGCATAAAACAGACGTCATTTTGTGAATGGCAACTTTAAATTTGAAATGAAATTTCAGTTTTACAATTTTGGCTACAGCAAATTTTTAAACTTCTAAACATATCACATTTTCAATTTTTATACCATCGTATAGGAGAAAAATTGTGCTTTTAAATGCAATTTCTTTGAAAACTGTATTTTAATTTAATGTTGAGATGCTAATTTTTTTGTAGTTTTTAATATCTTTTTTCTGATTGTGGCAACAAAAGTACTCCATTTCTATTAAAAGTGGGGGGGGGGGGATTGCTAAATCTTTTCATTGTCATTCTCTCATAAATGAGAAAATTTTTAAAATTAATATATGTGATAAAACACTGGGAATTTTGATTTTATTTCATTTTTATTCATCAATTAAAGGATTTTTAGTTTATTTACAAACTTACTTTTCCCTTGATGCAACAATTTTTCTTTACAAAAGTGCAATTTAAAGAATAGCTGTGTGAGTTATTTTTATTACTTTTACTGAATTCGTATCAAATAGCTGAAATATAAATTTATTAATCCATGAATAAAATCGTTTTCCGAATTTTGAAGAAACTCAATGAATGATTACCGATAAAACAAGGAGCTATTATAAACAAACAAACCAATGTATAGGAATCTTTAGATACTCAATTTGCTTTTCTGAATGACAGCATTATTATTTTGCTGGATTTGTATATTATTCCGCAATAATGACATATGTACACTTTCCTATAGATGTTGTTTTACAGTTGGTCATAAAACAGGAATGCTTTAGAGGATGCAAATGGTGTCATTTTATTTTAAAAAGCGTGTATTTTAATTCTTAAAAGTGATATATGTTTTGTAGAAGCGCAACATTTTGACTGCAGGTGCTTTGCAATACTTCACAGGGGAAAATAATTCACTTTTGAAAATAAAGTAATTGAAATTACACTGTGATAAATCACCCATTTTTTATGTTAAATCTAATAATTCGGTGATTGAAAAAAAAAAAAAAAAAAAAAAAAAATAGAAAATTGACGACAGGATAATAGATAAGCACCCATTAAAATGTTCATTGCTAATAAGAAAAAATATATATATATATAAATTTAACAAAACTACATAAATATTTTATTATAACAAATTGTACAATTAAAATTAAATATAAAATTATGTTAATTAAATGATTAGGTTGAAATCTAAAAATCAAACTCTAGAATTTCAATTTCTAGAAATTGAAATCTTCTAGAATGCTTCATTTTGACAAAGGTACACTTTGAAACAATTTTCATTTCTTAATTCTTCTTAACATAGTCATACACACATATATTTTGTATTATGCTTAAATATATAAAAATTTTCAATTATAAAATTACAAAGAACATTTCAATTTCTTAAAAATCATTTTCATCCAGTCATTTGTATTTATTTTATTTTTTATATAAGAATTTTTTTATAAATAAATTTTGCGCTATATTTTATGTTAATTGAATGAAATGTAGAAAGTTGTTACATGAGTTATCTCATATACCTTTGACAGAAAATAAACCTGAATTAAGGATTCCACAAATTCCTCTAATATTCAAACAAGTTTTTAATAGATTTATTAACTTTTTCAATTAAATTTTTAAGTTTAACTTACCTAATCGTAAATAACCTAATATCAAAAGCAGACTATATATTGAGCATATATTAAGTAAATGTCTTATTTTTCTAAACATATTTTAATATTTTTTATTTCCCAACTTGTTGATCAAAGTGTGACAATACTCAAAAAGTCGAGTATATCAAGATGTAAAATCATATTGAGACACAATTTCTAAAATAAAAATGAAAAAAAAAATCTCAAAAGATTTTGGTGTACATTTTTTATACAACTTGGACAATTTCAAATGACAGCACAGTATTTTTTAGATATGAATGTGTCAGCCCCATTATGAATAGTACCTAAGAACTTTAAATAGAAGTGATTTTTCTGATGTGTAACAATATTTTTAAAGATAGAAATACAGATTTTTAAAGGATTTTTTAATGTATGTAAGGGAAGCCTGGTACAGCTAAAATAATTGTTTGACTCTTCTAATTTTGATAAATGCTTGTAACTAATTACCTTTGAAAAGAATTTTTAAAATGAAATTCATTAAAAATGCTGATGATCAAAACCAATTGATGAGTATCTAGAGTTATATTTGACTAGCTGATCCGCCCACTATTGCGCCTGTGATAACCTTAAATGAATTTTAAATTTGTATGTAATTATATTGAGGCCATGAACTTATATGAAAAATTCCACTAAAACGAGCTTTGAATTGAACAAACCTCCAGTTCAGTTCTTTGCTACCTATGACACTGTAAACCTGCGTGCTTAATATATGCCAGAGAATCTTGTATTTCTACCTACCATCACCAGTGGCTGCATTCTGTACTAAATGAACCTTCACCACATGCCTACTTCAACTTTTAGAAATAGCTGGTGTGCTCTGCATGCATTGCAAAACTTTTTAATTTCACCTTCCACCACAAAGGGGCATAGTATGTTTTCATAAAACCACTTGCCATATAAAACTCCGACATATATATCTACTTATTGTCTTTGGCACTGCAAAGTGGATGTAGAATGCAAGCTCTGCAAACACCTTTAGTTCCAGCTTCAACCAACCGGGAGCATAATATATTCTATACAAACATCGGACATGGATTCCTGCTTAGCAGGCATACTGTGGCCACAATGCAAAACTGGTTAGTTTTGCTTTCACTGTCAGAGGGCACACTTTATTCTAAACAAATATCAACCTGAACAAAACTTTCTCATTCAACCTATCTGGCGATATATTAGTTGATGAGGTAATACTAAAATAAGAGAAAAATATCTTGAGAGTCAAATAAAAGGGGGTACATAATATGAAAGAGTGGTTAAAGGACAATACAATGATATACCATATCACAGGGTCAGAAAAAGTTACTAAAGTTCATCCAGAGAGCTAATTAAACCTTTAATGCTCAAGGGTGGGGGAGGGGGGGGGGGAGGAGAAGACAGAAATAGTCTGCTTATATCAAATTATTTAAGTACCCATGTTTTTTCATTTTTGGAATTTATAATAAAGTATTAATTAAGTATTAACAAAGTATTATAAAGTAAACAGAAATAAAGTATTATAAAGTAATAAGAAATAAAGTATTATAAAGTAATAATATAAAGTATTAAGAAATAAAGTAATAAACATTCAAGTAAGAAATATTATATAAGAAGGTTCACATATTTCAAGTAAGAAATAAAGTTGCACATGTGAACCAATTTTGAAATCTCCACCTTAAATAGTTTTAAATTCCCATATGCTTTAAAATGTTTACTCTTCTGCCTTTCTAGAACCTTATTCTGTTGAAATTCGGAATTTGTTGGAGCATTTTGATTGGACCCTTATATTAGCCTCATTTTTAAGAGTCCCGATCTAATCAGCTTGTTATTTTATGGAAAGAAATGCTTTTTTTTTAATAAAATTTTGATGCATTTTAATTAAATTTTTCTGAATTATCAAAAAACTTAAAATTCAGAGCCTTGAGTGTATCTGGACATGCATTTGATTACATTAATCTTTTTCAAACTCATATGTGTGGTAGATTTCACTAGCCACTGCAGATAGAGCAAAACTTTTTTTATTAGTACAGTTGAACTTGCTTATAGTGAGCATGAAAGGACCATGATATTTTCTCGTTAGAAAGGAGTTTGTAAAACACTATAAATCCTCATACATACTTTCATATTTATTATGCATATTTTATTTCTTATTTCTTTACTGTACAAAAAAAAATCGGCTAATTTGCTTTGAACTGTCTTCTTGTCACTTTCTAGTGTTATTGTTCTTCGGAAAAGACTCAAGCCCCGACAAACATCGTCATTTGCTCCCCTGGCTTTGAAAAAAGTTTGAAGTTTCTTTGCAATCTCAAAAGCCATTGAATATTTTGGAAGTGGTTCAGATTGAAATTCTTCATGTTCCTTGTTATCATTGTCACTTTTATTATTTTTTTCTTCATCTTTAGCTTCAGGAGTTAGCTATCAGGAGTAAGCATCTTGGAAGTGTAATCATTGGTGTCAACAGATACATAATTTTCAAATTCTTCTCTGTTCATTTCTAAAATTTTCAAGTTATCTACTACTTCTATCTACTTCTTCACTGAACTAGACAATATATGGAGAGCTAACTCCCTATTCTGATACACTGAATCCAGGGTCCACACATAAATACAATGCCAAATATTTTCGTCAGAAAATCTTTGACAAAACATAGGTTTCCTCCCACAGGAAGCACGGAGTAGATATTTTCAAAATGAATTTTCTTTTAAAATTAAGACTAAATTGCTACAACTTTCACTGATATATTCTTTTATTAAAAATCTATTGATTTTACTTAAATTCATTGCAAATTTTTATTTTGATATTAGTTAAAAAGGAAATTTTAGTTTAACTCAACAAAAATAAAGAAATATTTGTTAAATATTGCTCATAAAAATATCAAAAAGGTATAGAAATATATAATAAAAAGCTTGAAAAAAAATTTTGAAAAAATGCTTGTAACAGTAAGAAAAATGGAGGACTCATTACTTGCGCACATAGAAAAGTGTGATGCTGTCTTGGCAGAAAATGGATCGTTGAGTAGGCTCTCCATATTATATATGGATCTTGCCGACTGTCTCAGAGATTTGCCCCTCTTAAGAAATGTCCAATCCAGCCTTACGGAAGCAATTGGTAATACATATTGATGCAGTGTTTTCTCATGCATCATTCATTAAACATATCACTTCTAGTATGTTTATATTAGCATGTAAGTTTGTTCTTATTTTTTCTCTTCTTTCAAGAAGCATCAAAATCAAGTGCCTATGAAATTTTAGAGTTAAAACTTCTGATGACCTCTTTGCTCATGGATTGAAAAACACTTGTAGAATTTGGTGATAAAATTTCCATCCTGATGTTTGTAAGTCCAGCAATTTCAGGATGTGCAGAACAATTATAAATTAAAAGGAAAATTTTACTCTTTTCTTTCCTTTGTTGGTGCTTTAATTTTGAAATATATCTTGAGAAAATGTTTGCAATCATCCGGGCATTTCTACTGTAGTCATAATCAACAGGAAGATTTTTTTACAAGCTTAGGGTTTTTGGACTAGCCAATAACCAACAATTTCTTCTTGTCTGTGTCAGATATATTAGAACACACTAGAGCTATCAATTGATTCTTGGAGAGCTATGATGTAGAAAACATCATACCCCCAGGTCATCTTTTGTGCATCCTTCTCTGATGACTGGCCCCTTTTCACTCATCCATGACGTGATATCTTACATGTTTGTAGACTTCACTTTACTGCACATTTTTTTCCAAGGTTATCTCATGTAGATTTTCTAATTGATCAAGGCATCCATTCGAATATATAAATCCAGCATAGCTGAATTCTTCAGCAAATTTTTCTGCTTGAACTTTTAAAAGTGGATCACTCACAGGTAAATCTGCACTACGATGCACCTTCATCTCCTTCAAATGAACTTTGAACAAATTCTCTTTAGCACATTTCTTCAAATGTTTACAATCATTCTTATTTTGATTATAAGCAGCCATTAATTTTTCCTTGTTCTTTGACAAAGTTGAAAAAGTAGAAGAAGATAAATCATATTTTTTGTAATTTCGGAATTTTTTCAAACCATCTTCTAATTTCCATAAAAATTATATTTTTTCATCAACTGAAAAAATTTTACATTTTGACATTGCAAGATAAAATTTGACCAATGTATTCTATAAATGCTTATTAAAGAATAATTTCCATGCAAATCCCCTACCCTGCCACTCCTATGCTGAATAAATTTCTGTCCAATCAGCAACTTCCATCGTCTCTGTACGTCTCCTCAAGGTTGCTGTGGGAGGTCCAGGCATGTGCACTCTATATGATGAAAAATGCTACCATGATTTTTTCTCAAGATTTATGACTCATCACTAAATTTTGGTTGTTTTCAGAATGTTAAAAGAATTTTCCCATGAAACGAATAGCTGAGCTGGAAAGGTGGATTCAATAGAAATTTCATGAAACACAAAAACATTGCTTGGTATATTTGGGGTTTGCTTATTAAAAACGAGTTAGGCTCTTATAGAGTTAACATTGTCCTACCAAATATTTCTGTTTTCCTGATTAAATCAGGGCTTGTTATAAGCAAGTTCGACTGTATAGATAATCAGTAAATAAAGAACTACAAAGAATTTTTTATTTTTAAAAAGGCATTTTTAAGTTATTATTAGTATGCTAATTCCTGGTCTAGATCTGGTCTGATTACAAATAATTAAAAACATTTCATTATTATTATTATTATCTGGCAAGCAGTATTGTATTCTTAGAAGATCAGATGCATACCTTATTCAACTAATTGTAACTGGTAGTATTGATGATTTATAAACTGTTAGTTTGAAGAGATTTAACTTAATAAACATTTTTATGTAGTTTTAGTAGTTTTATAAAGAACTATCAGCAGCCAGTTGTATCCATCAATTTATTCAATTTTATTATGTTACATTTGAGTGTTACTAGTTCTGAAACATTTTTTAATCATTTGAACACACTACTATTCTTTTGTGTTTCACATAAAAATATTTTTAATTTAATAACAGAACTTGCGACTCAGGAAACAACAATAAAAAATATATTATTAGCTCCTTCAGTTAAAACTCCCCTTATTTCTAAGGTGGGGTAGTTTCTATAAACTTGGCATGAAAAGAAAAAACTATCCTTATAATAAATCTTAAAATGGGCTTTTTTAAATAATACAAAATTAACAAAACTCATAACTTTTTCTCAAAATAAAATGTTTTTTTAAAAAAAGGCAAATTATTTTTAAAAATCAATACTTAATTCAAGAATTTAAAATAATACAACCCCAAAATTCTATTTTTATATCTTTATATTGTTGAAAGTTTGACATTGAAATCTTTATTGAGAAATAATTGATTAACTTTCAATAGTTTATTTTATGGTTTGATTATTTTATTTTATTGTTTATTTAATAGTTGGTTTATTTTTGAAAAAAATTACTAAATTTAATAAACGATAATTTAGTATATATATATATTTTTTTAACTTTGTCTTTAGGGCAAGAATAATGTAAATTAAAGAATCAAACACCATAAAAATCTCATTTGATGGCATCATACCTGGAGTGGTAAAAAGAGATTTTCAAAAGTTTTGTACCTAAAAATAGTCCTCCTTAGACTACATGCAAAACGACCTGCTTCATAAGGTTTTCCATTCATAATAGTTTTATCAAAATCAACATCTTCAATCAGCATGGCAATTTCACTGTCTCTGTGACCAAGTAAGCTTCTATCATTAATATTAGCAGACCCAATGATGACAGTTCTATCATCAGCTATGAGCATCTTGCTGTGCACATATACAAGTTCGGTTACCTGAAAAAGATATATATATATTCTGGTTACATATTTGATATTTTGAAAAATAATGCGTCAATAAAAAATAATAAATTTCTTACAAGTTTTTCATTCAGAATTCCATGTTTTCTCAAACCATAAAAAGTGATGTATGCATTAGGATCTCCAACTAAAATGAAAACATGCAATAATTCTGTTATAATTTAACAAAAATTATTTTTTTTTCCAAATGTATGAACTGTATTCACATATATCTATATATTGACATAAATTATATTATTAATATTTTTAAATAACAATAACAACAATCAACAATTTTCAGTTTAAAAATTAAATTTAACTTCTAAATTGCTTAAGTATCTATAAGTACACTGTCATTTTTCCTCTTTATAGACTCAAAATTTGTTATAGCATACATTTTTCTCATATTAAACTTCTTTATACTTACATATTTATATTCATCAGTAGATATTACTTAAAAATTTAAAAGAAGTGGTTTCAGAAGAGCCATTTCCAGACCATTTCAAAAGCTGTTTTTATTAGTGAAATCAAGAAAACATGCTATTCTTTCCAAATTCTAGAATAGAAATTCAGTGCTGCAATTCAGAAAAAAGTTGACATAAGAATTCAAAGTGTACGCACCATAATACCCCCTTCGGACAAAATATTTGCTAGTTGAGTATTGGTGAAAAATTACTAGTACAAAAAAAAAAAAAAAAAATCAATAATAAGTTTTGTTGGCAAATTTTGTTAGCAAAAAATTGCCTTTTTACTGTTAAATATCTTGTTAAATTTAAATTTGGAGAGAAATATACATTTCCAGAAAATGACAATGTTGATCATGTTGATACTGGACAGATTGGATGAACCGTAGCAGACATACACATTTAATTTTTGATATGTAAAGGCTAAATTGCACATGATGAATATTATTAAAGGGTGTCAACTATTTTCTTACCTAATCTTTCTGGTATAATGTGATTTTTTGTGAATTATTTCATTTTTTACATGTATAATAATTTTACCCCATAGATTGTTCATTTTACTCCATGCCATGGTATAAAATTATCATAGTCAAAAAGCCATGTCTCCAGAACATTTTGTCAGTTTTAAAAAGACCCTTAAAAAGGGCCAAGAAGAAACAATTATAGAATTAATAAAAACTGCAAGTAAGTAATTTCATTAGTTATTGAACAAAAAACTAACAACATTATTGACAGCTCATTTTGAAAAAATCTCCTGAGAATCATCCCCCCCCCCCCAATGTATTTATTTTTTGGATGTACAATTTTTCCATATCAACAGTTAACGACATTTTTTAAACTAATACCATGACATTTCCATCTCCTCAAAATAAAATAAAAACAAGGTTATCTCAAAAATAAAATTTATACATCATTTAAATGAAAACACAGTAAAACTGAGAAAGAGAAACCTGTTTACAACAGAAATCTTGCCTTAAAAAAGAAAATTTCATGGCTGTAAACAAATGTTTAAATTCTAGTCAATCTTAAAAGAAGCATTAAAGCATACAATTCAATAAATATATATATTTTTTTAATTTTCTAAAAATTACTAAAATTTATGCTTAATTTACTCAGTTAAAAATACTTTTAATAAACAAGAATAAATAATTATGGATCTCTTCATACAATACATGAAAACTAAAAAAACTTTTTAAAATATTTTTAAAAAACAGTCATAAAAAGAAAATTTCATTTTTACATACTAGCATTTTTCTCCCAACAAATCTACAAGTGTGCAAATTTACCTTCTTTTTGTAATCTTTGATAAAGAGAACCAGGTCCTCGACATATAGATGCATAGTTCCAATGTGTTATAGCCTGTATGGCAGTACCTGTTCCCGTACCAATTTCTCCTTCAAAAGCTGGCAAAAGTGGCATAACTACATATACACGGAAAGTCTCGCCATCTCTATAATAGGGGAAGGAGGCAGGGAGGAATAAAAAAAAAAAAAAGAAAAATAAAAAAAATTAGTAAATACAGTATGAAAAGATTTTTTTAAATTTTATTCACTACATCTGCATAGACTAAATAAGAAATAAAATCACGAGAAGTCGAATTTGTATCAAAATAAAGGGAAGAAAATAAATTTAAATAGGAACATGTTTAACAAAAAAGAAAATTTAAATTTTTAATAAATGAATAAAAAAGAAAAAAAATTAAAGTTACCTATGTGCTTTAATTATTCTATTGTATAATGCTTCTCCTATTTTATTGAAAACATCTTTATGTCCAGCTGCTTGAGTGATAAAAAATTGATTCTACAAATGAATCATAAAAAGAAATGAAATAAAATTAAAATGAAAATGGCAAAAAAAATAATAATAAAGACAAAAAATGTATGTACCCCTCTCCCCTTCCTCTACACACACACACACACAGTATGTTTTAGAATGGATAATAGTAACCTAGATGTCAATTCATCATTTGTGCCTAGATAAGAAAGGAAAAAATACCAGATATCCTGATTCGATAAAATTTTGATAACTATAAAATAATTTTGGTTGACATACAGCCCTAACAGCTAAACTTAGAAACAAATTAATGGTTATTTTCATTACCTTGATTACTTAGGCAACAGCCTGAAGAATAATATAATCTTGAAAATAAAGAAAATAACAAGCCTTATTTTTTTCTGCATATTTTTAATACTCATTAGAAAAATACAAAAGAAGTCTTTGGCTCAGTTACTCACCAAAAAGCTTTATTACTAAGAATTCTGCATAATTAACTTTATTATTGTTTAATTGGATATGGAGTTTTGTTGATGAAAAATCTATAATTGAATAAAAGAAATCTGATATTGTTTAATGGAGTATCGTTTGGCAGATAATTAACTTCATTTTAATAACCAACTCTGGTATTTTTGTAACCATATTTTTACAAGTACTTCTAATATTTGACATCAAAATTGGCTATGGATCAGACTAAATGATTAGAAAAATTTTATAGGATGCAAAATACCGTTTATTTTGTTATCAGAATCAGTCATTGAGGCTTTTTTCCAGATTGTTGGTTACATGATTACAACTAGTCTTTAAAATGAAAAAACAGTGAAAATAAAGTCATTTTATTAAAATAATTCATTTTTAAAAATCCACTTTTTCATTCTTCATTTTTCTTTTAAATAGTTATGAAAGAAATACTGTTTCACACTTTGTATGTAAATTTATTCCATTTAACTCAGGGATGCCACTCAGAAAATAACAAAAAAGAGGAAATTATGCGTAAAGTAAAATTTACGACATTTTTCACAACATTTATGAAAGAATTTTGTAAACTTTTAATTTATAAGAGTAAATAAAAAGGATTTTTGTTTAGTTCACAGTATTTTACATCAATTAAGGTAACCCAGCAACAGGTTCAGTGAGGAATTCATTGCATCATTTAAAATTAATTTAAGTAACCCAGGAATAGATTTGATGATTATTCCACAAGTAAATATAAAAAAATTGTAGGGGTTTCTTTTTGGACAAAAATGGCTGTTTTACGTAAGACAAAAATCGGCATTTTATTTCACGATCGTTAGACGGAAATTGTCGTTTTATTTCGATAATGTTTGTCGAAAATTGCCGTTTTACCCTCAATCGTTTGACGAAAATCTCCATTCAGAATAATGATCGTTTGACGAAAATCGCCGTTTCACATCAGGATCGTTTGACGGAAATTGCTGTTTCACACTATGACTGTTTCACGAAAATCCAAGGAGAAATGTTTTGTTTCGCGATCATTTGACAAAAATTGCTGTTTTATATTGCGACCATTTGCAGGGTTCATACAGAGTTGGGAAGAAAAAATCCAAGGAGTCCAAAAAATTTTAAGGACTTGCCACTTTTGTTGTTATTTATGTGGCATGCACTTGCATACTACAATTTTTAATATCCCCATTTGGAGAGAAGAACATTTCAAACAATTTTTTCTCTATTAATATCTAATTATTGGTGCTGAAATTGCACAGAATTCACAACCTTGGTGATTTTGTAAGTTTAAATAAAAAAATACACACTCAACTTTCCAAAGCAGTGACCAATGGTCAGATGCACAGAGATCAGTCAAACTCGAAACACTTATATATATCACATACATCTTTTAAAAAATTTTCAAGGGTAAAAAAAAAAAAAAAAAAAAAAAAAAAAAAAAAATGCAGCATACACAATAAAATATAGCAACTTCTGAATTTATTCTTTTAGAGCAGTGATAAGGTAAAGAGTCCTAAAGACGACATCTATCAAATATTCAAAGCATTACCAATTTTCTAAAATAATTTAGAATGAGTTTTCCTTTTTTCTTAAATCAAAGATATCTTGAATTTGGAAAATTGATAATGCTTTAAATATTTGTTTTACTTAAAGATGTCAGTTTTAAGAACTGTATTTTGGGTGTCAGCTTTAGAGCACTTTACCTTAATTTCATTGAAGGTGGATGTTGTCCATGACATACATAGAAAAGTGAAAAAAAAGCACCATTATTAATATCCCTGTAAGTTACTAGTCCCCATTATCTACTCTTGAATTCTTTAAATTAAATTATGTACACATACATAAATAAAATATAGATAAAAAGATTTACAATAATCCGGGATAAAAGGTTTTTCCGAGAGTAATATGGCTCACGTGCAAAACTGCAAAACAATTTAAGGAGTTTCTAAAGAGTATGTTGTTTATCTAAGGAGTTCTAAGTACTACTTTGGAACGTTTTCATTTCTAAGTAGTTTCTGAGGTGTCTAAGGAGTCTGTACAAACCCTGGTTTGATAAAAATAGCCATTTTTTTTTGCGATCTTTTGACAAAAATCAGTTATATTTTCGTGATTTTTAAACGAAAATCACTGTTATATTTCGCGATCGTTAGACGAAAACTGCTGTGTAGTTTCACAATAGTTTGATGAAAATTCCTGTTTTATTTTGCGATCGTTCGATGAAAATTGTTATTTTACTTTGTGATTGCTTAACGAAAATTGCGAATTCTTAAAAATTAAAAAAAGCTGAAATCTGCCATTTGGCTTAAAAGTGGCATCCCTGTTAACTGTATTTAAGCTGCTAAAATAAAATAATAAATAATTAAATAAAAAGAGAAAACCATAATAGACATGCCAGAAGAGGATGTATATTACAAAATATAAAGTAACATAGAGCAAGATTGACCAGAATCGAACATACTGCCAAACTGAAAAAACAAAGTTCAAGAACTAACAAATGAAAATGAATCACTCAAATATAATTAGAGTTTAATACTCAATCTCTATGATGATTATGATGCTCTCTATTTTAGTAGTGTGATGATTAGAGAATATTTAAATTCCTGTTGTCATACAATATCATTTCCCTATTAAATTACAGTAGAATATCAAAAATCGGCACAGCTAGGGACCAGCAGCTGTGAAAATTTTAAGAATTTTGTAGATTCTGGATTAATTGACTTATTTTTCTCAGCTTACTTTTTTTATTTCCAAGAAGAGCATGTAATAATTTATTTTTAACAAATCAAAATTTGAATCTCTTTTTTATCTGTATTTATCATTTTAACACCTAAAATTATTTTTTGTGACAATTTTTAAACATTTCTTATATAGTCCTTTGGTTGAGAAGTTTCACTTTTTCTTATTAAAATTTCTTTTGAAGTCTGTAAATAGTCATTATTTCATCTGGTCTATACAACTCTGTTACTCCAAAAATTTCACCTAAAAACCAAATAATCTTGAAATTTTTTTCCTCACACTCACTATCAGATTGTTTCAGTATCTTCAGACAGGGTTGACATGGTTTAAACCAATTGGTTTTTTTCTCAAAAAAACCAATTGGTTTTTTTCAAAAAAATCTAATGATATTTTCTCAATTTTCTTTATAATTTAAGACTTACAAATTATTGTATATAAATATTTTCTACTTTTGACATTTTATTTCAGTAATAAATATTAGATACAGTGGGTCAAGATTATTTTTTTTATGTATAGGATGAAAATCAGTATGCATTGGTGAACATATTCCATTGCTCTAAAGAAAAGTATTAGAATATGTGAATTGATCAAAGATAAAATAGATTAAAACTATTCAGTATTTAGTATAAAATATTTTCATTAAAAAATACAGATTATTTAAAGCAATCTATCGTAACATGCACAATGCTTTTGAATATGGAGCTACATAAGTCGATGATTTTTAAGATTTTGCTAAAACTATAAAACACATTTTTTTTTGTTATTGGGGAGATTATTTTTAAAAATTAAAATCAAAATATGAAGGAAGTTAAGTAAGAGAGTATTCAAAAATTGGGTGCTAATTATAGTATATTTTAATAACAAACTAATTTTTCCCCTCTGTTATCTGCTAAATCTAATGGCCATAAATGTTGATTTCAAACTGTCTCTCAAAAAACAAAACCTCCAAGAAGTTCTCAAATTTATTTTTTGAAAAATTGTAGAAGAGAATATTGTATTCATCAAACTATATCAAATGTTTATTTAAGTAATAAAAAGATTATTTATAAAGATTTTCAAAGCACCAACATTTTACTGTGTAGAATAGCTTATTGTTTGAACGTAAGACTTTATTAATAACTGTAATTTTTTAATTAAAATTATTTTCAAATGAATTTATACTACTTATAATCCAACAAAGTCCCTTTTTATCAATAAGTATGCATGTATATGTAATAAAAAAGGATGTTTAAAAAAAAACCCGTTTTAAACCAAAAAAACCTGATTTAAACCAAAAAAACCAGGTTTTTTGGGGTTTTTTTTGAAAAAACCTGGTTTTTTTCCAACCCTGCTTCAGAAGGATTCAGTATTGAAGAAATAATTTCTTCTTTGCAACATGATTTTAAGACTTCATTTTTATTATTCATCTATTCAACAATATTTTCTCTGTAAAAATTTTTGTGAACCTGGTTTGGAATTTTTTGCATGATTCAACACAGTTCAGATGCTTTAGCTTGTTCTAAGGTTAAATGAAAAATCAATATCTTCATCCTCAATTTGGATAAATAAAGAGCCAACCTATATTTTATGTCATGAATTAAAGTCTTGTATGAAATATAAAATTAATTAATTCACTAATTTCTTTAGCAGCCGATATGTGATGACACCACTAAAACTTTTCTGTGCTTGTTGACATCTGTTGTCGATTTTTAATATTTTACATTTTCTTTTATGCAAGTTTCAGTGAAATAAAAGCATTTTATTTGTGTAATATTCCATGTTATTACTATTCTCCTATAAATTTATGTTAAAAATTATTTTATTTTCATACAGTGTTATTTGGAATAAAAGTTATAAAGAATACATCTTAACTGCAAATTTTCTTGTTTACATACTGTATTGTATTATGAATGATCAACTAAAAGAGTTATACTTTATAATAGCCCAGATTTTGTACAACACACAATATAATATAATAACACAATGGAATTCTCATTGTTTTCAGCCAATCAGAAAGAAATTTCAAGTGAAGCCACATAGTACTTTAAAATACAAGGTCAGATTTGCCATTTCATTTCATTAAATATTCATTTGAAAAAAGAAGGAAAATAAAAGTGCAGCAGATGTAGATTGTTGGTTAATAATACATTAACATCTTAATTATGTATGATTATGCCATGCTTGATTTTGTGATATAGTAGAACCCATTTGAAAATCAGCTTAACCGAAAGACCTTAAAATTCCTCAAAGTGCTTTTTGAATGTGAAAAATTTTATTGTCAACTTTTTTTTACGATGTTAAATGAAAGCTTTCAACATATTTTGATTAATGATTACTATTTTATTTGCAAATTTTAGCTTAAAAAATTTTTTGAATCATTTTTAATACAATGAAGAGTTATTTTAATACATATTAGATTTAAAAATTGGAAGCAAAATAAGTAAAAATCAAAAATTTGAAAGATTGTATTGGACACTGGTAGAAATAGTGTTAAAAAAAGATGTTCGTTATGAAATAAACAGATTTCATTTAAGTTTGCAATATGCAAATCTTTATTTTTCTTTTCCTTACTGGCACACATATTTTTTCATCCATTACTTATAAAATTCACCATTTGTGTTTGCTTCCTGCGGCTCTGTGTTGTACGCATGCATCTCTTTTCTTGGTGCAGAAAATTCTTTCTTTGCATGTTTAAAATAGGACTCCTATTAATCTTAGTTTAAAAAGTGAACTCTTACTATGTCACTATAGGTGCTGATCTTCGATTTTACCCAATAAGCTATCGCCTTGTTGTTAGAGCGACTTGAAATTTTAGTTTGTCATTCAGGGTGCTTTGAATACGATATCAGAACAATTTTATTACAACAATGTTCTAAATTACAATCGCTGCTTTTCATCAAACAAGTTTTCACCATAAGTTTTCATCCTGGTTATCTGAAATTTCCTATGGAACTTCGGTTAAAATTGCTTTGGTCCAATCCTTTTCGGATAACTGGGGTTTTACTGTAAAGGTTTTTAGGTACTTTTTAGCTTTCCTTATTTTAGGCAGGTCTGTTTTTAAGCCCAATTTCAAAATCTACTGAGACTGAAGAGAGGGAAACTTTTTAGATAGATAAATGAAAAAAAAAAAAAAAAAAAAGTTAAAACTACTTTGTTTTGAAGTAAACTACTGCTTACAAAAAAGTATAAAAAACTGAAATCAAATACTTTTCAGTTATTTTGAAAAGTGATAACTGCTAGGATGTAGGGAGGATTTTCAGATTATTTTTTTATTCTAAAAAAAATTTAGATCAATATTTTAAGAAAAATTAATTAATTAATACTAATTTCAAAAAAAAATAATTTTAATCTTCCATAATTTCATTAATATATCCTATAAATCCAGTATTTTCATTTGATACATCGCAGCTTCCGTATTTTACATAATAGCAATATACAAAATAATATTTTTCTAAAATATTTTATTATTAATTATTCATTCTTAAAATTATATTAATCAGTCTTAATTTTAAATGTAGATCATTTTCATGTAATCGCCTGCTCTTTTAATCGTATAATCCGCAATATATGCTATTTCAAAATTTAAGATAATCTCCGTATTTTTTATATGACGATCGCTAATTTTTCCTTTTTGAGCATCGCCATTTTCTTTCCCGGTACCTCCTAGATGCTGGACATGAGTCATCGGGGCTCGGAATGTTCCACGACATTCTAGAAGCGTCGTTTTGGTACAAATTACCCGCCAAATCTCGGCATTTGTCCTTCAGGATGATTCATCTTTTGCCAGATCTTTCTGAGTACCAAAAGAAGCTGAGCTCTGATTGGCTGTCAGTGGCGTCGGAGACCAGCGCTAAAATTTTTCGCGGGTGATTAGAGTCAGATTCAAAAAATTATCCGAGCGAGCAGGACGTAAAAAAAGGATTGGGGATTTTTCCCCCGCTGGACCTTCGGGTCTAGCACCGGCAGAGATTTTTTTTTTTTTCAAATTTGGCAGAGGTTCTTGTTCTTTCAAGAGTTGATTTTAGATATATTTCTGAGGATGATCGTCTTTCCAGTTCTGCACAACAAGATTTAATTTTTAATATCTTCGCTTCAAATATTAAGAAAAAGTACCTCCAGCCAACTCATAAGTTTCCTTATACTAAGAAAATAGAGACTCTCCCGTCATCCGAGTTAACTTCTCCTGTTTGATCAATTTGCTAACAACTCCAAAGTCTTGGAAATTTCTAGCTGACATCGTGAGAACCTTCGTGGATGAAGTATACCTATTTAATGCAGGCAATTTATCCAATGGATCAACGCCAGACGTTGTCCATCTCCAAGGCCTGATTTTACTGGATTTCATCACAAGTGTCACCGGTGTAGCGAGGATCAACTGTACCCCAGCCAACATCATTTATTACTGTCAAGACAGTGGATGTGATCATAGAGTATCAAACTAAATGAACTTATGCGAACTAATTCAAACGTTCCACAAGATATATCTTTCTTAAAAATTTAGTTTTTCTGTAAAGGGATGCATGGCTATGTTCTCCGCAGTTTATTTTCTTGCCAATCATGAATAAAATCTATAATTTGTAAGTAGAAAAAATAGTGTCTTCTCTGTGAATGCTGTTTGGGTGAGTGTTTTATTATTTTTCTTTTCTTTTTATTTTAAGTAACATTTAACAGCATGTTGAAATAGTTGAATTAATTTAACTTTCGGCACAACGCAATGTCGCGCTTACGTTCACGCGCTGCTGGTTGTATTTGAGGAGTTGTTTACCGGTAATATTGTTGTTTTGGGCCGACTTGTTCGTTCTCACAAGTTTTGGCTGCTAAATATTGCTGGGATAGCAATTCCCCAAATACAGCACATAGCAATAACCAACAAAAACAGAATGGACAGATTATAAACATGATAAATAAATCAAGTAATACTCATTGTTTTTCAAACAAATTTAGATGAAAAATTAAATATAAAATGCATACTGTGGAACAACTCACCTCAATGTATATGTAATGTTTAGCATTTTTAATAACATCTTCGTAAGCTGAATGAATTGATTTCTCAACCTGTTTAATGCCAGCAGACCAAGTACTAACACTTCTTAACACCTGCATTAAAGAAAATTCCTCATTCAACAATTAGAAAAGTGTTGCTATTTAAAAATCTAATTTCAGCATATATGGTTATAACCAATTTAATAAATTTACAACTCACTTTAAAACATTATAAAGTGAAATATATACATATGTTATTAGCATAATAGAAATTATGAAGGAGCATTCACAACAAGTTTAGTAATTATACACTTACATTTATTTGAAGTTCAATATTTATAAATATTTTATAAAAATAAGACAATCTTAAGCAGTAATTGAATTTATAATTTTAACTTTTAAAAATGTAATGATCTACTGTAATTTATTATATAGTTCATCGAGACCTCTTTCTATAATATAGAGGGTTAATGATACCAAAGTAATTTGTAAAATAACAGTCTGCTTACAAAGTTTAACTTTAATAATATAATGATGGCTCGAATGATAGTTTTGCCAAAATGGAACATTAAATATTTTAAAATAAAGTTGAACAAATTGTTTTGAGGATTTTTTTTCCTGTATCTAATTAAAAAATTTTACCATCTGTACGGAATTCATTAAAATGTAATTTAAGAAATTACAACAACCATTTGGAAAATTATTTTTTCAAAGAAAGAAATTTAAGACTTATGATTTCTATATTTAAAAAAGTCTTTTACAATCAATTGGTTCAAAATTATATTGTTCTTTTTTACGTGATCATCACACATTTTGTAATCGGTGGGCTCGATAGTCAGACCTAGTTTTTTTTTATTTTTTATTTAAAAGACTATCTTTCATTCTACTATCTACTATTTAAAAGACTATCTTTCATTTCATTATTTGGATTAGTTTTTTTCATATGTGATAATTTGCATATACTCATTTTGCAGCTTTTTGAGCTCGTTCTTTATTAACGATGACATTCAATTTAATATTGAAATAAAAATACAAAATGTAATGAATTTCATGCCCAAAGCAAAATGTCTCAATCTTTCCCATTCAGTTAATAAAATTCAGTAAAAACATTTTTATAATTATCAAAACATGGCTCACGCGATAACAGAATCATATTATGTACACCATAGATTAAACATTTATATTCCTGGACTAATCAAACAAAAATAAAATGAGGATAGCAACAAGGTCTATTTTCGCCCAAAAACAACATTTTTCTAAATGGTAAATAAAATAGAAATGCTCAATAGAAAACAATAAAAAGCAAAGTATCATGTTTTTTGTCTTTTTATATAGAATTAGAGAATAATTTATAAAAATAACTATAATTTCTTCCAGGAAAAAATATCCTAAGTTAAATCAGCATTTTTTTTTCAATTAGTACAGGGTGAAGATAAATCCCTGCATTTAAAAAAAAAAAAAAAAAAAAAAAAAAAAAAAAAAAAATCTATTAAATGCAGTTTTGCAAAGTTTTCAGAAAAAACTTATATTAACATATTCATTAGATCAATTTTTTCCAGGGTTCATACAGAGTTGGGAAGAAAAAATCCAAGGAGTACAGCAAAAATCAAAGGAGTCCAAAAAATTTTAAGTATTTGCCACTTTTGTTGTTATTTATGTGGCATGCACTTGCACACCCCAATTTTTAATGCTCCATTTGAAGAGAACATTTCAAACAAATTTTTCTCTATTAGAATTTAATTATTGGTGCTGAAATTGCACACAATTCACAACCTTGGTGATTTTGTAAGTTTAAATAAAAAAATACACAATCAACTTTTTTAAGCAGCGACCAATGGTCATATTCACAAAGATCAGTCAAACTCAAACACTTATTATATATATTGCATACATCTTTAAAAATTTTTTCAAAGGTTAAAAAAAAAAAAAAAGCTAATGCAACATACACAAAAAAATATAACAACTTCTGAATTTATTCTTTTTGAGCAGCGATGAGGTAAAGTGTTCTAAAGCCGACATCTAACAAATATTTAAAGCATTACCAATTTTCTAAAATAATTTAGAATGAATTTTCCTTTCTTCTTAAATCAAAGATATCTTGGATTTGGAAAATTGATAATGCTTTAAATATTTGTTTTACTTAAAGATATCAGCTTTAAGGACTGTATTTTGGGTATCAGCTTTAGAGCACTCTGTATTTTGGGTATCAGCTTTAGAGCACTTTAACTTAATCACTTTCCTTGAAGGTGAATGTTGTCCATGACAAACATAGAAAAGTAAAAGTGAAAAAAAAAAGCACTATTATTAATATCCCTTTAAGATACTAGTCCCCATTATCTACTCTTGAATACTTTAATTAAATTATATACACATACATAAATAAAATATAGATAAAAAGATTTACAATAATCAGGAGTAAAAGATTTTTCCAAGAGCAACATCGCTCGCATGCAAAACTGCAATACAATTTAAGGAGTTTCTAAGGAGTATTTTGTTTATCTAAGTAGTAAGTACTACTTGGGAACATTTTCATTTCTAAGGAGTCTGTATGAACCCTGTTTTTCTCCCCCATAGAGCAACAGTAGAAAATGATCTTTATCTTAGTTTATTGGGAGGGGGAAAAAATATATATTTGTTCTATAGTTATGAAAATCAAAACATTTTTAAAGACTATTCAACAACAAATAACAGGTGAATTTCATAAACATTTACCAATGGAACAACTAATTATATTATGGTTGAATTAATTTCAAAAGATCAGATATATTATGAAGAAAAAAGGTACAGATATATCTAGTATGACTGAAGAGATGAAAAAGGGAAAAAATAAAGGGACAAAATTGTTTGCAGTCCTAAGAGGTTCACTCCGCATGACAGTACTTAATTAGGGATTCATTGATTAATAGTACAAAATGTAAAAAAAGATTTTATCTATGTACCTTAAAAAAAAGGGGGGGGGGATATGAAAACATAATTCTGAACTTTCCCCAATAAAAAGAATATTGCCCAAAATTTGAAGCAAATCAGATAATTCTGCATAAAAATCCATTTATTAATTAAAGAGGGATTACTGCCCATTTGCATCCCTCTTTTATACTTAACCATTAAGCCTCCAAAACCATTCAGGAAATTACCTATATGAAAATTTCAAGCAAATCTGATAATTCTACATAAAAATTCATTTATCTCATTTAAGGGCTGAGGGGGGGGGGGGGGGCAATTGCTCGTTCCCCTCTTTATACTTAACAAAAGAACCCCAAAACTAATCAAAGAAGTGTCTTATCAATATGAAGCTATATCCAAAAATGGAAGCAAATCTGTTAATTCTGCATGAAAAATCCATTTACCTAAATTAAGAGGGGTAGCTCCCCAAGCCTCCCTCTTTATACTTAACCAATGAATCTCCAAAACAAATCAGGGAAGCAGATATTTAGAATGAACCTATATTCAAAATTTGATGCAAATATGTAAATTTTGCATGAAAAAACAATTAAATTAAACGGGATTATCTCCCCTTTATACTTAACCAATCCTTTAACACCCAACATTTGTATTTAACACCCAAAACTAATCATGGAGGCACCTCATCAGAATGATTGTATATCTAAATTAAGGGAGGGGGGATTAGCTCCTCTCCCTTATACTCCAATGAATTTCTTATAATCCAATGAACTCGAGCACCAGGGGAGCGCATCAGAATAAACCTATATCCAAAATTTGAAGTTATTATTGTTACATACATTTGAAGTTTTTATTGTTACATACATATATACATACAGAACTAATGGTCAAATAGGCTTTCAGGCTTTCAACCTGTGAGCTAAAAATGAGCAGTAAAAACTTTTTAAACTTAAAATCATATAAGTTTTAGTTATGTTTAGTGCATTATAGAAATCCCTTCTGCAAAATCTAAGTTAAGGAATAAAATTAAACAGGATTCTTTATTAGATGTTCATGAACAATTGCAACTATAATTAAAACTACATAAATAACAAACTGTTCAAAAGATTTAATTAAACAATCAAGCAAATAATGGTACTGAAGTTAAAATGTGTCCGATTTCTATTGGACTGCTAGAGAAAAAATTAAATTAAGCCTAGAAGCCACAACTACCAAAAGCAGAACATTTAATAAATGACTATCACATTGCTAGTTAAGTG